>MU006101.1:36462-164380 GCA_010093705.1 Patellaria atrata CBS 101060
TTAAATGTAATGTAGAACTACTAAGGTAGGGAACCTTCGTTAATAAAACTGATAGGAAGATACTTATGATGAAGAAATCCCATCCCACAAAATGCTCAAGAATCAGGTCATATAGACATGCACAACACCACCGTACTTTTACGCCCACATACAGAGGAAGCCGCCTTGACGCCTGTCCACCCCATAGATCTAGAAACACACAAAAAGTCACACAAAGGGACAGGGAGGTATCACATCACCCCATTCACATCCCATTACCCTTCACTCCCGATCCCGGAGCAGCGAACCACCTCTCCCTCAGCAACGGCGGCAACGACTCACCTACCCTCATCATCTCCTCCCTCGCGAACACCGCATCGGCCACTTTGCCGCACCTCTGCAGGGTATCGGCGAACATGGCGTCCGCGACCGCGGTCCAAAGTCCGCTCGCGCCCTTGATAGCCAGCTGCCTTGCCGCGCTCGCGCTCTTCTCTGCCTGCTCGCCTACGATATTCGTGAAGAACATGCTGGTCATGAACGCCATGCTGATAGCGAGGAGTTGCGTATTGCCCACCGTCTTCGCGGTGTGGAGAGCGATGTTGAGGCTCTGCTTTTTCTTGATGATGGGGTCTGTTGGGTTGGACACGGCGCGCACGAGGTGGAAGGCCGAGGAGATGGATTTGTTGGTGTGGGATGCGCAGAGGGGTTCGAGGCGCACGAGGAGGATTTGGGAGAGATAATGTTGTGGGTGTGCAGGATCGCGGAGGATGAAAAGGGAGTTGAGTGCTGCGAGGAGGCAGATGTCTTGGTGGTGTTCCGAGAGGCGCTGGGGACCCTCTGGGAGGGTCAGAGCGGGGGAATGGTAGGTTGCCAATGCCGCGTCGGTGTTGCCGGTTCCTTGATCGATGACACCGGAGAGGTAGAGGGTCAGACGGACGAGGGAGACAGGGTCTTCGAGAACGGAGCTCTGAAGGGAGTTGCGGAGGATATCGAGGTTTGACCGGGCGGCGGCCCACTCGCCTCGGTGACAGAGGGCAAAGGTGAGGTGGAGGCGTATGTGCCATTCGAGGAGGACTTGCCATTTTATACGGTGAGTCATTTGTGCTATGGATGCGGTGGCGATTTTGGGCTTGTCATAAATTACTAGGGATATAAGCATCATATCAGACGTAATTGGGACGGAAGAATTACTCTGAAGACACCTAAGACCCTCCTGCAGATAGTCCACAACCTTCTTCTCCATACAATTCCTCAAATATGCCGACACTCCGCTTAAGAAGTACACCAATATGTACAGATCGCTCCGTGGAAGCCAGGTGAATGTGAGCATATCCTTACCATTAGCTCCTTTCGAGAAAATCCCTCCTGTAGCTGTTGTAAGATCGGCCCCCGAGGTCTTATTCAATGCTATAGAAAATGATCCATCTGCTTTCCATACAGCTTCCTTGTCCGAGTTGTCCATGAGGGTCTGCATGGTCTGAATCTTTGCGGCTGCTTGTTCAGGGGAAGAGCTTTGAAGACTACAAGTCAAATCGATCAAGTCTATCAAAGCAAAGACTTGAGAGAGCTCACTCGCTGATGTCTCTAATTGGAGGCTCCGCGCGGATGCAATTGCTCTTTGTGCTTGCTCGATTGAATCTGGAGCTGCACTTCTTAGATGAACCATTGCCTCAAGGGCAGCACAGGTAACAAAGACAGCTTTATCTCCACGACTATTTGCTGTGTTAGATATTACACGGAGATGCTGTTGGGCTGCAACGATATCTGGTCGAGATCCAGTTTGTAAAGATAATGTAACACGGAGGAAACGGAACGCATAGCTCCAGGGTACATGCCCATATTGATCAACGTCGGGTAACAGATTGTCCAGGGATGTCAGTGCTGTTTTCGGTGTGGTAAAAAGTACCCGTGCAAGCAAATTCTGCATGCTATACTTCAAATCGAAGAAGCGATTTCTTTCACAGAGTGTGATGCCCTTACTCAAGATAATCTCTGCTTCCAGGTTATTCTCAGTCTCTTCATGTAGTAGACTCGCATATCGAAGACGTAGAGCACCCTCAGAACGTGGATGTTGCCTGAAATTCTTCAATACAGACTCCATGCATGCCAATCCAGTAGCCATCAACTCCTGATATTGGTCCATCTCCTCTTGTCGCTGTAACAGAGCTATCGCAGGAGCCATACTGTGAGCAGCTGCAATATACTCCTCGGCCAAAGAAAGCAAAAGAAG
The DNA here is from genome assembly GCA_010093705.1 of Patellaria atrata CBS 101060. Taxonomy (NCBI): domain Eukaryota; kingdom Fungi; phylum Ascomycota; class Dothideomycetes; order Patellariales; family Patellariaceae; genus Patellaria; species Patellaria atrata. The sequence goes on from MU006101.1 coordinate 38,672, forward strand.
TTGGTAATCAGGCTGAGGTTGTTTCTGTATTACAACTTGCGGTCCCACGTTGGGCTTGGATTGCGGTTTTACATCTGATCTGATAATCGGTGATGACGTCTGAGTGGACGTTGACCGTTGCGGAGGTGGTTTTTGCTGTACGGGAGTAGCATGCTGAGGTCTTTGTCGTTCTATCTGCGCCTTTGGCTGGGACATTTGACGATATTGTACCTGAGGCCGTGGTACATACTGTTGATACTGGTGGTATTGCTGATTATAATGCTGCGGTGGCGGTTGTGGGGGTATAACGACCATAGGATGGGTTGGGGAAGAGGAGATGTGGTTATAGGGTTGAGATATCGGGGTATACGTGTGTGGGGAAGTATTAGAAGTCTGGTACTGCTGTTGTGGGTAATATCCATTGTTGGAAGGCGCTGGTCTGTAGTTCTGACCGGGCGACTGCCCCGGCCAGTGGTTGTAACTCATAATGTTCCTTCTAAAAGGAGGTATGGAAGAGGAAATTTAGCTTCATCATGTAAAGTAGCTATCAAACATATCGTTTCCTTTGTAGAACACGCAGTCTATGTATGCGCCATACAAAGTTACTTGGTGTAGGTAGTATTTGCGGAGTGCACATGTGAGGTTGAACATCTTTGCTACGCGACATCGGCCCGATGATTGGTGGGGGAGACGCGTTGAGGTTGCCGCGTCACGGTACATCGGTGTTGTCACTTGTATCCCATTAATTCGAATATTTATATTTTGCTTGAAGTTCCTTTCCTCAAGATACTGAAACTGTAGGAATCGCATTACAGGCTGGTCCGCTGCATCATGTCTTCATGGCTCGGATACGCAAAGACATCATTTCATCATGCTCCCAAAACAATCACACTAACAACCAGCTCAGGATCAGAGATACCCCTATCTGAATTATGCAAAGATGCAACACCTCCTTGTCGCTTGAATCCATTGCTATTCAATGGTCATCTACAGACATTTTGGACAGCATACAAAGGGTATGACATCCCCATCGTTTACCGGAGAAAGATATTTGAAGCAGAAGATCCAGCCGTCGCTGGAACATTTGCGGTCGACTTCGTATCACGCATACCAGGAGAGAAAGATGAATCATTACCACCAAGAACAAGCTACTTTACTGATCAAGAGTTTGGAGAATACGGCTCATCGGACAGCAAACCCATGCTTGTCACTCTTCATGGTCTTAGTGGTGGATCTTATGAAATGTATCTACGAGCTGTATTGGCACCACTGGTCACTGAAGATAATGGTTGGGAAGCATGTGTCGTGAACGCGAGAGGATGTGCTATGGCAAAGATCTCTACTCCCATCATGTTCAATGCTAGAGCAACTTGGGACATCAAGCAGGTTGTCGAATGGTTGAGAAAGAAGTTTCCTAACAGACCTCTCTTTGGACTTGGTTTCTCTTTGGGTGCAAATATATTAACACGCGTACGTCAACATATATATCCGACTATCCCAAGCTTCTTGAATTGACAAAGTATGTGATGCTGTAGTACGTTGCTGAAGAGGGTTCAAATTGCTTGTTTAAAGCGGCTGTCGTGTGCTCGAACCCCTGGAATCTCGACATATCCGACCAATTTTTGAGAAATAGCTTCATCGGAAACCAAATCTATGAACGTGTGATGGGTAACAATGTGAAACACCTTGCGAATCTGTAAGCGTGTCCGCTAACACTACCATCATAAAACAATCTACAAATCACTGCTGATCACTACTAAACAGCAATGCTGAGCAGATATGTAAGGTTCCTGGTATCGACATGGAGGGTATAGAAAGAATTAAACATCTCTATGATTTTGATAGGTTAGGCCCCGAAGAGAGTGTACATCAAGCCGCATATCGTTACTAAACTGTGTGCTAGAGAGATCCAAATAAAAGTATGGGGATATCCATCAACCGGTGCTTATTACCGAGATGCATCGTCTTGTGATGCGGTGATAGCCGTCAAGGTCCCCTTCTTTGCAATCAATGCTCTTGACGATCCTGTTAGTACCGATATGGTCGAATGATTCGAACTGCAACTCCTGACGAATTTGCTTCAGATCGCTGTCCAACCAGGTATACCATTCGACGAGATCAAGACAAACCCGTACACGGTCTTGTGTACTACAACATTAGGAGGCCATCTGAGTTGGTTCGAAGTTGGAGGTGGGAGATGGTTCGCAAAACCCGTAAGTCAGAAGGGCCCATGTAAATCATGCATTCCTCTGACAACACTAGGCTGTCAACTTTCTGAATAAGATGGCTAAAGATATCGCTTCGCAAGGATGGAAATCTCCCCATGATCCGCTCTCTCAGAGAAATGGAGGACCAGTGAGCGCTGAGTTACGACATTACGACCCCTTAATCCAGAAGTTGTCCATGTCATCCAGTAAACATGGTTGAGTAGAATGGTGTAATGACTCACCACTTAACGGGGGAAAGTATACGGACACTTCAAAACATACTTGTAGACCGGAGCCAACTGTAGCACTACTGTATACCCCAGAGGAGCTATCTATAGTAGGAATCCCTATACGGATAATACCTTACGTATTCTATAGTAAAATATAATATCGCATTAAGTAAATAAATATAGTATCTTAGTATAGAATAATAAATTATTCGTATAGGGATTCCCACTAGATAGCTCCTCTGGGGTAAACAGTAGTGCTACAGTTAGCTCCGGTCTAAAAGTACGTTTTGAAGTGTCCGTATACTTTCCCCTTAATGGAAGAACGGGCACGGTCAAGGGATATGCTGGGATATGGCTTCTCATCGATCTTTTATCTAAAAGAAACCCTCTTCCTGGTACTTTTGGCTTTAGCTGTAGATGATTCGTCTACTAGGGGAATAGCAGTGTCTGATTGACGATTGCGCTTCTTCCGCAGAGAGTCTTTAGTTTCCTCCTAAAAGAGTGCAACGCTTTAGAAACTGAGATGATAAAAGGGTAGTAGATTGACATACCAGTTTAGAACGTTTCTCTACCTGGCGTGCTTCCGCTTCCTTTCTCCGAGCTTCCCTAATCTCTTCTAGTTGACGCTATAGTAGGAATCAGCTTACTGTTCCCAGACCCGATTCAAACTGAAGTGCCTGCTCCGAGACGTACAGCTTTTATCATCTTGGACTCGATTTGACCCTCTTTATCAGCATTTACCATAGCAAGAATGGTCATCATGCTCTCCTGATCGTCTACGAAGACCTTGCCCTTCCTTTTTCCCTTTGGCTTCTCTACTCCAACTGGTGTAATCATGTTCAACTTTGGAATACCAAGCTCTTTCTCGGTGTACACCCTCTTCTTCTTTTTCTGCGGGACATGACTTTTCTGTGGTTTTATAGTTTGTGGTTTTGAGAGTCTGTTCTTGCTTTTCTTAGAGAGAGCTTTTGTAACGCCGTCCTTCTTCGATCCGTTCTTGGAGGACGGTTTGTTCTTCGGTATTGGCGCCATTGTAAGTAATTCGTATTGCTCAAGAAACCTACAAAATCATTTTCTCGAAATATTTGCGGAAGTCAACGCTAGAGGCGGCAACATTCCGCGAAGAGGCTTGGCAGACATCAAGCTTCCATCTCTTCCGGTTCGGATGGTAACCATTGCTATTCTCTATACAACATGTTCATAAAATGCAGTAGGCCATTGATATCTACTGTCCAGTTTTCATGCAAGCGCTATGCCTCGCGTCTCCGTATACAAGTACCACCACCATTTCCAGTAATAAAAACATGTCCCTCGCCTACATGTGAATGCCGGCCCATGCCGACCGGGTTAGATATCGACCGAGAGCAAGACCTGAATGGCACAATGGCAGCATATGGAGAGCATGTGCTCATATCGACTGGAAAGGATGATTGGAAGAGCAGAATAGAAGACGAGGAAATTGGACCAGGAGAGCTTGCGCGAGAAATGAAGAAGCTGCTGGGTCGAGGAGGCCCGCATAGTGACGTTCGTCAGTCATTGCCAGTCTCAGTCTTAGAAGAGATGATTTTGTTATTGTGCTGATTAGACATATATTCTAGCCTTATCATAATGTAATGATCACGAATTCCTCCTTCCCACTGAGTGAACCGTTTGAACCGGCAGACACGACCGTCGCCTCCGCCTTCCTCTTCCCAAGCTTCCGCTATGTACCTTGCATACCTCTCCAGGGAGAGTCGATCCGTAACTTCGTAAAAGGTTTCGTACTCCCAACTGAGCTTCACCCATCGTATGATGCAGTCTCTGAGGAACAGCGAGCGCCACTCCTCCGGCAACAAAGTCTACAGGACGAATTCGAGCCAATGAGCGTTAACCAGATTGTGGTCTTGATATGTGGCCATGGCGGAAGAGATTTACGGTGCGGCGTAATGGGACCGCTTTTGCATGACGAATTTGAGGAGAAGTTGAAACAACAAGACATTCAGGTTGCGTACGATGAATCCTCTATGGAAGATTATCAAGCAATCTCGGCGAGGGTCGGACTGATAAGCCATATAGGGGGGCACAAGTATGCTGGCAATGTGATCATATACATCCCACCTTCATATAATGATCACCCGTTGGCGGGTAAAGGTATCTGGTATGGTAGAGTGAGCCCTGAACACGTGGAAGGGATTGTACGGACGACGATAATAGAAGGAAAAGTCATCAAAGAATTTTTTAGAGGGGGGATCAATAATGATGGGAGTATACTACGATTGTAGATGTAGAATACCAGGATATCTTCGAATAGAGCGTCATATGCTCCAACGCTATCTTAAGACCGTATAGCCTACTAGCGCTGGATACCCTCTACAGCCATTCGGCGTGCAGGCACAGAGTACAGAGTAGGCGAGCAATAGTACAGCAGTAGAGACCTCAGTAAAGTACATATCTAAAGCGAAGGTAAGAGCCAACCAGACCACGGCATAGATTCATCTAAATACTCTTAACGGAGTATAGTAATGATATCTTACAGGTGCTTAACAGCCATAAGGTACTGCCGTGCAGAGTGCAGTTGGACACGCCTTTATGATCTGATGTGACTTTACACGGTCCGGAATCTTGGCGTCGTAAATGAAGCTTCGAAACTTTCTCGAGAGCTCCGCAACAGCACCTCCGAGAAAACAAGCACGACAACATCATTCAACCAACCGTTTGCGGACCGAGTGCTCTATCCCTCAATTCAATTAATCTACATCAACATAGCCAACCTCTTCTCCAGCACACCCACAGACCCACCATGACCAGCAAATCCCGCCTCTCCCCCCTCCTCAAATCCCCCAACACGCGCATCTTCCTCGTCCTCAGCGCCGGCTTCCTCGGCGGCGCCAGCTACCGCTACTACCTAACCACCCCCTCGCGCGAACCCCCCTCTCTAAACCCCGACAAACACATCCCCTACACCATCACCCGCATCGAACCCTTATCCCCCACAAACACCATACTGCACCTACGCAACCCCGCCATCCCACCGGACCACTACTCCCTCATAAACGCCTGGCGACGTCTCGTGTGGAGCGTGCGGGTCGCGCAACCACAACTGCAGATCGAGCGCGCGTACACGCCGCTCCCGCCGCCGGGGCGGGAGGAGGACGCGCCGCAGGATTACCGGGAACTGAGGCTCCTGGTGAGGCGAGAAAGCGGCGGGGAGGTGTCGTCGTATCTGCATGACCTAGGGGAGGGGGGGGAGGTTTTGCTGAGGGGACCCGATCCTGGGTGTTTGATCCCGGAGCAGGTGGAGGAGGTGCTGTTTATTGCGGGGGGCACGGGGATTGCGCCGGCGATGCAGGTCGCGAGGGCATTGCAGCAGAGGAAGAAGGGGCGGTTGAGGGTTTTGTGGGCGAATAGACGGAGGGAGGAGTGTCTGGGTGGGGTGAGTGATGCGCCGCCGACGGTGTCGGGGTGGGAGTGGGTTAAGAGTTTGATAGGGATGGGGGAGGATAATGCATGGCGGGAACGGGGAGGTGGGATAACGGGTGTGGATAAAGGGACGATTGTGCGAGAGCTGGAAGCAATGAAGAGACGGCCGAAGACGGTCGAGGAGTGGATGTCTGTGGAGTACTTCGTGGATGAGGAGGAACGGTATATCAAGCCAGCACATGTGAGGAGAGCGTTACCGCCAAAAGAGCCGGTAAAGCAAGGGGAGAAGTTCATCCCGTACAAAAGAATCATATTCGTAAGCGGGCCGGAGGGGTTTGTGAATTATTGGGCTGGGCCGAAGGAGTGGAGAGATGGGTTTGAGAGGCAGGGAAAGTTGGGAGGCGTGTTGAAGGAGATGGATCTTCAAGGCTTTGAGGTGGTTAAACTATAATATTTGCAGAAGTTGAGTTGAGTAGTCTGAAAAGGTACTGGACATATTGGTCCCTTGAGGTACGGCGTTGGGAAGCATTTGATAGGAGATGGCTGAGCCAGAGTGCAGGTCTGTACTTGTACATATGTATATTCTGTAACAATAATTCAGTAAAGAAAGTTCTGACAAGGTCCAATCCATGTGCTCCAAGCAGTAATACTTCCCCTTGTCAGAGTACTCCTATCTTGCTGTACGCTCGAAGCTCAAAAGTTGGTTCGACTTTGGCGTACAGACAAGTGAAAGGTTTGAAAAGGAGCCAGAATTTTAAAACTATACTTTATGCATACAACACTCGTAAGGTGACCAGGGAACCAGTGACAACGGGTGGGATATGACATTGGTTTGAGCTGGCAGAACCTAAACATGAAAGAGAAGGAAAAGGAATGAGAATCGACGTCTCAATGTACTTCATTCATAAATCTACTGAATCCTTCTACCCAAAAGATTTATAGCCAAAATATGTACAGTTCTCCTTCTGCGATTCTCCTGAGAGTACGCTCTATCAGGTATGCTACAGTCGCCGTACCGTCCTATTCCTGCTCTCCGACCCCCCCCCCCCCCCCCCCCCCCCCCCCCCCCCCCCCCCCCCCGCCGTACAATATCTGATGCAAATTACCTTTCCTTTCGATACGACAGTATCGTTTCCTTTTCACCTCGTGCTATCCAATCAATCCAACATGCTCGAATTTAAGATGATATCAAAATCCACCCGCTACCTATGCCGAAATATAAATATAGATTCAAAACGAATGACAACCGAAAGAGAGCCGCTCCAATCCCAAATAGGGTATAGATGAACGCCAGGGAAATGCAAAAAGAAATGATAGCGGACGTTACGCTTCTATAGTACACCGCTCAACAATGATGAAGGACAAAGTTTACAGTGCAAACATGAGTCCAGCACCCAACGCCGCCAGCGCGGGCGCAGCCGTAATCATAGCCATGGCGCCTCCTGTACTGGTCTCTGTGGTACTCGTTGGATTCGGTCTAGCGGATCCGTGGAACGTTGGACCACCGAGTCTGCCGCCACCCGTTGCGGGAATGGAACCGGTAGATACTGCGTTAGGCACACCGGTCGCATCGGGAACACCCTGAGTGCCCTCTGCGATCTCGAGGATATTGGAGTCACTGGCATTGAAGTTTGTCTGGGCGAGGGATATCTCGTTATTCGCGAGATCGTAGACGACATAAGCTGAGCGAAGGAATGTATCACCAAGAACATTGCTCGAGTCACCAGAGGGCATAATACCTGTAGAAAGAAATATGTTAGAAGGTGTTTGAGACATGTGGAGTGATGAGAGAATACGATAACATACCTAAAATACAGATGGTGGAAAAGCCAGTGGTACCATATTCGAGGACAAGCTCGTTGAGGGGAACGCGGATGGTAGGACCGCTGAAGGTAAAATCGAGAGTATCATCGCTATTTCCTAGGGAGCAATCGCATACTGCGACGCCTTGGGTTGGGTCGAATTGGGCATCGTACAATCCGTAGATATGTTCAGCCAGGGGATCGGGGACGTAGGAGAGACTAGCACCTGAATCGAGAAGGACTGGAATCGTTTCACCGTCGAAGATGGAGCCCTCCTCTCCGTTTTGACCCATTGCGGTAAGGGCAATAAGGAACTCGATGTAGAATCCTTGCGTAGGGATGATCGGAAGCGTTTGGAGTTGTCCAATGTATTTCGCAGTATCCACACCGCCGAAGAGAATGGTACCGGTGTTGGCATCCAGGTCGTTCAACCATAAACTGAATGCATTCGACTGAATCATACCCTTCTCGGCCAGCAAAGCTGGAAGGTTAGGATAGCTGTCGCCACCAGCTCTGTTCACTTGGACTTCGTTGAGCTCATACCCTATACCTAAGATTCCTTCTGGTGATGTCGAAAGATAGCCGATTCCGAATTGTAGGCCCGTTAAGCTAGCACCTCCGAAGTGAAATGTATCCCTCACGTAGTCTCCAGACGCGCCAGAGCCATCGACGTAGGATATGTCGAAGAAGCTATTTACGTATTCGTACGTCGACGAGGAATTCGCATCATAGGTACCGGATTCTGCGCATGGATCTGTTATATCACGGCACAACCGTGATCTTGCCGCGTTGATCCATAGATCGCTACTACCAGTATCGATGTGTAGGCGGAGTTCTTGCGCAGGTGTTCCCATAGAACAATTTGCGAAGTATAAAAATTCCAGATTGTCCAGTTCCTGACTGACAGTATCCTGTCGTTTTCGAAACTTCTTGCGATCGTGTTCGACGGGGTCCCTGACGTGCTTTCTCTGGATCTCTAAGCTCAAAGCGGCTGGATTTGCAACCTACAGGAACGGTGCAGCTGTCAGCCAGAATTCTGCCAGAACATGTATACCAACCATGGTTTGATGAATGCTTACATTTCGACGCTCCAATCGTATAGCTTCAGAACATGACAGGAATCCAAGTAGTGTTGCTGCAAAGACAGACTGCTTTGCAAATCTCATGATGACCAAGGAATACTCTTAGGAGATGAAGCGAGGGCTATGTGATGAGGATACAGGAGTAAGAGGAGTGAAAGACAACGATAATAATTATGTAAATGCTAGCATGAGGAAAATAGTATATATGAACAATAGTAAGGATATGGATATAGCGGAACAGGATTCAGGAAAAGGTTGGATGTCAAAGGTGTCAGTGGTTTCTAGTGAATGACGCGGCGTGGCCCTAGATTGCGCATCCACATCCACACCGTGGCGAAGTAGGGTGAGCAAAGGAAAACAACGGGAGGGTGATAACAATGAGGTCACCGGACGCTTATTTAGGTGTGAGAGTTAGTTGGTTCGAACAAAAAGAAGTATTGTACAAGTTAATTGATGGTATGGTAAATGTACAGGTTGCGAGGTTGCGAGGTTGCGAGGTTGCGAGGTTGCGAGATACAAATGTAGCTTGTGCCTTTTCGGGTGAGGTTTGAAGGTCTCCTTGTCCGCGGGAGTGGTAGGAGCCTTGACAGGAATCGGGATAGGAGTAAAACCAACTGACGTCTATTTTCAAAGATTCAAGACGCAATAAAATAATTACAGAGATCAAGGTGAGAAGCACAAAAGAGTCCAGTAGTATACAATAGTAAGATAGCGAGTAGATTCGACTTCCAAACCCTCTCAAAGCCTTCTATTCTGTTGCTACCTCCCTCAGTCCCTCACTGTTCAAAGTTACCCTTCCATTCGGCCTGGGGGTTGTTTACGGGGGAAGCTTGCCGCCTTGGGCTCAAAGTCATGGCAGCCCTTGAGCCCTTGGGCCCAGGGCTTGGGGACGCATGGGCACACTGAGCAAACTGCAGACTAACCTCCGTGTCGCTGATTTGGTACAAAACAGTGTGCGCTGACTCCAGCCGCAGGAGAACGTTGTCTTTTGACTCGTTGCTTTTCTCCTGTTTCCAAAGCCAGCGGCTTGATCAGGCTTAAAGGTGAAAAGTCAATATTCCCATCAAAAGTGCCAAACGTCTTGTTAACTCTTTGAGCTCTTGAGTCTTAGGCTGGACGAATACGACCTCCAACCTCATTCCTACCTGCTGCTACAGAAAAATCAAATTATTTCTATCATAAAGATTATTCTTAGGCAAGCAGTAATTACAATGATCCATGTTCATCCGCATCCCGCAAAATCTCGTCATCCTCGTCCATCGATACATATCCGTCCGTAGCAGACCGAATAGCAGGAATAAAACCAACGGATCAACGTCAATCTGACTGTTCTCGAACTCAAAACGAAGCAAATATGAGCCGCATACGATAATAACGCTAATCAATTCCCCGTCCAGAGGAAACTCGAAGCAACTCCAAAGCACGAAACACCCGACAAAGCAGGGCTGGAAGAATCGACTCCAGACCATGACAGAAGCGCATCCCGTGAGAGTGATGCACGTCTCGTCTCGAAACTTGGCATTTCGAACGTCTTTCACCTTTGCGAAACTAGAACCCCAGTTGGTTTCTTTCTTACTGACCGTTCACTTCCTTGGTATTATTGTGCGTATGCAAAACGACTTTGCTTCAAAGTACTCCTGAGACATGTCACAACAACACGGCATAGTTGGCTTCCGAGAAGATCATAACACACAAAATATAAGAATTTGTCACAGACAGTCTCATAATAGTGGATTGTCAGAAATTTTCTATTCATTCATTGGATTCTACAGAAGAATAATTTCTATTATTGTAACAAATGGACACATCATCGATCGCACTGCGGCTCAGCTGTGGCTGACGTGGCTTCGTTAGAGTTAGACTCCACTCTATGCTGTCAGGGATGGGTTTCATTGGTCCACTTGGTCCCATTCATGAGAGAGTAACTTACGGAAATTTCCCTCGATTGTTGAATAACAGTCACATGAAATCGGAAGGCTTCCAGAAACTCTTATGACTCTGCTAGATCCTATACAGTATATACAGTATATACAGTATATCAATCACTAGGCTCCACCTCGTTTGCCTTCTCCGAATCTCCCACTCCATTCTTTTTCCTGCTTGCTGAGGTCGAAAATCTGCAAGATCCGTCTTCTCTCCTCGTTCGTTAGCTAAACTTCTTTGCTCGAGTTTCTTTACGTGCCTTCTTTGATTCTGCTTTTGCTTCACTTTCTTGAAGCTCCAGCTTCATTTGGACGGCCCTCTCTCATCTTCTTGAGCAACTTTTCCGTCGCATACGCTCTTCCTCTCGTCCCTATTTCCGAACCTCATTTCTTGCCATACCGCTGCTTCTCTGTGCAACTGCACCATTCTCTCTTACCTCTACCCGATGCCTTCTGTCTAGATGATATATCTGCCTCAATTTACGGTATTACCTTCTTATATGCTTCGGGGACCGGTTGTGGGGCAAGGTCGATGTCTTCATAGTATATACCGCGATATTCATAGAGGTCGCTCCTTAAAACAAAAAAGACGATATCTCCAACCGAAGAAAGACGAAAGACGAAAGACAGTGATGAGATTTTGATACTATCTAAAGTACTGTATGACTTGACGGCTACTCATTAGCGGAGTTGCAGGTGGACAAATGTTCACTTTCAAAACTGGTTCGATTTACGACAACTACAAATAAAATGCGTGATCAAAACGAATGTAAAGGAGAAATTATTCCTTCTCTGCTGTAGTTCTACTCCGGAATGACTTAGAGTGATATCACACTGCCCAAAGTTTTCTGCTAGACTTTCAGCCCTGTGAAAAGGAGAACTAATTGTTAGATTTTATATGTTAGCGGTTAGCCCTGGTATTATAGCACAGTTCTCCGCTGTGTACTGTACCATAATTCATCTTTGGGTTTGACTCCCGGTTTCGGGCCGAAAACCTTTTAACACCCCCTCAATCTGTCAGATATGAGATGACAACTTTTCATTCACACATCACGTGATAGTGAAATTAGGTCTTGTGGTCTAGCGGTATGATTCTCGCTTAGGGATACCTAAGTTATAAATTTCACACTCTTCAAAAGGTGAATTTGCGAGAGGCCCCGCGTTCGAGTCGCGGCAAGACCCTGGAATTTTCCGTATTTTTGCTCCTATATGCGTCGAAGTGAAGATATACTTTAACACAAAGAAGACTAAATCATCTACTTGCAGGATCTACGGGTAATATTAAGTCTTTTCATTTTTGGCGTGTTGTGGAAGGGATATTTCCCACGTCTAAAAGAGTTACCTTATACCCTCGCTCAAAGAATACACTCGGACATGACAGCATCTCCTCACATCATCGCTCCCTTTCCTGCTCCCCCTCATCTCTCTCCTCATCTCTCTCCTCACCTCTCTCCTCATCTCTCTCCTCATCTCTCTCCTCATCTCTCTCCTCATCTCTCTCCTCATCTCTCTCCTCATCTCTCTCCTCATCTCTCTCCTCATCCCCTTTCTCCTCCTTCTCCCCATCTACCTCCCCCTCCTTCCCTTTCCCCTTCCCACCCCCCTCCTCCTCCCTCAACCTCTCCCTAACCCTCATCAACGCCCTCCCCAACAGATTCAACCTCCACTCCTCCTCCCGTCCCCCAGCCTCCCCCTCTGCAAACCTAATCACCAAAACCCTATCCCCCCTCGCCGCCTCCGCCAACACACTCTCGACGGTCCCCAACAGGATCCTCCTCGCGCCTTTGTTTTACGAGAACTCAGCTCAGTTCCCCCCCTCGGCGACTTTCTTCCTGAAGCCCGCCCACAAATACTCGCTGTACCCCCTGACCTGGCGCCCGAGCTTCTTGTGGGCGGCGGGATCGGACGTCGCGAGGATTTTGGCGGCGGTGGTGGCGTCGGAGAAGAAGAGCACTTTATTGAGCATTATGTAGTGTTCTGCGCAGGAGAAGTGGAGGATTTGGTTTGAGGAGGAGGAGGAGGAGGGGAGGGAAGAGGATCCGAGGAGGGAAGAGGCGTGAGGGATGGGGAGGCTGGAAGCGGCGACGCTGAAGGGGGAGCTGTTCCATTAGTAAAAGACGCCGGTGTGCGGGTCGTTGGGGTAGTAGAAGAATAGGGGGGCCCGAGGTCTGCGGGGGTTTGTGTCTCGTTTTGCTTGCGCGCTTGGAGGGGTGTATGTTTGGATGTTGCGGGAGCTTTGGAGCTTGAGGCGGCTTGTTTGGCTTTTATGGCTGTGTGGGCTTTGGATTTCGGTTTTGGTGGCATGATAGTGCTTTAGTTGGGCGTATTTAGATCTGGCGAGTATGTCTGTATAGTAATATTCGTAAGGAAGCCGCCTTCGAAAATTATACCTAGTCCAGTCGGGTATTGCTCAGTACTAAAGTCGGTATGCGACGTGAGTTCGTATCGTCGGTACCAGAGTTCGAAAGCTGTTAGTGTTCCGCTTTACTTAGGAGCTTCGATTTCTTCATGTGGGACGGGCGATTGGTATATTCACAAAAGATATTGTCCAAATTCCCTTGCCACGGAGGTTGCGCTGGGATTTAGTCCCGTCGAGCAGCACTCCGTACCATGCAGCGTGAGATAAACTATGAATATCCAGCCATCATATACGTCGAAATGAAGGGTATCTCGAAAGCAGTGTGCGAGCATGGTTCCAACATTGAACAGTTCTACACCACGAAGCGGATCATTGAGCTGGAAACATCTTCGCTAGGTCAATGTAAATTCTTCGATTTCGCGCTCTTCCTCAAACCATTTACCGTCCATGTAATCCCAAACGTAGACTTCACCAACGAGATCATAGCGACCATCGTTATAGAAACGAATAGCATGAGGAACATCCGCTCCGAGAAATATAACAATCTGATCGTTCTCCTCGATATTTTGCGGACCTAGGCACAGGAGACCTTGGGAGGTTGCGAAAACCCTACGATCACTAGTGACATTCCACATACGCTCTAGATAGGCAGAAGCGTTCTGTGTTCACCACCCCTTAGGGTCATTATGACCAAGCGGTGCCTGGTTCAGACCCCGCAGCGCATTATATGACTGATACATTGTCTCTGTTGCATGGTATGCCTCTTGTTCTAAGACGCCACTCCACTCCGTATCAGCTATCGGGACTTTCCACACCGCTTCCAGACGTTCTTCATCAGACTCCCAGATATCGGCGTTCAGCCTCGATAAACGCTCCACTTCCATAAACCACGCTGTAGCTCGGTTGATGGAATCTTCCCCGTCGTCTTTCCAGATATCGGTAACTTCAGCCACGTAGTCGAGGATAGAACCTTTTGGGTAAAGAATTTGATTGAGACCTTTGCCTGAGGATTCAAGAATCTCACATAGACCCCCGCCGCTGGCGTCAAATTTGGAAAGTCTCGATATTGGTCTTATGAGTCGCATCGACCAGTCTGGAACCCAAGACGGCAGGTTTTCGAAGTTTTTAGGGAATTGACAGTATGAGAAGAGTCCAAAATCTTTGAGATTCATAAAGTATGCGAAGTCGAGATATACTAATTCCGTGCTCCGGGTGTAATTGGGCTCAATGGTGTCTAGTTTCAGGTCGCTAGATATTCCCAGGAGGGCATATATGTGGTCCCGCGGATTTGTAGCTTTAAGACCTGAATAAGTTGAGGTTCCCACACAGGTCGTCCCTAGCAAGTTCCGTAACGGTTGTTTTCCGTCGGCCAACTGCGCAATTACTGATAGCATGATGTGAGGGTGGACATTCAAAGATCTGCCTATCCAAGATTTTAGCTCTGTTAGATGCGCGTCTGAGTATGGAGATTGCAATCTAGCATATTCCTTAAGGGCCCAGATTACCCTTTCAAAGTTACTTAGAGGTAGGTCAAGATTTCCGCACACAATTATTATTTCACGGCCTAGAACTATCTCTTGTAGAACCCAACATCTTTCCCAGTACGGTCTCCGCGCTAGAGAGAATATCGGTTCCAAAGTGATCGGGTTAAATTCGCCGGAGCCATTGATATGTTTAGCAAGAACTTGCTCCCATGAATTATTCAGGAACTCCGCTCGATCATTAACATCCCCGTTAATAGCTACCATCACGCCTTCACCACTCAGAGCTTCCCCGACAGCACGCAGGTCCATCATGGCAAGGTTACTCTCGTCAGCTTCTGGTCCTAGCCAGGAAATAACCATCTCTGCTCTCTCATAGATAAATCTCATCAACTGCACTTGTGCGCTCTTCTCCACTTCATCGGCTTGATTGATACATACCGCATCAACCCAGAGGCTAAGCGTCTTATCATCTTCCTGGAGATGGTGGAGTGCGCTTGCCAAGTTTTCCGTAATGTAAAAGGGGCTGTTCATCAACCAGACCTTGTGCGTAAGGTCAGGTTTCCCCCAAACGTAGGAGAGCGCAGCATAAGCAAGGTCTCCACCGATCGATATCCTATTCATCAGACAATGAAGGGTGCCATCCTCGTCATTGGCATGTTTAGGGAGGAGTTGGATCAGACGGATTTCCCTCTTAGAGACATCGAGTGGGGAGTAGACAAAACGTGAACCGTGTTCAACTTCGACAGCTAGTTGCTCCTTATATAATCGGACTTTTGCTTCATCACAGTTCCAAGCTATGCGGGCATAACTTGAGCTCCCGTTCCTGGTGGACCGCTCCATACTGCGTGAATTGAAATGTAAAGCTGATAAGTGAGTTCATGACGTGAAAAACTCATATGACGAGAACCTAAGGAGTATGATTTTCGATTCGAATTATTACAGTCTATCGTCCTTATATTTTCACGTACTCAAGATTGAATATAGGGCTGGGGGAGGAAGAGTGCATTATTGCGGAATCTAGCTTCCACATCATGCTGTTGTTGATAAGCCTCATAACGAACCTTTAGCCTCAGCTTTAGATACTATAAGAGGAAAACTTTTGGGAGCTGTTGACGATACGATCAGCTTGAGGTTCAGCAAGTTCAGCAAGTTCAGCTAGACAGTTGCCAAGCACTGTAATAGGGAACCTTTTTCATCTTTCGGACTTTAGAATTAGAATCTATACAGAAAAGTTGTAGGACGCTGTTTAGATACCTGAATGACTTTATGTAGAGGTAGGAAACTCATCTGATAATATTCTAGTAAGATAGACTTATATTTATTGTCCTACGGATCTTTTCTAATCTTTCAATATTCTGGATATTTAGTAGTCATTGTTGCAGGTTAAAACGTTATTCTCGTGGGGGTGGTCTCGGAGTCACGGCACTAACCGCACATCTAAGGTATCAACTAAAACTTGGATCTAAACTCAGACAAGAAGGCTGAAGCACACATGATGGCCGAGTCAACGTCATTCCTTTATACCTTTATTTCAGATTAAAGATGAGGATGTTCTCTTTCTCAATCTAGGATCTAAGTTCTGGCTCAACTCGTTCACTGAGGCAATATGGCTCGCATGGCCTCCGAGGAGACCCTTCCTCTCCTCAGAGATGGTACCCTCCATAGAACTATGGGCGAGGAGAGCGAAAATGCTAAGGTCCGTGCCCTTAGAGCTTGTACTCTACTACCTCATATAGCATCTTCATCGAAGCTAATCTGTCTTCAGGCTAGAAATAAGGCATATAGGGGAGTTAGTAGTATTTACGGATTTTTCAGGAGCGGTATCTTTGCCTCAGATGCCACTACCTATGATCCAATCTATATGCTTTTGAATGCGGATGATCAGGAGGAGAAGGACGCATTAACCGAACAGTGGCGAGATTATAAGCTCAAAGAACTGAACTTCATCGGTGTCATGGTAAGAAAATCGCTTGACTCCATCATACTTGGAACCTATTTGTAAGAGACGAGTAATCGGCAACAGTGGACTGACTGTCATCATTCTTGCCTCCATAACAGGCAGCCCTTCTTGCTGGTGTTTTGACCTCCACCGGGAGCTGGCCCCATCTTCTTCCAGCCGAGAGAGCGACGCCATGGCCAGCACGTACAGCATGGTTTTGCGGTCTTGTTCTTGCACTCACATCTATAACTACAGCCGCGGATCACTACATACGCTTATGTCGTCTCTCAACCCATCGTGATTCTATGGAACGTATCAGACAGTTGCTAAGCGGAATTAAAGTAAGGGAAGATAATGAAAGCCCTGGAGAGGTCAGACCGAAGCGACTCCAGATTTACATCTGGCAGCTCCCGGTGCTACTGCTTACCGCTTCTGTTATCTGTATGATCTTGGGAATGCTTTTCCTTTGCTGGGCCGCTACGATTGAGAGATGGCCGGATGAGCCGTGGTTTGATGATAATGCTAGGGTGAGTCACCCGTCCATGCACACGTCCTAAATTTTGGACTCTACAGCTCATTACTGATATATTCAAGATTGCTCTTGCTGTCTCTATCGTCACAGCGGTGTGCGGCATGATCTTTATTGCTAGTCAAATCTCTTTATACCTCGAGGGAAATTCATGGGGCCCTCTGTAAGCTACAGACAGTTAGAAATTGACTCCTCAAGGCCTAAAGAGAACCCATGCACGGGAAAATACCTCCGACACTGGTACCAGATTGGATAGAGAAATCTACGTAGTTCAACTAATTAATAACGTTTGTATTGCGAGGTTGTTTGAAGAAATGCATTTATAGAACCGACATCTACCTCATTTCCCACATGTCTTCTGCGTGGTATACCCCTTTCATAAGTAGGTCCGCAGAACGCAACTTTGTTCCATTACAAAATTTCCGATCATCATCTCTTTCCCAATCACGCCTTGCTAAAAGATTCCGGGCACACTCTTTTCGAAAGGACGGAATCGACTTGAGGGAAGATTAATAACGTACCCGGAATTATGCGCAGTCCGTAGCCCTTAGCCTATCTCACGCTATATCATAACCTCACATCATGGTATTTCTGTCATTTCTCTAGTTTAACATGCTTCACAATGCTGCTTAATCACTCAATATCGTTCTACTGAGAACTTATTAATCGGATATCTATTCATTATCGCCCGGTGCGTCACTAACACCAGAAGGGCTGCTGTAGCCCCTATTTTACTATCGTTTTAGGTAATCTGTTTACAATCGCCAAAGACAGGTTTTAAAAATGTAACCAACATAGGAATCACTTTCAATACTCGACGTTAAAACCAGGCTAAATCCTCACTTCTCTAACGAGTGTTCACTCTTCTTTTACAGTTGTCTCGAAAAGAGGTCGTAACACTTCATCGGACTACCTATTTAAGTAACATGTTTACAACCATCGAGGACGTTCGACAAAAATTCAATCACGTTTCCCGTTTAGGTAGTCCTACCACGTGTCGCGTTTTCGTGGTCCTAGTCCGTTATATCATCTTGCTACCTATTTGTTTACGCCATTTCTTTCACATCAACTCTATACGCTTTGGACAAGGACATCGAAAGGATACCTAAAAATTGCCTAATTCAGCGCATTATATGCGCCAAGGGAGCTCTACCCCCCTTTCCGTCTCTCCGGTACTACACACGGATCACATGCATTCCGTCGCGTTGACGCTCTTCTCACGTGCTCACTCACACACGCGGTACGCCTACCCAAGGGCTTAAGCATAGATACCTTATATACCCCAAAGCGGAAACCGCTTAGATCTCATCCAACGTAACAGTAGACTCTCCCCTTGAAAGGTGATCACGCGTTTGGACCCTATTCACGTACCTCGTGTCCGTCGATCACGTACCTCGCGTCCGTCGATCTCGACAGTGTAAACAGTCCCCATGAGGGGCCAATTTTTTGGAGCTTTATCAAAATGTTCGCCCTCCTTGGTAGCGGATACTAGACCCCTATCACATGTCAGTGTATCACGAGTGCGGCCTTATTCAGTTATTCACAACCTCCCAGGACGCTAGTGACCTCAACGACGGTACTTTACCTGTCATGATGAGCACCCCCCGGCAAAAGCCTTACCACGCTGGAATCCGCCCTTCCCCGCTGGGACCACGTGTCTGAAACTACTCCTACACTTCGCCCCTCCTCATGTCGATGAGATTACCGCTTTGAAGAGTATGTGTACTACCACGGACCTTCGATGACACTCAGTACCCCATGTGATTTTCATTCTAGTCGGGGTTACCACGGCAGCCCTGCTTGGACGACGTGCGCGGGAGATGTTGGTACTTTGGGACCGGTTTGGCATTTACTGTTATTTTGGTGGTGTCTTTTCTTTTCTTTCCTGGATGTTCGAAGGAGTTCTGACGACTTTGGCAAAGGCTAGGGGAACTGAGAGGTAAAGTCTCCCGAGGAAGCTACGCGTATGTGTCGTGAGATTCATGGATATCGTATCTATGCCCGGTGGAGCTTTTTGAAAGACAGTTCTACTTTTACGCATCAAACATTGGTTTTCAGGAGCGGGTACCTTGTTTACCCCTGTTGCTGTTCAGAATGTAACATGACTTGTATGAAATGACTGGGGCTGGACGAAAAGGACTGATTGAATGGAATGACTGGACTGGATGGACTTCTATCGTAGGTGTACAAAAAAAAGTCAAACACTGCACTGTATACCAAGGGGTTCAAGACCCTTCACAACCATAATCCACCAGCGTATCCATAGCAACCGTACAGGGGCGTGACAAGGTGTCGAATATGATAGAGGAGATGCGACCTTGTGTCATCACTTGAACTCTCCGCCTCTTAACCCTTCTCACATATCTTGATCGAGACATCTTCCTAAATTCCTATTGAGTGCTAGCAAACAGTTCCGTAAGCACCCTTACAACCCTAACTAACCACCAGAGACGAAAAGGGAAGTAACAACCTAAGCATACCTTCCATCACCTTCCCCATATTCCTCGTACGAACACCTCAGTCCTGCATCCAGACAGAGGGAAAGCGCCCACCATACCTCCTCCCTCAATTGCCAACCTGTCCAATGGAAGGTACCTCATTTCTTTCCTAACCTACCTAAGACCTACCAAAACCCCAACCATCCCAAACTCCACCACGATCGTCCGCGGTAAACAGTCACACCACCCCTCAGGTTTCTCAACAACGATACTATCCTCGCAGATGAGGTACCGTATTGCATCAGCACCTCATCTATTCACCTCACCCCTGTTGCCCCGGACGATGAAACCCTTCACCAAACCCCACAAAACGACAAATATGAACGAGTGGTCTCCTCCAGCACTACCTTACCGTCTCCTCGTCCGAGCGCAGGCGGCCGATCTCACGGCCGCGAGAAGCGAACGTAAAAGATAAAGTAACAAGGCCAGCATCCGGATCAGCGAGAGAGTATAAGGTTCGTATGTGAGATCAGCACGATAAGGTAAATGTTAATCTACGCATACCCGGTAAACTTCGGCTCTGGCGACGACTTGCCTCATCCTACCTGATCCTGACCACGTCTTGAGTAGACATGCCAAACTTCCAAACTTCAAGACACTACCTCGAGGGAAGGAAGGGAGTGAACCGGTATCCAGATCTGCAAGCCGTGATTACCTTACCTCGCTCATCGCTCGTCAGACCACGCTCCCGTCACCCATATACACACCCCCCAAAAACGATCATCTCAAGCTCACATACAGTACCATCCACACCCTCAGCAATCGCAATATAGATAAGCTTATCTCGTTTTCGCTAGTCCGCTCGCTATGAACGCATGCCACTACCTTTACTCTATCCCGTCGTGCCTCCGAAAACCCCAAAAAAGTGCCGGAGACACAAAACAAGGTCCGACATGAGAAGAAAAGGTGACGATGTCGTGACCTAATAAGCTAGTGGTGTGAGCTTGTTTCGAGTAGAATGTCAGAGATTCCAAAACAAGGAAACCTAAGCCTCTTAATCTTACCGCATTGGGAAAACATGCACGTGATACGATTACGGATACAATATGTCAACACAAAGGTAAAAGGGGGTTTGTGCAACTATCTTTTGTATTGAAGATTAGCTACATGCAATAAAATACCAAGTTCACTTTAAACTCCAAAAGGAAAGTGATTTGAGTGGGTAAAATCTTTATTCGACCGATGTTCTATATCGTCCCATCGTCTAACAAGATTACGAGTCTGGCTGATGATCCCCTGATCCCTCTTCCCTTAACTTTCTCATATGATGAAACTGAAATACAAGCTTTCCTCGACGCCCCTTTCCACATGAGTGGGTGGATAAGTGAGATTAACGCCAGGAAAGCCGTCCGAAACAGAAACCCAGAACCCAAATCAATCTAGTACTACAAGCCAGAAAGTTAAGGGGGAAGAGGGGCCTTCCGTATAAAGAAAGGAACAGGGGAGATGCTAGACTACAAGTGGAGGTCATTCCAACCTCCAACCCACTCAATATCACCGACATCATCACCGCTGTTGTGATGATCGTGTTGACGCCAATCCTTGCTCAAATTCCATTCCTGATTCCGTGCCCAAACGCCAGAGTGATTCCCATGGTGAAATCCAATTCCATCTTTTCGCTTCCAACTTCCCGTCTTACTACGCTTCCTGCTTGTCTGACTTGGTGATTGAATCATGGGCGCACTTGCTGTCTGAGTATTCTTGGCACGGCGCCTATCACCCAACGCAGCCCACTTATCCATGAGAGTCTTCTTGGATGGAGGTGAGTAGCGAGGGACGACAGCATGATGTTCCTCAAAGATGAATCCAGTGTGTTCACTTACGTGATTATCAGCCTTGGGGACAGGTTTTGGGCTCGTGTTCCTGCTGTTGACGATAGGATTCTTCAGCTCCACAAGTCCATTGCGTCCACTGGAGTGAGCAGTGTTGGTTGGGTTGCGACTGAGAACAGGCTCCGTGGTTTCCTCGGTATGGATACCAAACACATTCTCGGACTCAATGACGGCGTGCATCTCTTCCTCTTCTTCGTCCCAAAGATCGCTCCAACTCTTGGACACGAGCTCTCGCTTCTTCCCGAAACCGGAAGCGAAACTTGGAAGCCTCTTGGACATCGAAACCGGAAGAGAGCCAGCGATAGGCATGGGTTTGGAACGAGTGATCTTGGAAACCTGGGGTGCTTGGAAGTGCACAGACTTGTAGGAGACACCAAGCCCAGAATCGACAAACGATGCCAACGAAGCGTTGTCAGGCTTGACATGGAACCAACCTTCAGAATGCTCGGAACCTGCAAAGATGTCTTCAGGGTAGCGTTCTGTGTCGGGGATGACAGACAATTGACGGACAGGTAGAGGAGGGCTCATGGCCAATGCTTTCGCCCATGGGAATGAGCCATTTGGTTCGACCTGTGGATTGGACACCGAAGGAGTTCGAAGAGGTTCACGGTTAGCAGTAGCAGGAACTACATGGTGATCATCAGCGCAGCAGAACTCATCAAGAGACTCGTCATCAGTAGTGAATCCGATGACACGGTCGAGAGCTTCGCGAACTGCGCGTAACGAACGCTTGGAGGGATCAATAACAAGGCAGTGATCCAAAACCTCAAACGTATCTTGAGACATATTCGGGAAAACATCGAACAGGGTCTGCCTATCTCCAGCGAAATCGGCGAAGAGCGGGTCTGAGAGAGTCGGGGTAGTGAAGGGATTCCTAGAGAACAATACATTTAGAAGACAGATACCGATGGCCCAGATATCTGCTTCGGCGGGTGAGTAGCCGCTGGTTGACGGGTCGTATTGCTCAGGAGCCATATAACGATCACTACCGACAGCAGCTTCGTAAGACCAGTGATCTCTAGTGGCAAGGCCAAAATCACCAAGTTTCATGGAACCTGACTGGGTCAAGAAGATATTCTCTGGTTTGATGTCGCGGTGGGCGATGCCTTGAGTATGGAGAAACTCAACGGCATCGACCAGCTGGAACATGAATTCTCGAACGTGTTCGGTCTCCAAAGGACCTTTTCCAAGACGAATAGCTTCGTAAAGATCGCCGTTGGAACAGAACTCGAGGACAAGATAGACATGATTGGCCGTTTCGAAGGAATGGATGAGATTGACAATATTCGGATGGTTCCTGATCGCGAGATGGATAGACAACTCCTCTGACTGGTCGTCGATAGCAAATGCAGAGGGACAGATATTCTCGGCGGTGTTCTTGGTCAAGCACTTGAGAGCGACGGATTCACCGGTAGCTAAATCCTTTGCCATGAACACCATGCCGAAAGATCCATGGTTAAGAGGAGAGATTGTCTCGAATCGGCCATCTAGCACTGCACCTTTAACGAAATTGTTTCGCATGCAATCCATGAGGGCTGGGAGAGAGAGGACGATTATAATAAAAAAAAAACCTGCAGACCGGACCTAGTATAAACAGAGGGTGGACCAGATGCAAGTCGTTGAAAGGTGGAAGACGCCGAAAACCAAAAGGTTTAATCAAACAAGCTCGAAAAGCTGAAATTTTTTTGAACCAGAATGGTCTATGAAACTTTTTGAAGGCTTCAAGATGTTAACAAGGTTGTAGGAAACGGTCCGGTATGATAGAGTATCGCACAACGGAAAGAGAACTTGGAACTGGCAAACAAAGGATCTGCAAACCACCGTACCGACAAGGCCTGAGGAACTCCGCTATGTGTAGAGAATCGTTTCGTGGGTATAAACAAAGTTCCAACCGGGTAGAGTTAAACACAAGGAAAAGTAAAGAGTGTAGTTGTTTTCATTGAATTAGGCCAAGTATATCGTACGGCACGTCAAGTAACCGCAAAGACTAGAATGCCACGAGTAGCCCAAGTTTAGATCCAAAAATTAGAGACCAGGAACTCGGAAGTGCTCGGGTATTCAGCGAGTGTCGGTGAAACGAAAAAGGTTCGAGACGTAGATTTGGCGATGGCCAGACGTGGAATTCGAGTTGAGAGAGTCGCTGCGTAAATAGAGGAAAAGAAAATCGTAACACGTGGAGAAGTTGTCGCAGTTGCCTAGGACAATTAGAAGTTGACAGTAGGCTTCCGCAAACTCAGTGAGACACAGGTAACAGTCTCAATGAGTTTAGCAGATGGTTCGACTGGAAGACGAAACTGCTTTGAAGATGACTCTCGAGGTTTAACCAATGATCAATCGGTGCATCAAAGGCTTTCTCTTGGAGATTGAAGACGCGAAGTAGGCGGTTTAACGGTGATCGTACTTGATAGGCAGCTCAAAGCATTGATGAATATCAAGGTGGATGATGCGATGAAGATAGAAGTAGAACCGTTGCTTTGTTGTCTAGATGTCCTTGACTCCTTGGGTTATGTGACCTCACATCAAAGCGATGACGACGCAAGGGGGTCCAAGCTTCGATGGCGTGAGGATGATGTTGATTGCAAGGAGACAGATTCAGCAGACAAACGGGAGATGGAAGAAGGTGAGGAGATGTTGTGGACAAGGGGAGGCGGAGCTGGTGGAGAAGTAGTTGTTTCGTTTGTTGATGTGTTGTTGTTTTGAATGGCTCGTCGAAGCAGGCAGGCACGGAGAGAAGGGTTGCGTAGGTAACGAAGGAATGCGAATCGGAGAGTATGTGTTCGAATGAGGAAGGAATGTGTGCTTGCTTGCTAAAGACGGCGAACAACTAACAAAGTGGTGCCAGCGAGGACAAGATTAGGACATAATAGAAGAGAAAGTGAAGTGGATGGTGGTTGTGATTAAAGCAAAGTTGGGATGAATGGCGGCGGTGTAGGAAAGAGTGAAAGAGTCTAGAGGGGGGGATGGGAAGGGGATCGAGTAATAGTAAGGTTTGAGTTGTCCGACCCACCCGGGAAGCGTCGACTTACTCAGTCGAAACTGGTGGAATCATCGGTTGCCCGGGGCCAAGTGCTAAGGTCAAGGAAGGGAAAGGGCGACTGGGCAACACAACCGTGATCAAGCACGACAAACCTGGGCGACAGCGTAGAATTAGCAGGAGCAACCTGCATCAAGTGCCCACCAAGCCTACCGTACCTAACGTACCTTTTAACGGCGCTAACCAAAGCGAGACATGGATGACAAGGGTCGAGAAGGGGAGAGTTGACGAACAAGTAACGATTTCAGCAAATCAACGGCCAGCTGCAGCACGTCTTTGACAAACCATTCCCGAAGCCTTTGAATCCTGATACGGTTAAATCGAAGGCAAGCTCTTTGTTGAGTGCGACATGAGGCGTTTATTGGCCAGGACTCGACTGCAATCGCCAGCTTTTTTGGCGGGCGCCTCTTGCTGCATGTCTGGCAAGTCTGCAACTAAAAATGCACCTACGTGAACCCCCCGTGGCTTCCCTTCTTGTTGATGTCTTCCCACATCTCAAGAAAGAGACAAATCTCGCCACAACCCTCAACTGAACATCGTATCACGCTAATCCCGATATGCGACGATCCACTGCTTCATTTAGAATAAGGTCCAAGGAAGCAGGCAACCCGTGCCTTGTTACTGCAGGAGCACCTGGAGCTTACTTTATCACGCGCTCGAACCTGGCTCAAAGCCACCAATCCCCAAGAATCAAACGTGGCCTGAAAAGGTACCAGAGAGAACAACTTGGAAAGCACTCGTGTGTTCACAGTAAGGTACAAGTACACTTTACTCACCTGTGACCCCCTGAGACCCCCTGAGTTGGTGATGATGAGCGCCGTGAAGCATTTCTTCATGTCACTCGGGACTTTTGAGGAATTGCAATTATTGCCGTGAACCGGAGCATGATACCGTCACAAGGTTCAAAAATGACAGAATTACTTTTAAAATCTCGAAAGCTCATACGCTCAGCTACTTGGTACAACATCATATCTTCCGTAAAGAGTTGTCCTCGTGCTTTTGTGTGACGAGCAAGTTCGGTGCCCCTTTCATGCAATCGAGCGCCTTTTCCTTACATCTATTCTCTATATCCCTTAATACCCCGCCTTTTCGAGATGTGCAGAAAGGTTCCTGAAACGTTGTTGTCCGTCAGAATTCCTTAAGGAAGCTGTTGCTGTTCCGTAAACCTCAACGCTTGTAGTTCCTGAAACGCTGCCCTTGCTTCATCCAAATATCTAACAGTGGGGCACTGTGAGGTATACCTACTTGTAAACTGTCCTAAGGTACTATACAAGTCTATAGTAGGAAGCGTGGGGATGTCCGGCTGAGGAAGTGAGGAAGATCCCAAAGAAAAGGTTCAACAGGTAATTTCAGGCTATCTGCATGTTAAAACAACAGGGCATTCTCACATACTGTACGGTACCTTGAGAGACTTGAGCGATCCTCAACCTCGTCCTTTGACCTCTCTACCTATCATCACTCGTGCCAGCACACCACAACAGCCCCCCATTCTGACGACAGCTTTTAAGCATAGCACAAGCCTGTTGCACGGCCAACGCTCCTCCCCAGCAAGAGCGTTTACTCTGCATTTTATTGGCCTGAGGCAGAGACAAACCCGTTTCGGTTCACCCTCTAGACCAATCTATCTCATTTCAGACAAGAGGGCACCACTGCAAAGCTGCAACTTTCCTTCGTCCACGTTACGCGACATTTCGACATGTCGATCCGCCAACACCTCGAATATATTCGCCACTCCTTATAGGTCTCCTTCGAGCTTGGAGATTTACTTATGGCAGCAGTACTCCGTATATCTAAATTCAAAGGAATAATAGTCACGGTATCTTCGAAAGAGTAGGGATCTTGATACAGGTAACCGTCGATGGCGAAACTGTCGATTTCATGCTCTGACGCCTTCAGCGCTTGGTCTTCCTCTGGGTCAATGAAACACCATCTCAAGCGGGAACGGATAACTAGTCTAATCTGAGGGTACCGTCTTTGCGGGGAAGCGAAGCTTGAGAAGTCGTCGCCATGAGTCGTGTCTTTCCTATTAAGAGTCGATTTGAAGCACTATTAAACTCACCGATAGTCAAAGATGATGCTCGATTGGGTAATTTAATATAGTCGAAATGAAACAATGTCGGTGTAGATACACCAGCTATCTATACTACCGTGAGAGTATTGAGATAAGTCCCTCAGAATCTCAGGTTGTGTTTAGGGGTTTCGGCAGCTTGATTGCCAACACGACAAAGCCTCCAAGTTTCTGCACGCCAACCATCTACTTTGCATTAATTCGAACGCTTATGCAAACTAAGGTTCGGGATCGAGTCCAGAGAATTCTCTGCATACCTAAAGGGAGCCAAAAGGACCCATCTTGCCCTTCAGTCCCTTCTTGCCATCGGCGTATCGGTGGATTTTGGAGGGGGACTACTGCAGGTCAGAGCGGATAGAGTGATAGAGCTTCAGAAACATTCTTCCTCTTTTGTAGCGGTGAAGAAACATTTTTGACGAATCACAGAAGAGTAAATGAACAGAATGTAAACATGTATCTCAAGAGAGAAAAAAAAAAAAAAAAATCAGAAATTCACTCGATCCTCGGACTATAGAGATGGCTTTGGGTATGCACCTCGCCTCCTCTTGTCTGTCAGAATCTTATGACAGAGCATATCGTATAATACCAGGACCATTCCCTTCGAGTATGTACAGTACAGTACTTTAAAAAATACTGTGCTGTCCGTGAAGGGTTGTCCGTAGATCCACCTTACGGACACTGAGCTGGAGGAAAAATGGAATATAATGGAGCATTAGATTAAAAAAGAAACATGTACAGTACGCGGTATGGAGACGCGTCAAGGTCTTGAGATCCACATCTACGTGAAATCAGTTGTTCAGAAATTGCCACGCTTTCAAAACATCGACCTGGAGCTTCTCGACATCTTGCATCTTGCAGCTGCGAGTCTTCCGTACTTGCCTTAACTTTGCAGTTTCCCGTTTAGTAGAGCACTCCACCACCACTTCCTTCATTATTACCAGTATCTTGACTCGGCAACTTTTAGAACGCACCCCGGCTCGATATCAGTAAGGTATCAGATTTTTTTTTTTCAATTTTTTTTTTTCAAAGCACACCGCTTCCTCAACAAATCTTGAAGATGGACTTGACAAAGGTGAAAGCAATTGTGTTGGACATTGGTGAGTGAAAAGATGTTGCCACCTCTCTATCTCTTCCGATGTCTAAAAGTTTGCTTCATGTCGTGTGTCTGCGAGTTGCGCGCTTTCGGAGAAAAATAAGATGTATCCAGCACGATGGCTGCTGGTCTAGAATAATGGGATGTCCGCAGTGCTGGACTGCATACTTGACGGAAAACCTTTCCTGGCTTCCTCTAGCTCTCTCCCAACTCCCAAGCTGGTCTCCTGCTCACCTTTACCCCGGAATTCGCACGCCTCCCGAATGTGCGCATGATCTATGATCTTGTTTTTGCTTGATGACATTCGAATCGGAGACTGACTTAAACTGACTTAAACTAACTTCAACTGCAAGAGGGCACCATCTGCCCTATTAGCTTCGTAAAGGATACGCTGGTAAGCGCTGTCTACTGACATCTATTGGTCTTCTCGTCACATCCTTCTCTTTATTCTCCTTGATCTCTTCTATATGCTTCTATCCGTCGGCAGTCATCACAGGTTTCTTCATTTGTCAAAATCCGTCAAGTCTCATGATCTTCCCAGTTTCCGTACGCTCTCGAAGCACTCCCCAAACTTCTATCCGAGAAATGGGACGATCCAGAGTTCAAAAAGTACCGGGAGGACTTCCCCGATGAGGCCAAAGTATCTCCGGAAGCTTTCCAAGCACACGTGCAAGATATCACAAAGAAAGACATCAAAGTCGCTTATCTCAAAAATTTACAAGGTACAACTGTCCTTCGTGTTTTCCTGCGTCACCGCACGATTTCAGTAGTCTCGTATTGTCTCCCTTTCAGCCAAAACTGAATCGATATCCCAAGCGTTTGCCCCTCATCCCATGTTCACACCACCCCCTTGCTACGTCCTCCTCCCCCCAATCGTCTGGGCCCTAATACTCGCCGTCAATACCTAACCCTAACCCTATTTCCAGGCCATCTCTTCCGCACAGGGTACGAGACCTCCGCATTTTCAACTCCACTCTTCCCAGATGTGATCCCGGCCTTGAAGACTTGGTCTGCTCACAAAGACCTCGCCATCTTCTCGTCCGGTTCCGTCGATGCGCAGAAGCTCTTCCTCGCGTATGTCGCCGAGGACGTGGTCACCGATGGTGCGTCCACCAAGCCGGCTCCTGGCTCGAAGACCGTTGACCTAAATGGTCTTTTTGATGGACGGCTATTTGACACTGTTAATGCCGGTAGTAAGGTCGAGAGGGAGAGCTATGTCAAGATTGCGAAGGCGCTGAAAAGGAAGGAGGAGGAGGTTCTATTCTTGAGTGATAATGTGAATGGTAAGTGATCTCGTCTGGACTACAGATTTTGAATCGACCTCATGACTATGTTCACTTCGTTCTCTTACCCTTCTCTGACTTGTCCCACACTCTCCTCGTCGATACCTCGTTCTGATAACTCTTTTCAACTGTACCTCTCTCCTGAATCCAACTCACTCCTTCTTTCACGTATCTTTCATATTCGATACCTACTTCCTTTCAACTATTGCTATATTTTATCAATATATTCAATCCACCGTTATACTTTCCTCAAATCATTGTTTCGCGCGTATCACCATTCTCCCTTTATACACTTTCCTAACTCTCCTCAATTCCCTCTAACCCACAACCTCATCCCTCCCGTCTCCCCTTGTAGCGGCCCTCCTTTTCTTCCACCCAGCCCCTCTTCCTTCACCTCATACCCCATCCTCCTCCTCTTCCCATCCCATCCGCTCCCTTCTCCATCCAGACTAATACCGCGAGCAGAGGTACGAGCCGCCCTCCACGCCGGCCTCGACGCCGCGGTCGTCAACAGACCCGGCAACGCGCCCCTCAGCATGGAAGACGAGAATGACCTCCTCGTCATCGAGTCCCTCGACGAAATCAAGCACATCGCTGAGTTGGAAGGCGCGGAGTTGTAAGTGGGAGGGAGCTGGCCTTCCTTTCGGACCGAGTGGATATGACATGTTGACAAATGTTTGATGTATCCGCCTTAGCTTACCTTATCTATAGATCTCAGCAGAAGGAAATAATCATACGGAAGAGATGGATGGTTGATGATGAATATAATCCCCCTTAACTTTTACTAAAAGGATGTCTTTTAATGATGATGATGATGATGATGCAAATGACCCAATCCCTATCTACCAACTCCCATCCCTCTACCCATAGTAACTCGAATAACATCTCATGTCGGTGAAACCGACGCCATATGCACGCACGCACGCACTCCGACAACACCACATCTCCCACCTCCCCTGCCATCTCCTCCCTACCCAACATCCACCTCCATCGCCTCTCCCCCCCCCCCATCAACACTCCCATCCCCCAACCCCCCGCTCAAACACCCAGGACAAGAATGGATAGTCTCATGACAGCAAACATCGCAATCAACGCAAAAATGGCTTCCACAATCACCACACTCGTAGCGCCCACTCTCGCTCACCCTGACCAGATCCGCAGGCCGCCATCCCATCCCCGCCTCGTCGTCTTTAGTCCAAGCTCTATCCCTTCGATTCCGCGGTGCTCTACTCCCATTCACATTCCCATTCCCATTCCCATCTGTCCCCGCCCCCGTTCCCGTCCCCATCCCCGTCCCCGTCCCCGTCCCGGCCGGCACATCCGGAAACGCCCCCAAACACGCCCTACAAGCACGCGAGCCCACCTCCGCGGCGCGAGGCCAGGAAACCGGGACCCAGTTCTTGAGCGGGAAGAGGTGGTGATAGCTCCGCGCGAGATGCGTGCTAAGTATGAGTGTAAAATCGCATCCGGGACACGTGGCCGGCAGCGCGCAGACTTTGGTCCTGCACTGTGGACACGTATACCCTGCGCGGGTGAGGTTACCGTGGCAGGCGCAGAGGGAGGGGTGGGGGGAGGTGGTGCGGGAGGGGAAGCCGATTTTGAGGAGTGACGCGGGGGTCGCTGTGTTGTTGTTTGTGGAGGTGGTGTTTGTATTGGGGGAGACGGTGGAGGCGGTTCGCACGACAGGCGGAGTCGTGGTCGCCATGAGGAGTTCGCGGAAATGCTGCTGGTCGAGCGCGACGCTGTAGGAGCTGTCGTCGCCGGCGTTGGTCTTGGCGCAGATCTCGTGGCAGATCTTCAGCCGGCCGGACATGCCGATTATGCCGACTGAGAGGCGGTCTTTGGCGCATTGGCGGATCGTGGTGTGGATGTCGCCGGGGTCTAGGGTCAGGAGTGCGCCGAGGACTATGATGACTTCTCTCGTTCCGTGGTTGGGTGTGTGCCATAGCGCGGCTCTGCTCATTTCGAGCGCGTTCTGGAGGCTTGCATTTCCTTTTGGCTCGCGGGGGAGGAGGTTAGGGGGTCTGCCGTGCCGAACGAGCTGGAGTGCGGAGACATGTTCGGCGGGGTTACCGCTGAGTTCGGAGATGCGCACGCAGAGCCCGTCGTGCATGCCCATGATGCTCATTTGGGAGATGGGGTTCTGCTCGAAGAACTCGCGGACATACTCGGCGGCGTAGCGGAGCGTGATGAGGTAGCGCGAGGGGCGCATGTCTTTTTCCATCATGGCTTCGGAGAGGTCGAGTATTAGAATTACGTGGCGGATTATGCCACGTTGGAAAGGTCGGGTGTCCTGTCGGAGTCTGAGAGTCATGTTAGTAACTGTATAGTGGATGTTTGATATATCGCTTTCCGATTATAGATTTTCTGCGTGAGAATGGTGGGGATCCAGGGTAGGCCTTCTGAGAATTACTTGGTTGCAAACTACCTTTCGTTTCCAGAGAAGTACAGCCAGTGACCTAGTTGAACCAAGGGGGAGGTTTTCATAGTGGTGTTTTGATTGATCCTATGAAGGCCTTCTTCTTGAGAGAGATCTTCTTCCTGGGAAGATTCAGTATCGAAATCATCTCCCGCAGTTTTTATCGTATCTTCTGCGTCTTCACATAGGTCGCAAATACAGTCAAGGATTGTTGTAGACTCGCCATGTGGACAATCAGGATCCCCTTCACACTCACAAATGACAAAGGGGTTACACACCAGGCATAAGCGTGGAGTGGACGGTATCCGGCGCGTCAACCGATGCCCTAAGACGTATTCTTTCTGTGGTATCTCTCCTTGAAAGGGCTGAAATATCGAACAATATTCTGTATCCTCCGCCATAATTTGTTCGCTCGCAATCTTGATAATCGGAATGCTTTTCGCCGTAACAAACAATTAAGAGGTTACGTTTTAGGCACATACACGCAGTGAAGGACGTCTTGAGCGCGAAGCATACAACAACGGGATAGTAGTATCTGAAGAAAGTACACCAGGCGTGTAACAACCTTCCAGAGATGACGATCGGAATAGAGGTCCAGATCCAGATTCGGCAGACGCGGGCAGTGAACAATATCCTGAAAATTACGCGCCCAATAGCTTTGCGGTGAAAGCAAGCAAATGTACACCCAGCATAAAACAACCGTCTAGTCGTAAAAAGCGTCCAGATCCAGATCCATCCAGTTGACTTGTCAAACACTAATAGGCCCTTTACCCCCCAAAAAAAACACAAATAGAGTAAGAAACCTCAGAACACCTACCTCATCCTCTTCCTCCTCTCCGCCTCCCTCTCAACATCCCCATCAATCCTCCCATCCGCCCCTTCCTTCAAAACCCCATAGCTCTTCCCCCTCTGCGCCGTCGTCTCCCACGCCTCCCTAGCCCTCCTAGGCTGTCTATCCCTCGCTCTCGCCTTGCCCTTCGAGCGCGAGGAGAGCGCGCTGGTCGTTGGCATTTCTTCCTCGTCGTCGAGGTCGATGGCGAGGTCGTGCTCGTCATCGTCGTGCTCGTCTTGGATGTATTCGCCGTCCGAGTCGGCCATTTTGACAGGATCGAAATAGGAAGTTTAAGGAGAGCAGGCGGGAGGTTTGAGAGGCGGGTGGAGAGGGCATCGGGTGTGAGTAGGTGGCGGCCGATATCGAGGCGACGACTCGTGGTCAAAATCCTGTCATTGGGATATGGACCAAAGTTAATTGGTCGAAGTTTGTGTAATGTGGTAGCAAATCTAAATGGTAGGAAAGAAAAAGAAAGTAGATAGAATTCCCCACAACGAATGTGGTCTAAGGTACAAAAGATGGGTGTGGGCCAGAGTTCATCCTCAGGCAGAAGTTCAAAATGCTCGATATGTGCGCAGTGATGAGGTTCGAGACGAGAGCTCTAAATATCGACACGTGAGAACGTCAAAAGGAGCTTAGGTCATTGGTATATGGTCAAGTATATTGTTCATGAATTATGATTAGGGCAATCATATAGATAGAATATTGTAATTATTTACATGTGTATTTCATTATCTATTTATCAATACTAATGCTATCTGCAATTTGCCTACACATATATGCAGAACTTTTACATAGACACCCATGTCAAATCATGAAGCCATTAAGGTATTGCTTAGCCGCCCTGAAAACAAAAATCCCGCTCAAACCCACAAGTAATAGTGATTATGTATATGTGCTACCCGGTGGCGGCATCGGCCAGTCGTCCTCCGTTATGCTCGACCAGAACACCCATATCATGTATACAGCTAACATGGTGAAGAATGTTTCGAACATACCACCGTTGATTTTACCATCGGTTGCCTCGCAGATATGTACGCTGATAACGTACTGGAAGATCTGACCAATTGCGAAGAGAAGCGCTGCTGCGGCAAGGTAAACTGGAACGCATTAGTAGCTGTACAGGTATTATTTGAGGTCGAAAAGACTTAACTCATTGGCTTTCGTTCCCCAAGAATCCGAACAACGAGGAAGGCTTCGAGGATGAAAAATACAAACAATAGAACCAGAGGAAGTAGCTGGTACAAGGTATACAGGGAGTAAGACCGATTAGACCCTTTAAGCGTATCATCCCAGTACCCAGTCCAACTAAACCCAGTATCTAGCGCAATGTATCCGGTACCAACAAACAGTATCAGGGATGAGAAAAGCAAAAGGCCTATGGATAGTGGTGTGCCGTCGTCTAGCAATTGATATCCAACAATACCATTGAGCATCAGAATCCATAGGGTCGCAACTACCGCGGCGATGTGAACAGCACTGAATGCCTGCAATGTGTGAGCGTAGTACGCGATGGAAATATTATTAGTCAAAAGTGTGACCTACTCTCCGTATACCTCCACTCAAAGGAAACCCGCCCACTGTGAAAATCTCACAAATTGAGATTATTATATAGCCTAAAAGAAATAACTGCATCTCCCTGTGGAAGAATTGTTAGCGGGAGTTGTCATTGACATTGCCTGACGGCCTGAAACTCACCTTCTTCCTACAGCTGCTTTTTTCCTTTCTGACCTCCATAGCAAAAACAAGGACATAAGAATTCCCGCTCCGCAGAAGAGAATTGAGCCTATCCCGGTATAAGTAAAGGGTTTATTGTTTTATTTGTTTCTTTGTCACCCACCCAAGTTCCTTAGGCGCGAATCATCGCTGATGCGTATTCCTGTTAGATCGCATCCTCCAAAACTGTTGTCGGCTGGTCCTCTTGCCGACGACTGGGGGAAAAGCTATATCAAAGGTCTTAGTTTCGAAGTGAACGCGAAAGACTTAACGGGAGGTAAAATGGGTAGGTTTAACGTACGTTGCACACTGCGAAAGGGGTCGAAATTAGCAAGGGAGATCCAACTTGAGAGGAAGAATGTCGCAAAGTCGCGAGGAGATAGAGACGACTCACCAGGAATTGTAGCTCCTTGATCCCCAGAATCACGACAAAAGTCATGAAAGTTGCCGTATGCGGTCGGCATGGCAGATTATAGATATCTCCAAACCGCTTTTTCAACCGATCGCGCGACTCTCCCAATCGATACGAGATCCTCCAGATAGGGTTCCACGATGGTTGTATGCCAGTAATGGAATATTTTCGTAGTGAGATGGTATTGATGGCGTTGGTGATGGGGATTATGGATATATTCGGTGATGCGCTGGCAGATGGTAAATGTTGGCTGGTAAAGTGGTAAACAGTTGGAGCCCTCGGTGGTTCGAAGGCTCAAGGCCACCTTTTCTGGTGTAGAATGGTGACAGGGCAGGGGGTAGGTTGAGGATACGCTAGGGCTGCAAAGAGGTTGTCGGTACAAGGATAACCCGCGGTTGCAGCACCTCGGTTGCCCTTTTGGTTGGTCAGAACGAGAGAACAAACAGGGAACTTTTCAGGAAATTTGAAAAGAATTACGGAGCATAAGACTTGCTAACTACACAGTCCAAGTCTACAACACACAAACCACGCTTATCAAAACTAATCTGCACATTGTGCATCATCATGAACCTATGATCAAGTAAATACTGCTGAAACGTTGCTTTTATGATCGTATGAATCTTCCATCTTGATACCGTAAGGCAGAAGTGATATAAGACAGACTGGAGCCATATATCTCAATGCACGATACAAATCATACAAGGGCCGCAGATTATGCTCCTACAGGTAAATTACGATTGCTTCAATAGCCAATCCGGGTTCGAGTAGCAATTCCTTACTTCGCGCGATCCCTTACGCTTTTCTTACGCTTCCTTACAGGCGGGTAAGCTAATAAAAGCAAATCTCATCAGCCCAAAGTGGTCTAGACTCGTGTTTCATCTTCCCAGCTCACCTTATGCGTAACATCTACATCCGATGTCAGAACTCACTACCATATCCGTCATCTTCATGCTTCGTCATACACTGATGAGATTTGTTTCACGCTCTGTAACCAAGCAGTGGTGCTCTTGAACTGGATGAGATCATATGAGATCTATGTAGACCTTTATAACTTAGCATGACCCTATCTACTTTTCCACGAAATATCTTCACTGTACAGGGTGTTGTTGCAGTCCTGCCGTACTGGGAACTATCGCGAAAAGTTTCCTGCATGTTCCTGCGGATATACTTATTTTACATCTAGCATATAGGACGCAAGATCCCCAATTGTTCTAACAGTATTAGAGCTCATAGTAGTGTTATAGGACGTAGAAGCGTATTAAGGTAAATGGCGTTTCTTATCAGTCTCAGGAAACTTGGTAGTGCTAATATGATAGACTAAAGTAGAGATCGTAACATGGGATAAAAAAAAGTATCATAAGCAATGAAGCAACAATAAAAAAACGAAATCAGCCCGAGACTAAGTCAAATATCAAAAATAAAAAGTGCAAAAATACATAATAGTGCATCTGGCAACATGGCGATGACGTGACTCGAACCGTCGACCTTGCGACCGAATTGGGGATTGACTAGTTACAAGTGAAATTCCTAGCTATTACCCATGCTACCATTGAGATTTATAATTCATTTTGATTAAATATATAGTGTAGGTGTGTATTCCTGAATGGGATGTAGGGATCTATGAGCATTTTATACGGTCTACTTCTCACGTGCAGTTGGTCATGATACAGTCTATATTTCCGCATGATCTGTCCAATCTGGGATGATAGCCTTGTCGTACTGGTTTCTTAAGATGTTCCTTATAAGATTTATGTAAATAACGAACATGCGGATCTATGAACTCAACTATAATATAGCCCTGAACTTCCATCGTGACCCTCGACACCGACCTATCAAGAGCACGCTTCTAGTAACTCTCGACCCATTGCTCTACTTTTTGGAATTGATTTTTTTTGGGATTGATGCCTTTTGGGATGGGCGCTTTTTGGGGTAGATGCTTGTTAGGATTGGGGTTTTTGCTCACGGTATGTTTACTGAACTACCCCTATAAGATGTAGATAGCCCCAAGAAGTTGAAGACTCAATCGATAAGGTCCTAAGAGGACAATCTAAAGCGGAGATGTTCTCATACTTTGAGTAATGACCGTGGCCATACGGAAACTGAAATACTTTTCTTTTCCTTCATGATCTGACATAAGCTCTATGGCTATATAGAAGTCTAAGATGAGAGTATTCGACGTTGAGCTACAAAGTAACTCGTGCGAATTTCTGATACATGTATAGAGTGTACTAAGAACAACATAGCTCTATTAAAAGAAGAACTAACCCGTCGCTGACTCTAATATGAGAATCACTAGCGTCGGTCTTTCAGTCAACTGTAAAGTTACTTCAAAATAGATATCAGCTACGGTCGTACATAACGCCAAAAACAGAATAAATAGCTTCCAGCCGTACAGACGCTTCAACTACACAGAACTGGAGAGTTGTCCATAGTTGAAGTTAACGGCTTGCCGGGGACCGTAAAATAATCGTTCAGCGACCTGAGCTGCTAGCTAAGACAGTAGATGACTTAATATATATGCTGTAGAGGTGAGTTTGTCTCACGGTTTTCTGATCTGAATATGAGATGGGCATGTGTGCAAAGTGTTGGTAGCAATAGACCTTAAGGGGTAGGCAAACCGGAATGGGTCATTGGGAGTTTGACTCATCACTTGCATGGGTAGAAGGAGGTTTAGAATGTCTGAACAAAATATATATCACAAGATGGATTGTATTCGTATGAACAGCTGCTGCCTTTAAGACATGTCGTTGAAGGCTTAGGTAGATAGACGAGAGGGTGTGATGCGGAGTCCCTGTCGTCCAGTGCCTTGCTCAGGGACCAGGAGGACCGAGCTTCTGTCATCGCAGGAATTTCGTGTTCGGACATTTGACAAATATGAAGGGAAGCAGTACAGATATAGAGGCGAGTATTAACCGATTGTGATTATGGAGTTGCTCTTTGGAATGATATATTTCAGGAAGAAAAAGCATTTTCGTAAATCTGGGGTTAGTTAACTCCAGTAGAATGTATATCTACAGTAGATACAGTAATAGGCAACTCTTGTAGGGCTAGTGTTACCGCGAGAGCCGAGTTGACCCTGATCTGCTGGGCAGCCTGTGGGTATTGTAGAACATGTTATTTCGATCTTGTGCGTGTACTCTGTTGTTAAAAGCGCTTTTATGTTCACGCTCCACTTCCTAACCCTAAGGTCATCAATGTGACCCCAGACTTTTATCGCAGCATCTCCGCTCAGTAGGATCTTGGATCTTGGATATCTCCGCCCACACCTGCGCCTGCATCGTGCTAACCCGACTTACCCATCGTCACCGGGTCTCGTTCCTTCTTCCTCTAATCCACCTTCGATAATATCGGGAGAGGAGGCTGCTCCATCTCAGCCCAGGAACCTTCATCATTCCACCTTCAAATCCAAGGAGGCCGGCTAACATTCCCCTCCATACTCTGACATCCTCAGGCCGCCGCGACGAAGCTGAACATTCGCTACTCGAATCCAGCGAGAAACGGGGAAACCGCCGTTCCTCTTTCGATTCCGCTTCCGGTGATTCAGAATTCTCCCTCTGGAGTGATACTGGGGATATCGTAGATCAGCTTGCTGATCAGGAGGACCCGCTTCGGATTAGGCTCCGGGAGTCCCTTGAGCAGAACAAAGGGTCTACAAAACATAGGAAACGCGTTCGGTATCAGTCTCAAGAGAGGGGGACAGAAAAAGAAAGAAACAGTGGGATTCGGATAGAAGATATTGTGATCCCTAATCCCGCGCCTCGGACTCTCTCCTACGGGCACAAATTACTTGCGTCTATCATGGCTCCCAATGATGGGCCCTCTCGGATCCATGGCCTCCACGGCAAGAAGTTAATGTGATTGATACCGATCTTTCTCCAAATTGAATTTAGACTGATGTGTCTTTAGTTATTTTACTAGCGTTTTTGTATCATTAGGCGTCTTCCTCTTCGGATATGATCAGGGAGTCATGTCGGGTATTATCACGTATGTTCTAGCACTCCCAACTGATCAGGGGAAAAAACTCACCATGGCATATGTAGTGGGTCATACTTCAAAGATTACTTCAATCAACCTACGCGCGCCGAGTTGGGAACAATGGTCGCTATTCTCGAGGTTGGAGCGTTTATATCCTCATTATGCGTTGGCCGGATAGGAGATATCATCGGCCGTAGAAAGACTATCCTATACGGATCGATGATCTTCCTTGTTGGTGGTGCTCTTCAAACCGTTGCTACCGGAATGCCAATGATGCTTCTTGGTAGGATTATCGCCGGTCTTGGTGTTGGTGCTCTCTCGACCATAGTACCGGTATATCAATCCGAGATATCGCCTCCTCACAATCGAGGTCGGCTTGCTTGCATTGAATTCACGGGGAATATTTGCGGTTACGCCGCAAGTGTCTGGGTAGACTATTTCTCTAGTTTCATCCAGAATGACTGGGCTTGGAGAGTGCCCTTACTTATGCAATGCGTAATGGGTGCTCTATTAGGTCTTGGAAGCTTGTTGATTTGTGAATCCCCAAGGTACTTGACTCTCATAACAAAGACCAATACATACATACTAACAACTTCAGGTGGCTTCTGGATAATGATCATGACGAAGAAGGGATTGTTGTCATTGCTAACCTCTATGGGAAAGGTGATATTCATAATCCTAAGGCTCGTGATGAGTACAGAGAAATCAAGATGAACGTCTTGTTGCAGCGCCAAGAGGGAGAAAGATCATATAGTGACATGTTTAGGCGATACTACAAGCGGGTCTTCATTGCTATGTCCGCACAAGCTCTGGCCCAATTGAACGGTATCAACGTTATCTCCTACTACGCTCCTTTGGTCTTCGAATCTGCTGGATGGCATGGCCGCGACGCTATTCTTATGACTGGTATAAATGCCATAACGTATCTCCTCTCTACGATCCCTCCATGGTACGTTGTAGACACTCTAGGACGAAGGCCGATTCTTCTTTCTGGAGCAGTAGCTATGATCATTTCATTATCGGCTATATCATACTTCATCCACATTGACGTATCTTGGACTCCCCGAATGGTAGTGTTATTTGTCATTATTTATAACGCTTCGTTTGGTGCTTCTTGGGGCCCTATCCCTTGGTTGTATCCTCCTGAAATTCTACCACTAAGTATTAGGGCTAAAGGTGCTAGTCTTAGCACAGCCGCCAACTGGGCATTTAACTGGCTAGTGGGTGAAGTGACTCCCGTACTGCAAGAATGGATCACATGGCGACTATATCTCCTGCACGCGTTCTTTTGTGCTGTTAGTTTCGTCGTTGGTGAGTAGCTCTATAATCTCCATAAATGTACCATCACTGACTCTTGCTACTAGTTTACTTTATGTACCCAGAAACTGCCAACGTTCGTTTGGAAGATATGAACTCGATATTCGGAGATGCCACTTCGGTTATGCCAACGCCTGCTACCCTTGCTGAAGCTGAGTCCTTATTTAGCGGTCACGGTATGGGATCACCAGTCCCCTCATTGGACATCAGACAACAAGGGAATCGTCACGGTGCTGAGAGCGCAATTCCCGGACTGGACATTGACCCACCTGCTATGGAGTCAAGAGAGAGCCGACCATCTCTACCCAGACTAAAATCTAGCGATGCCACTGAAGGCGTGGGAGGATGGATCTCAAAGATGGTGAAAAGAGGGAAGGGAGACGGCGACAGTTCAAGCGGGAACTATAAACGTCTAGGTCAAGACGAAGAGTAGACGTCCCAATGAACGTAAGACCTTTGTGTATATAGATCGAGGAAGATAGAAGACCGATCTATACGGCTTTTAATACTCGGGAATGGCATGATAATCATAGAATGGCGTTTCGTTTGGATGATTGAGGTCGACCTCAATTTTTTAGATACCTATACTAAGCTATTACCGTACTTGACAATTTGTACAGTACCTATAATTTTGAAGATTAGATTCCTTCGCTGTGTAACTTATTGATACGATAATATCGTCTGCAAGTCCTATACTGTCTGAACATGATGCTTAACAATCCTGACGTAACATTTTATATTTGACGAACTAAAGTCGCTGTGATGCGGCAGCGTTTAGTAGAATATAAATTTGTAAATTACAGGCTCTAATATGACCTTCTAAAGTATCCGCTGGTATAAGAGCTACCTTAGATTGTGGGTGACCCCTGATAATACCGCGGCTAGCAGGCGGCGGTTACCGCGGCTAAGATACGATTCTATACGAGATTACTGCCACCGCCTTCCAGCGAACACGGTGTTTTCCAGGAGAGAGGCTACCCTTGCGTACGATTGCCCAGCGAAGATCCTAGCCCCAATTAACATTTCTATTCTCAGCTCAGGGCACCTCCTTTGATGAATCTTTTCCCCTACCAACAGTGTCCCTCACATTCTGCCAGAAAGAGGGGAGTATTGGGTGCGCCCTTACAATTTTCTACTTCACTGATGAGGTTGACAACCTCTTAGACACGTTGTAATACTCTTCTTAATTTTTCTTTCGTTGTTCCCGCGTTCAGGGACACGCTATTTACGAGACCCCTTCTTCTGAACTGCCCGGTTCAACCTTTTACTCGCTCCCCCTTTTCGGAGCATTATTCATCGAATTATCTCTTGTAATCGATAGACAGTTCATCATGGGGACGAACACGCAGCAGCGCCCTGCATCTGGTGTTGCTACTGGTGCCCAGCAACAAGCCGAGCAATTGCGGAGGAGAATTGTACAAGACTCGACAGCAGATGGACAGAAGCCGCTCATACAACCTGAGGAGAAGGAGAAGATAAAACAAAAGGTATTTCCACTTTTTGCGGATTTACGGCCTCTGTCTCAACAATTTGCTGATTTACTGCCTTGAGCATTCTAGAGCCAAAGCTTCTTGGATATCTTAGATGAGTGGGAATGGCTCATTGCGCCTTTGATCTTTACCGCACTGTCGTTCTTCACGCGCATGTGGAAGATCGGCCTCTCCCCGATCGTGACGTGGGATGAAGCGCAGTATGTGGTTATCCAGGCCTCGTATCAGTTCTGAGAGCTTACCTATCCATCATAGTTTCGGTAAATTCGGTTCTCACTATCTCAAACGCGAATTCTACTTCGATGTCCACCCTCCTCTTGGAAAGATGCTTGTCGGTCTCTCAGGATATCTTGGTGGTTACAATGGTTCCTTCGAATTCAAGTCTGGCGAGACCTATCCCCCAGAAGTCAACTACACCTTCATGAGGGTTTTCAACGCTACTTTCGGCGCACTATGCGTCCCTGTGGCGTATTGGACGGCTAAGGAATTGAACTTCAGGAGACCCACAGTTTGGCTTGTGACCATGATGGTTCTTTTCGAGAACTCGTACACGACGATTAGTAGATTTATCCTTCTTGATTCTATGCTTCTCTTCTTCACACTCACGACGGTGCTCTGCTGGGCCAAATTCCATCAGTTACAAAAGGATCCGTTCTCACCTGAATGGGGTCTTTGGCTCATGCTTACAGGCGTATCGATTGGGTGCGTCTGCAGTGTCAAGTGGGTTGGGCTCTTCTGCACTGCTCTTGTCGGATTGTACACGGTTGAGGACTTGTGGAACAAGTTTGGTGACTTGAGAATGCCAAAGGTACGAGCGCGACCTATGGTACTTTAATAGGTTGCTAACAACGCTATAGGTGGAGCTAGCTACACATGTTGGTTTCCGTATCTTTGGCTTGATTGTGATTCCCATGATTGTGTACATGTTTTCCTTCTGGATGCATTTCCTTATCCTTGAAAACAGTGGACCTGGTGATGCGCAAATGAGTTCCCTCTTCCAAGCTAACCTTCGCGGAACGGAAGTCGGAAAGAACAGCCCCCTTGAGGTCGCTATCGGGTCTCGGGCCACCCTGAAGAATATGGGTTACGGAGGAGGACTTTTGCACTCTCACGTTCAAACATACCCCGAAGGATCTGGTCAGCAACAAGTTACTTGTTATCACCATAAGGATGCGAACAATGACTGGTTCCTCTATCCTAATCGTAGTCAACCTGACTTCAACCCCGAGGATCCTCTTACATTCCCTGGAAATGGGGATGTCATTCGTCTGATCCACGCTCAAACCGGCCGAAACCTCCACTCTCATCAAGTCGGAGCTCCTGTAACCAAAGCCGATTATGAGGTGTCTTCCTATGGTAATACTACTGTTGGCGATGCTAAGGATCACTGGACCATCGAAGTTGTTCGTGATGCGGCATCCCGCGACTACTCGAAGATTCGTACCTTGACTACCGCTTTCAGACTTAAACACACCGAACTTGGCTGCTATCTCCGCGCCGGAAACACTAATTTGCCTCAATGGGGTTTCAAGCAAATCGAAGTTACTTGTACCAAGAAGAACCAACCTCGAGACGTCTACACGCACTGGAATATCGAGAGTCACTGGAATGAGAAGCGTAAGTATACATAATATATTCTTAGATAAATTCTGTCTAACAAGTACAATAGTCCCTCCGGGTGATCCAGGCTCCTATAAGTCCCCTTTCTTGCGCGACTTCATCCACCTGAACGTCGCCATGATGACCTCCAACAACGCCCTTGTTCCCGACCCAGACAAGCAAGACGATCTCGCTTCGCAGTTCTGGCAATGGCCCCTCCTCCACGTCGGCTTGCGCATGTGTAGCTGGGATGATGCCATCACCAAGTACTTCCTGCTCGGCAACCCATTCGTATATTGGGCGTCCACAGCCTCACTCGGCATCTTTGCCCTCATGTTCGTCTGGTATCTCATCCGCTGGCAACGTGGCTACAACGAGCTCAAACCGGCCGATATCGACTTCTTCCACTACTCAGGTCTCTATCCCGTCGTTGGCTGGTTTTTGCACTATTTCCCCTTCATTGCCATGGCTAGAGTCACGTATGTGCATCATTATTACCCGGCGCTTTATTTTGCGATCTTGACGTTTGGGTTTTGTACGGACTGGGCCACTGGGAAGCTGCCGAAGCAGGTGCAGTGGGGTGTCTATGGAGTGCTTTATGCAGTGATCTTTGGGCTCTTTTGGATGTTTAGGGCTATTTGCTTCGGTATGCAAGGCAGCCATACGCAGTGGAAGCACCTGAAGTGGTTGTCGACATGGCGGATGACGGATTAAAACGGCGACACCTCAGGGTGTTCTCAAAATGGGCCCGGTGCTACATCGAGCTGAGGCACATAACTTAGCATTCGAGGATCACGCGAAGGCTGGATTTGGGATTGTAGTAGGGGACATTAAACCTCGGGGATGAAAAAGTGAATTGTATCATTTCAGGTCTCTTTTTAGGGATTGGGGTGCATAGGACGGTTGGGCGAGAAGGGAATGGTATTGCGGTTTTATTCGTCTTTACCTATTTCCTTCGGTTCTCTTTTTTTTTTTTGTTTGTCGAAATGATCATTTGGGGCTTTTTTTCTTTGTTCTTTGTCAAATATCATTAGTGGATCTAGAGCGCTTTGGGCTGTAGAGGTAATGTCTGGAAATGAAAATTCTCGACTCCTTTATCCTCTGCTTTGTGTGATGTGTGATGCCTGACTGTGATCGTGGTGAGGGGGTTGATGCGGGT
Organism: Patellaria atrata CBS 101060; assembly: GCA_010093705.1. Lineage (NCBI taxonomy): Eukaryota > Fungi > Ascomycota > Dothideomycetes > Patellariales > Patellariaceae > Patellaria > Patellaria atrata. Next base: position 82,331 of record MU006101.1, read on the forward strand.
AGGCGTAGGGTTGTGAATTGAGCTGTGGGCGGCATGATGTGTTGGACGGATGCTGGAGAGGAATTGTAGCGTTGATGGGAGAAAGGGGGATCTATTGCTGCTTAGGGGTTGGAGTGTCTTCACCAAGATAGATATATCACTTGTGTGTACGGGTCAGATTAAGATCATCACTCTTTATTTACGTACCTTCCTTTCCTGCTAGCTTTCTGTAGATGGGTCCGAGTGTAAGGTAGTCCGCCATGAGGTTACTAGCGCATATATGATAGTGTAGGCATTCCGGGAGGAAGTGTTAAGGGGTGTTGGTAGAGATCGGACGAATGGTTTGTGGATATAGGAGAAGAGTGAGCACTCCAAAACCTTAAGCATGCCATAAGCCACCATATTCATGGACGTAGACTAGGGATAGCTATACGCTCGGAGTTCCGTTAGAAGAGAGAGAGAGTGGGGCCCGTAAAGTATAAAGTGAGATAGTCCGTATCGGAGCTTACTAGTTCATGATTTTATCAGATTTAATGTGGTCAAGTGATGAGATTGAGATTGAGGCTGAGGCTACGTTGATAGTTTTTGATATTGAGCCTACAATAGCTTAGATCATAATCGGATTCTGGATCGGAGACACCCTACGAGTTGACGACTTGGGTAGAGAAAGTAGAGGAAAGGGGAGCACTGGCTGTACTACTAGCGAGTCAAGGAGCAATTGGCCCGACTTTAGAATAAAGGTAGGTATTTTGTTTAGTACTGGACTGGTGAATAACGCTATGTGAAGGTGGGGATGAGGAACTGTCTTGCTAAATGGAGAAGATAGTAAAGGACTGAAACGTGTATTCTGGCCGATATATTTACTTTAACGAGTAGGATATTGATGGGCAAGACTTCAATTTCTAGCATGTGATCGGTCGAGACCAAATGGTGGCGGATATGTAGTTCTTTCAGAAGTTGCAATCAAGCTCGCTAGAGTATCATAGCTAAACTGCTTGCATTAGTAGGAAGTGGGGATGCCCCAGTAATTCAAGGGGACTCAAATGCTGGATGTCGAACCGGATTGTGGCGAAATCTAGAGATCACGAAAGAGTTCAGATTGATGAAAGCAGATTGACGCTATTAAGAATGACGTAGAATGTACTGCTCCTTGGGAATTCTGAAGATGAATGCGGAGAGTAATGGGAGATATTCCTCGGAGAGATTGAGGACGAGCAGCTATTGGAAGAGACGAAAATTGAGCAGATGCTCCGTGGGGAGAACAAATGCATGGGAAAGTCTAGTTCTTGTGTATGGCTTATAGAAGACTTTTGGAGAACAAAGAATGACATCGGCCCCTATAGTCGGTATAATACTAGATCTCGCAGTCTTCGAAGGTAAGACAATATAAGATCATGCACGCTGCTACATAGCGCCACAGGTTCTATGTATGGCAATTGCCATCGTATGTTGTCTTACTTACGTACGTAAGGTGGGTCAGTAAAAACCAATTCAGAAGAGAAGAGACTCAGGAGGTTGAGAGGTGGTTTGGGATAAGGTAAGGTAGTCGTTGAAGGGTGTGGCTTGCTTGCATTGCTGGCGGTGCAGAGCGTCTCCCTCACCAGCCACACCGCGGCTAAATTTGGCAATGACCCTGGGACGAAAGCGCAGGAGCTGACATGAGCGGCTCACGGCGGGATTCGCTCGCCGCAACGTCTATCCAAACTTTCAACCTCCTTTCGAAAACGCGACAACATTTCGGTATAGGCGGATGTAAAATATCACACCCGAGCAGACATTATGTCGCAAACCCAAGCAATGGAGCATGCAGACTCAATACGATCACAGGATCCGCACAATCAAGAGGAGGAGAAGAAGACGAAGAGCAGAAGACCGGCGAGTATGACTCTCCAAATCCTCAGTTTCTTCGATAGCTGGGACCTAACTTTCGATCTATAGATACTGCGTTCCGGCAACAGCGATTAAAAGCCTGGCAGTATGTCCATTCGAGCCTCTACGATTTTCAGACCGATGAAACGCCAGCTAACAGCACGCACGTAGGCCGATTCTCACGCCCAAAACCGTCCTCCCTCTTTTCTTTATTGTCGGAATCATATTTGCACCCATCGGAGGATTGTTAATTTGGGCGAGTTCTCAGGTTTGTGAATATAAGGCCTTGGAGAATTTTACGGATACTAAATCATTCGGTTCTGTATAGGTAGAGGAGATTTCGATTGACTACTCGGATTGCCATAAACTTGAGGCCAATGGCACCGCTGAAGATATACCTGGGAGTAAAGTGGATAGTTACTTCAAGAAGTCGAATTATACTGGAGGGATAGCTCCTACATGGCAACGAAACGAGTCATTTGAATTGGTGGACTCTGGCGCAAGAATATGGACAAATACCTGCACTCTCATGTTCGACATCCCTAACGACATCGGGCCGCCTGTTTTGTTCTATTACCGCCTTACGAATTTCTACCAGAATCACCGTCGCTATGTGAAATCTGTGGATCCCGACCAGATGATGGGAAAACACAGGAGTAACGACTCTATCCGATCCAGCGACTGTGATCCGCTTCGAGTGGATGATGAGTCCGGAAAGGCATACTATCCCTGCGGTCTTATTGCGAACTCCATGTTCAACGATACTTTTGGGCCTACTTTAGTTAAGCAAAATGACGACGAATCATACACAATGATAAACAAGGGAATCGCTTGGGACAGTGATAGAGAATTGTTCAAGAAAACGGAATATACCATTCATGATGTTGTACCACCACCGAATTGGAGAGACCGATATCCCGGAGGTGTGTACTCAGAGGAGCACCCAATCCCGAATCTACACGAAAACGAGCCGTTTCAGGTTTGGATGAGAACAGCCGGGTTGCCAACGTTTTCAAAGCTCGCGATGAGAAACAATTCACATTCTATGACGGCTGGAAGATACAGATTGGTCATTCGAGACTGTAAGTCCTGAAACAGCCGCATCGAGCAGTCCATATCAGTTAACATAACGCAGATTTCCCAGTTACGGAGTATGGCGGAACAAAGTCAATCTTTATCTCCACGCGCACAGTCATGGGTGGAAAGAACCCGTCCCTTGGGATCGCCTATGTTGTTGTGGGTGGTTTCTGCGTACTGATGGGTGCAGTATTTACTGCAACTCATCTAATCAAGCCAAGGTAAGCATACAATGAGATTTCTCATACTATAGACAGCTTTTCTCTCGAGTGGGCGCTTATAATCGCTTCTAGGAAACTTGGAGATCACACTTATCTAACGTGGAACACCGACCAACCAACCACTGCTACCACAACCGGTAGAGCAGCGAGACCGGGTGAAGCGTAGGGTTAAGATTTTCTTTGGCACTGTATTTTCTCTCGATATTTCTTTCTTCATCTTTCCTTTTTTGTATACTGGCGATTGGGAATCTGGGTTGTATGGGGGAACTGAATCATTGCACTCTGGAGTTCTCGGAAATTGACGCTATTATGGAATAACTCTTCATGTTCAGATCTTCTTCTACAGTCCAACACTATTGTTCTAGTGCAAGCGCACGCGAAATGGGTCCAGATACTAATGGGACATTTGTAGACTTCTTGTAGGGACTAGATTTGATGAAGAATCATAATGGTAAGTTCGTTTTTCTTTCATATGAGGTCAACTTCTCTCGTATTGCTGCCCGTTTGCATCAGAGACAGTTAGCGCCGCGATGGGTCTGGAGGTACGCCACGACAATCATGGACATTTGTATACTTTCCCATCATTTTCACGTTTTACCCATCACCATGATGAAGATGCTCTTCTTGCGCTGGAATCCAGACCGTCTCAGGGGAAAGCATAAATTCTCACATGCTCCCCTGGGACCAATTAACATTTCCTCGGAATATCACTGGCGACACAACTACAAGATTGTAAACAGACTGTCATACTCAAGAAACGTTTCATACGAAGATATATCTCGTCTCTCGGCTTTTACCCCTTTTCGTCTGAGGGTAATCCAAGTGCCGCAACATCGGGACCACTTGATACACATTCCAAGAAACCTTTAACGATTGCCCTCCAATCTCCGAAGCGCTTTCTGATACTAAATATATCCATCCATTCTCATCGACGTCATGTATAACCCCATACCCTTCCTCGCGTCCGCGCTCCTACTCTTCACTCTCACTGTCTTAGCAGGGGAAGCATTCAAGCACTTCGACTGCGGCACCACCGCCGACAGCGCAACAAAAGACTTCATGAAGTCCCTCTCACACCTAGAATCGCGCTCCAACATGCCCGGCCCCGCCGCCGCCGCCGGCTCCGCCATGCGTCGGAACACCGCAGCCAAGATCACAGTAGAGACCTACTTCCACATCATCACCTCCTCGCCTAAAGAAGGCCAAATCAAACCCGAGATGGCGCAATCCCAGCTCGACGCCCTGAACGCGGCTTACAGCCCCTTCGGCATAACCTTCGACCTGCACGAGACCTCCTGGACCGTCAACGACGCCTGGGCCATCGGCGCCGACGCCGACGACGAAGACATGAAGCGCACGCTCCGCTCTGGCTCCTACGGCGCCCTGAACATCTACTTCCAGACCGACCTCGTCGGGAATGTGCTGGGGAAGTGCACTTTGCCGTCGACGGTCGGCGAGGCGGGCGCGGACGTGTATTTCAGCGACGGGTGCAATGTCCAGGCGAACACGATGCCGAATGGGACCGTGCTGGGGTATAATCTGGGCAAGACGGCGGTGCACGAGACGGGCCATTGGCTCGGCCTGCTGCATACGTTCGAGGGCTACAGCTGCGATGGCGATGGGGATTTCATCTCTGATACGCCGTTTCAGCGCGTCAGTACCGATGGGTGTCCGACGAAGCCAGTTAAGGATACTTGTGTTGATTTGCCGGGTGAGGATCCGATTCACAATTTCATGGATTATAGCACCGATGCGTGTTATGAGGGTTTCTCGGAGGGGCAGAGGGTCAGGATTAGGGATATGTGGGGTATGTATCGGGATGGGAAGTAGGGGGGATGGTGGAAGTTTAAGAGTGTGGAACGCTCGCTTTCTTGTTTCGCTTGTACATGGCTTTTTTTGTTCACGTCGGTTTTGGTTTCTTTGCTCGTGCTTCGCGTTCTGCTTTTGTTCTATTTGGATCTTTCATTGGGGGAAGGGAAGAGTAATGGACGGTGTTTGTACACGACCTAATAGATACCTTGTTCATACTATCAGTAATTCCTCCATGGATGCCTGGATGTGGTGTGCTTTGCTCCATATGGATTATCTTTGTCAAGAATTTTCCTCGTGGGTTCTTTATTCTAAAGGACAATTGATCTCGACCATCGAAAGAGTCAGGTCTTGAAAGATCTAGACTTCTAAGAGACTATAAGCAAAGTCTGCTATCTATTGGGCGCTTCTCATCACAAAGCCTTCCAGATTGGAACTCCAATTGATGTAGATCAATATGCCTAAGGAAAGGTGATATTTCGAAGATAAAAAGAGCAACTTACCGGCTAATATAAATTGCCGTGAATTAGTCTACTGACAGGAGTCCAGAATATCGCTTATTCTTATACTTGATGGGAAAATTCACTGACTGAGAACATCCAACCCAGATAGATATGGTTAGCTCTGAAATAATCTGTGAATCATTAAATGTGTAGGAACACCCCGTAGTGTTCTCCTTGATCATAGTAAATTGGAAAGTCGGTTGGAACACATTTCGCCATAGCGATGAACGTGATCCACCTCGTTCATGCATTGCTAAACTAGTGAACTCCCTAAATCATGATATCTACATATCATAGATGTAGATCCATGATAAATATAACAGTTATCATGATGCAAGATTTCGCCAGATCGATGGCGTAACTCGTTTCAGGTTCAACTTTTCATAACCCATAGATGAAAAATCCCGATGAGGCCAGGTATCCCACTTAAGGCCTAGATGTAAAGGAGATAGCACCCGATTGTGCTAGACATTGTTGAGACCAAAAAGACTCGTGTAAAGATTCGTACAAGAATTGAAGACTGCGATCGACTTCTGACGTTCCCAAAACCGGACCTACTGGTGAACAAGCGACAACTGCCTCGACAAACCGACTCGAGTCTCCGCATCACAGAGCGTTGACAACCAGCTAGTTGGGGCACGCAGCTTGGACATGGCCCGGTTGCTTGCACTTGTAACATACCCTCTCGTTCGATGTCTCAGAGGGGCAGTCACGGCTCAAGTGACCAACTTCGCCACCTAACAACAACTAGTCAGTAAATGGATTTCGCGAGAGGCAATTGAACGAACAGTTGTAGCACTTTTGGCCTTGCGTGCAATCGCGCGACATATGCCCGTAGCCGCCGCACGAATAGCACGTCTGGCCACGAGAAGCCTGGCCGCCGTAACCACTGTTATATCCACCACCACCGTAACCGCCACCAAAGCCACCACCTTGAGTGCAGTTTCTGGCGATATGGCCAACTTTGCCGCATTTATAACATTCCTGGCCGCCACCCATTCCACCACTCATGCCGCCGCCAGTCATGCCACCGGTAGCTTCATTGGGGCATTCACGGGACAGGTGGCCAACTTGGCCGCAACGATAGCAAGTGCGTTCATTTTTTTGCGACGTGCAATCTCGACTCAGGTGGCCCTGCTCATTGCAGTTATAGCACGTAGGAGTACCTTTCGAAGGGCAGTCGCGAGCTTGATGAGACGTATCGCCGCCTGGTTAAAGTATATTAGCATTGAGGAAAGACTGAATGAGAACAGTGATAACAGAAAGTATATGCTATACAAGTGAGGTGGAATTGGAGAGGAATTGGGGCCAGAGCTCCTTCTACACAAGGTAACTATTGTGGATGTCGAGGTAAGAAGTGCGACAATTCACAAAACCGCTAAGTCAAGTGAACAAAATCAAGCAGTGAAAATAATCGTAAAATCCTCAGTCATCAATGCAGTCAGACGTGGAGGCAATTGCAAGATATGGCGACCTCACATGCATATGAACGCAAAGTGATACTGTAAGAGAAAAGTAACCAAAAGAGATTGCGTATGCGAGGTGAAATTAAAATATGCTGCAGGATGGTGCTTACAGTTGTAGCAACCTCTGCTGCCCCCTCCTGTTTGATAATCCATTTTTCTCTGTTGTTGTTTATAGATCTGAAAGAGCACGAGACGTCAGTGGCTAGAAATTCTTGTACTTAGATCAACCAAGAGATTAGTCTTGAGATCTGGTGAACAAGGAGTGATCGTACTGGATTGATTAGTGAGATCTCGTCAAGTTAAAACGAGACTTAAGAGCTGACTCGGATTGGGACGATCGGTCGCAAGAGGTCAAAAGGATCTGAAGGTACACAAAGGGTTTGAGTGGTGAGGAATGTTCTTCCTTGAGAGTTGAGATGACAACTTTGAACTTTGAAGGAGCTTTTCAGTGGGTGTTCGCTTAGTTCCAATCCGGTTTACTGCCCGCTTCCGGTTATGCACCGGCTCATTCTTTGGCGCAACTTGTAAGAACTGTCAGTTCAAATTTAGTCTACAATCTAAGGTGATTCGTAAACAATCTTGGATGTTGATATCATACCTTACAATGAGGCCGTGGGTATCATAAGATAAGTTAGCATAAGATAGCACAATAACGTGACCAAGAGGAAGTTGTAAAGCTAACCTAGGTAGCGATTTACAAAGTGAGAGTTCAATATAACATTAGGTAGCTCTTGCCTCCGACTGACTCTGAACTTCCTGAAGTTGAAGAGTTGGGTTGCACCTGCTCCTTTCACATTTCCTCGTGTTCCACCGGGCCTCATTATCATGTCTAGGAAAAATCATAAACCACCAAAGCTTGACTACCCTGTGATTTCTCTCTTAAGACGATTACATTTTCTTCGTTAAATCCTACCCACCCTCGCATCACACTCAAGTCATCATACTTCTCGTCAAGGGCCAGGCCAAGCCCAGAACCTCTCTGTGACACGGATTCGGATATAAGATTCGTCTCTGTATGCCGCGAAGATCTCTGTTCTGGCTTGATCCGGACACTCAGATGGCCTGACTGCAATCTTCGTCGATTTGAGGGGGAAGAAAGCCCTCCTTCCAACTCCCAAACACGTAGCTCATCTCCCCTGGTAGATACTGAGACGGCCTTTCCTTTTCCACCTACATAGGCGCCTGATACGGAGGACGTGTGACCCCATAGCCTGCTTCCTGAACTGATTGATAACGTCGATGCGTCCGAAGTCACGAGATACAACGTCAATGTATTGTCCGGATGAGAAACGAGGAGATAAGGGTGAGTGTACGATAAAGACGTTGGTTTTGTAAATAGCTGACTGTGATCGGAGTATACATTCGGGCTCACACGTGCTGATGGTGAAGGAGTACGCGTTGAAGGGGCTGAGAAGGGCGACGGGCGAATCAAGGGTTGGAAATCTTGAGACGCAGAGGAAGCTATTCGGGACTCAATGAGATCACCGCTTAGAGTAAGACACATTTCCTGAATACCAACAGACCAACCGGATATATAGGTAGGTATTGTATAAGCTATAGATGCAATGATACTCTGCGAAGACGGTCGTATTGAAAGCGAGAGTGGTGGACAGGAGGTGTGAGACTTGAGTGAATACAGTAACTGCGGGGGATCCAGAATGGATGGAGTACCGTCGGATTCATGTCCTGATGAGAATCGATATAGGGATAATAACTGATTCTCAGTCATAGTCAGGATGTAAGGCGAGCAGTATGCCAGAGCGGTGATCATGCCGTTCGAAGACGCCGGGTGCGTAAAGGTTTCGGTAAACCGGTTTTCTTGAATAAAGAATGTGAATATGGTGAAGCTTCCGTCCTCGAACCCGATGATAATCTCGTGATGAATATCGCTAGACTGGTTATTGATTGCGAATGATGTGGGCGCCAATGAGCGCGCACTAGTTGAGGGAGACAACACAGTACTGGCGAGGAGTTTCCGGTCTTTCTTCAATGACCATACTCGCAGGCCTGCAATCGGGTCCACCGTATATATGATTCCCTCATGTAATCGAACTAGCAAAGGGAGTATAGGCGGCCGTTCTGTTACTTCTATCTCTCTTACATCGCAACTCCCCTTTGCCCAGTTGTGGCGAAGCTTGTATTGTCTTTTCCAATTTGTCTCCTTTCCCCTACTCACTAGATTCTCCTCATCTAGCCACTTGGACAGTTTCGAAGAGAAATATAGCTGATCTGAGGGAGCAATGGCTTCTCTTAGGGTCGGTAACCTAGCGGCTCGAGGGCGTACAAAGCGGTTGTAATACGCGGCTTTCCAAAGCTGAGAATCCCCAGAAATGGAACGAAATTTGTGAGATATCCTGTACAGGTCTTAGTCTTTGATTTATTCTTTGAACGGCTCTATCTTACCTTTGGCACACTATCAGTGTTGACACCGGTACGAAAGAAAGGATGTGTATTAGTAGCTCGTCACTCAGCTTCGAGATCTGATCTAAGGACAAGGAACACGAGCGCTTAGCCGGGGGTTGAGAATCTGGGATCTCCTCAAGGTTTCGTTTGGCCATGACTTCACGTTTGGAAAGTGGTGTAGCACTCGAAATGTGGATTAAAAGAGAATGCTTTTATTAGTTGCGCTGCTGCACGGGTTCTGGAGGCTCGAATTGCCGTTATCGATAAGAATACCCGAAAACGGCATGGTCAATTTATTCCCCTCCGCCGCCCGCTGTAGCCTTCCAGTTATCACAGCGGTATGATATCGCATTCAGGCCTAACAATAACCTCCCTCCGATATACAATTTTGATTTGTAAAATGATGTTGTGTTGTGGAATTGAAAATCTATAGAATTCCTCCGTGGTCCTAGAACTAACATTTGGTGACAAAGCAGCTGAAGTGACCTGAGCTACTGGCCGCAAGAAGCAGCTCCGGAGCCGCTTCAAAGCGCTATGAGGGCATTCGAGCAAAAAACGCGTCTTGCAGCTTCAACGGTCAACCATCTCGTCAACAGTTGATCTACGCGTTAATTCCGATGGAGGAGGAGGAGGATCGTTCAAGCACCCACTTGAGTAAATTCTTCATATCTTTAACGCGTGCAGGGGATCAGTTGGCCAAAGATTTGCATGCCGATGCAGAGCGGCGTACGTCGTACCATGTCCTATCGTAGGAGCATTTCAGCTTACTTTTCATAGGTGAGAATGAATTATTAGAGCGTACAAGGAAAGATCGGAATGCTTTACTTAATGAAGTATCTCGTCTTGTCGAGAAAGACACGCGAGTCGATCAACTTGAGCGGGAAAACAGTAGATTGAAACGAGAACTCGCCGCCACAATCGAGTCTTCAAAAACGTCTGCACAGGCACCTACCAATATGCAACACACTCGATCTTCAGAAATAGACCCGAATGTGAAAGATGATGGTTTGGGACGCGTGATACCCTACCAGGAGTATGCTACCCTCGCGGATAAGTTTAACAAACTAGTTAAGGATAAGGACGTTTACAAAGAAGCGTACTACACAATTGAGAAGAAGTACAGAGAGATCAAAGTTCACTTGAAGACATGGAAGGCTTACATACAGGAGCACAAGCAAAAGAGCGAGGGGAAGAGAAAGCTGTTGCCAGGCACATTAATTTCTGGAGATATATTCCGTCCCAGTACTGTGGGCAGTATGGCTCCTCCTCCTACCTTGAACTTATCTTCTCCACCGAATCTAGAATCAACGCAGCAGCTTGTCAAACAAGTATGGCCTGAAGAAAAGGGTCGCCTATCAGATAAGAACATTCCCCGTCAGTCACTCGACCAAGTTCCAAACGTCGCTCTGAATGAAAAAGCAACATCCCCCAGAACCACAGTCTCGATGCTAAGCAATCAGCTAGAGCAATTTGAAGACATGCAGCTCCCTGAATCTCCCAATTTTCCTCCTGTAACCACCACAGCGGATATTCATCAAACCGCCGCGGATAGTAAGAATACTTCTAGTCAGACAACGCAGGATGAGACCCAGGACCAGTCAAACTGGACGAGCTCGAAACCCATTCATGCTCCCGATGATGACGACACTCCATTGGTAATATCATCCCGTTCCTTAAAGCGCAAGCAACGCCCTTCCTCACGTGAAAAGGCAATTTCAAGCCACAAGACTCCAGATCTAGGACAGAAGATCCCTTCTTGGTATGATAATATCAAGAACGAGCCGTTAAGTAGCCCCTTTGAGGCCGTAAAGGTCCCTCAAACACTATTCCGTACGACTACTCTTGACCTTGATGAAATCGGCCAGAAAACCGATACGCCTCGAAAGAGACAACGAATGGAAATCCTCAGGCGCACTCAGCAAGGGTCATTCCGGTCTAATGTAATGCACTCAGCACATCAAGAGAGATCATTTAGCGAACCTCCACAGGTTAAAGATGAATTCCATACTGGACGAAATGTGCCAGACTTTTCACAAGGCCGCAGCGGGAATTCATCCAATATGCCTTTATCTGAAGAGCCGTACGTAAAAACCGAAGGCCTTAATTTAACGGGAGCACGATCCACTAGCGAGCCGAAACCTCTTGGTCTACGTAGAACTAGTGCTGAAGATAACACTTCATCAAATAGCTGTTCGAATCGAGCACTCCGTCTTCTCAGTGGTAACTCGAGGAAGCTCCCAAGGACGAGTGACGGGCGTTCAAGACAGCGAAGACATGGGAGCAGGGGAGCAAAAGCGATTCCTCTCGTCGCTGAAGACGGTGAAGAGAGGGATGACAAGCTAATCTCCCCAAAGGTTACTGCAGAATCTACCCGCCGTCTTAACAAATTACTTGAACCGCCATCTCCAGCATCAACTGCCTCCCCTTCTACTATTACTCCAGTTCATCCCAAACGTATTGTGAAACAATTACAACTTTATGAAGACTATGAGCCCAAGAACACACCAAACAAAGCATTTCCTACCCCTACATCTATGAAACATACCTCAAAAGCGTCTTCTAAACTCTCCAAGCAGCCACGCGCATCGAACCTGCAAGACCGCTCTTCCACCGAATACGTGGACGAACCTCTACGCTCCCGTCCCTTGCACCAGCTCAACCTTGATGACTTCAAGATTAACCCCAACGCAAACCACGGCCTTGACTTCGCCTTCTCAGAAGTCGTCCGCGGCCGTGACGCACGACGCTGTCTTCCCGGCTGCACGAAACCCGAATGCTGCGGTCGTGCGTTCCGCGCCATGGTCGAAGCAGGTGCGACGCCCAACCTACCTCGAAGTCTCTTCAGCCCTTCACCCCCTGAGAGAGAATCATCGCAGGAAGCCGCAGAAGCAGAGGAGCATCGCCTGCTCAAACACCATCTCGGATCCGTTTATACGGATAAGCAGATCCGCTCCTTGCCATCCGAGCAGAGGAAAGAATTCCTACTAGACGCAAGGGTGAAACTGCTGGCGGATCAGGTGGGAAGGCATAGGCAGGCGTATCAAAGACGTAGCACGCCGCCCGGGTTCTGGAGGGCGGATTTTCCGTCAACCCAGGAGGAGAGGAGGGATAGGGAGGAAGCGGAACGGAGAGAGAGGGAGAAGGTTGAGAAGAGGTGGTTGGAGGCAATGAGGGAGGGGGGAAGATGGTTGTTTAGGGATGAGTGAGTGGTATACTAGGATGAGGGAGTTTGAGATCCAGATTTGGAACTTGCGACTGAGGAAATTAGCATGGGAACATTCGTATCGGTGGCATTTACATGGTTACCTTAGCATTAGAAGAGTGGGCATGGGAAACATTCACATAAAGGGTATTTGCATTACCAGGTTGTTTGGGAGAATCTGTCTCAAAGGTATCAAGATTCGGAGTATGTGTCGAATATACCATACTATCTACGACGATAATGCATATATTATATACAGATGTAAGGGATGAAAACTATTACGCTAATGCTGATCTAACTTGACCGTGAACGCCAATCGATAACTACTTCGACTATACTCATAGCAACGTATCGATCAGGAGACTGCTACATATAATCCACTTAAGTGATGACGAATGTACGACGTATCGATCTTTTGCATGTCGGGCATCAAAGGGGTACAAGATGCTGTATGGGCACCTGAGAGGACAGATCTATTGACAAGTCTCGACATCCGATTCTACGGATTTGTACAGCCACAGTGGATCGCGCGAACTGTGTACGGTACAGGACAGAGGTCGCATATCTATTGGACTGTTGATTCTACGTGTGATAGATGTGTATGGTACCGAGGTGTTAGTTTACGGATATAGAGCGTCGCCTGTCCACTCGTGTGTCGAGGATGATGTACGGTAAGTGAATTCTGGTATGTGCGGGATATAAAGAGGAGTGTGAATATACTTTCAGAAACTTGAAATTGAACTGGTTATAGTTCTTGAAGATCAGTATCATGACCCCCTAGAAATTCAGTATTGGTCTTTAACAGTGTAGAACTAGCTGTATGTAGTAGTATGTCAGCTAACAATAAACCGGAGAGACACGCACGCTATTTGATGTAAAGTTTTTAGGTATGTTTACTCAATACTTATATCCGATTAGAAGACACTACCTTTTGTAGTAGTGGAGATACACCGAGTGCAAGGATAACAAGGACAGTACAGCAGTTTGTCGATGATCCAAGGTACCTGTAATATTGATGGAGCTGGAGAATCGACGCAGGGAACATGCCCAATCCTACACATCCATTATAGTGCGTGCAGATATGGGACAAGATAGCCCAGCGAACTGTTGTGAACAGAGGGTGTGCTGATGCCCTGCTGCGTCTCGCATGGGCCGGTGGAATTTGCCACAGCAACGGGTCAATGCGGGAAGACGTTCGACGAATTTATGCTTCTGACCCGTAATGTCTTCGTGTATACCCTTTCCAGCTTCGCGGTTACTTGATAGTTGGGTATCGCGATCCTGGAGGAGCGAAGAGAGGTGCAAGCAAAGGCGCTACGCTACCGCTTGGTGGATGGATATCATGATAGTGAGCGTTTTGAGTGATAACTGACTACTCTGTACAGTAGTACTTCCTTGCTTTGCGGGAAGTCAATATGGGCGAGCGAAGACATGGTTCCGATGAGGCCTTCAGGTACAGTACTGGCTGATGGTCCCCAGCAACTGGTTACCTTTCTTTATGATGTTCTTTTTGTTAGAGAGGAGGGTCAGCCCTGTTGACGCAGCCATGGCTTTGCCGCCCGGGCCGGATTGATGTTGAATATTTCGCCTTGAAAGGGCCGATATCTCGCCAACCACACGAACCACTGCAATGCAAGTACAGAATCCAAGGCAGCAGAATGATAATCCCTCGTCCCTGACACAATTTACGAAGTGTGGCGATAAGTGGCTTCCATCTCTCTCAACGTTTCGAGAAGCTGTTCCTGAAGGGGTCTGAAAACTCTGATGATTGGAAGGAGAACCGCGTTCTCCCATGTTATATCCGTAGCACTACGCATCGTCTAGCATCACCATGCAGTATCTCTTCAATAATGTGTTCCGGATAGCCATGCATGATATCTCTGCGTACGTATGCGTCCAGGCAATATAGGGAATTATAGTACATAGTCTTCTGCAACCACCAGCATCTTAAGCTCGGTCCAATACCCTGCCAAGCTACAATTGAAGATGTTCAGGTACTTAACATCTGCTTCTCTATTGGGCTAATGGAGGCCTGTAGAGGGGATGAAAGCTCTACTTTGCGTGCTGTGCTGTGTACAGAAAGCAAGGAAAGCGGCTCTGTCCTTCGAGACAAGCGTATGGTCAAAGGAAGAAGTGGTGATGTATGCCCGTAAGGCGAATCGTACCTGTACAAAAGTACAAAAGTACCAAAGTACGATAAGATGACAGCTTTCTGAAAGTCTGCCTGTGTCTTCTTAAGTTCTTCGAAGGACTCAGTTAGTGATGAGTACGATGGTTGTCGAATCGTAGCATCCGGTTCAGCACGGCTTTCATCCCCCTTGGTGCTCTTTTCTCTCCCTGAGAAACGGCTGGTGGTCTTTGCCTTCTTAGCGTCGATTTTCTCCGCAGAAAGTGCAAAGGGTGGAGAGCGAGCCGGGTTAAGGGTGAAAGAGTTTAAGGGTTAGAGGCATTGGAGGGGTTTGAGCTGAAGAGAGTAGTAATAGAGCAGATCATCCTTCTTCTAATGTCGTTTCAATTTGGTCGCTGACTGCGCCATACCACGGCCAAAGGGCAAACATCAAATTCTGCTCTCCAGCGACTGTATTTCGTCTCTTTCTGGCCCTGTTGCACCCGACACTTCTTTCTTTCTCATGAGCATAATTCCTTCTCGCTCGGCTCCTCGTACCGTCGCAACCACACCTCTTTCCAGAACCTCACTTACCCCTTCTAGCGAGTCTTTTCGCGCACTTACCCAGCCAAAACCTCCGCACATCGCTATCTGTAGAACTTGACCTCTTGCCTTCGACAACCCAACACCACCACCACTTAACATCCTATAGCGAAGGATATATCAACTTACTATTCGCATAGGCAATGGATTGGCTGGGTTGCTGAAGCGATTGGAGGCCTTTCAACACTCCTGATTAGGCGGTGCGACTAACCCTCGAGTTTACCAAAGCAGGACCACATAAGAGCTATATCGGACGCTGTATATTCTTGAACTCGGATCTAGAAGCTGTAAATTTCCCCGGGAATGTCTTCTCCTTTCGGGCAGACCTTCGACAACATCCCGTTCGTTGTGGATGGGGACCTGAACGGGAATTGGGACCATGAAGACCTCAATATGTTCGACCAAGCCGAGGGTGCAGACTCGAACATGGAAGTATTCGACACCATGGATTCATCACGGATGTTCGAGAATGCATTCAGCTCTCCTCAATTGCCAAACACCTCAAAGTATGAATTTTCCTCGCCCACTGGTCCTCGAAAAGACACGATGATCCAGTTCAACCAACCTCAAGGAGCTGGTCCAATGCGTTCTGCTGCCTCTTCAAGCTCGCCGGAAAGTTCTGCGCAAGATTCTTCTTCAGACTCCTCTGATAGACGGAAAAGAAAGACTTCGTCCCCATCCGTAACTCTGGATCCCAAGGGCATACGCGAAAGTGGGAAGTGGGCAAAAGAGTCGGAGATGGGAACACATAGCCACAAAGACTCGGGAATCCTATTTGGTGGAAGCATGAGCAGTGCAGCTTTTGAACCTGATATGGAATCTATCAACAGGACAATGGAGAAAGATTTCGACTTTGAGAGTGCTGCCAGTAGCCCCGGCAACCACATGGGCGCCGCCCCGCCTAATCATAATGTGACTAATTTGAGCTCGTTTATGCGTTCTTCGAAAAACAACAATATCCCAGCTGTATGTCTTGCAATTTTCTTACCTTCTCCACCACTGACCTTCACATCAGACCATACGACCAGCAACCTTCTTAATAGGCGGCTCCCGCGAAGCATCACCACTGTCTGGAGACATCCCATCAAATCACAGCGGTTCACCAGCCATGTTCAACAATGATTCTCCGCCAGTTCGACCAAGCGATCTCACCGGCCCAACATCATGGCAGGCCCAGTTTCAGAACCCTACTTGGAATCCTGATTATGGTAACACCGATTATATGACTATTGCACACTCTCCTCCCGTGAACACTGGATTATCGCCGTATATGCAAAGCGCAGGACCGTCTAATACCGCGCCTGCACAGCTTGACATTGATCCGATACCTGCGAAATCTCGGGTCGAGACACAAATCAACATAAAGTTGAAATTACACCCTATGCCACCGGGAATCAAGAAGCTTCACCTACCGACGCACACAATTTCGAAACCAAAAATGCTTGCCAAAACTGTTGCAAGATCTCCGGATACTCTCGAACTGTATACTTCACTCGTTTGTACTAGCGCAATGCGAAACCCGGAATTCGAGCAACGAGCCTTAGCCCGAGCAGCGGGCCAGGGGGATATCGTGAACTCGGGAGCAAGGAGACTGCCTTCTACTGAAGTTACGCAAGAAACGGATGATGTCGATGATCCCGATAAGCCGTTAAATGGAGGTGAAGTGCGAATCTGTAGCAATTGCATCAACCGGGAACGCAAACGTGCTTCACGGAAAAGGGTTAAAAAGCAGGAGGACGAGGAACTATGGAACAGTTATGAGAACGACCGTGTTATTGTCTTCAATACTGTCGAGTATAAGGAGTGGCAAACAGTTCCTCCTACGGAGCTCAATTTGGAAACACCTAGTTCGCAGGTCCATCCTGAAGGGACGATGCAGATTGAAGTACCGATGCGTATTGCATGCTACTGTCGACATCAAAGCGAAAAGGCCGGGTTCCAGTAAGTATCAGTCGATGTGTTCCAGAGTAGACCTCTAACTATTTTGCAGAGTGATTTTTACCATCAAAGACCATGAAGATAGATTAGTCGCGCAAGGAATGACGCAATCTATTCTCATTACCGATGATCACAAAACACATGCTCCTTCCAGCACAGTGCCAATGCAAGGAAACCCCTTCACCGACATGTCTCAGCATCCGAATACGTTTATGCAGCAATCAGAAATGATGGAATCTCAGCCAGTTTTCCGTCATAGACCGTATCACTCCACAAATGATCTTGCCAGTCTTCGCGGAGGGAATTTCCAGCAAACTTATTTCAATAGCAATCCTACTATCCCTCCTAGTGTTGCTGGAGCAATGACGCCGCGGAATCTCTCCCGTCAAGCTTCTCCAACTGCTCAAATCGGACCAAGCAAGAAACGAAAGCAAAGCTCTTCAATCCAAAAGATTCCGAGTGCATTAACCATGACCCAAGTCAACACGACGCAGTCTTCTTCCGTCTCCGCACCTCTATCCGCCGGTCCGCTTAGTGCAGGCGCAGCTTCTGGATTCCCGAATGCATATATGTCACCCACGGCTCCGTCCTTCATGGTTCCCCCAGCACCAATGCCTGGCCCATTCCAGACAGGCCCATCTACGCCGAACAGTAACAGCGGTCTCATCACACCCGCTGGACGATCAGGGAGCGTAGATAACATTACTTATCAGCAACCTTACTTCTCAGCGCCTAACTCGGCGCATCAGAGTAGGGCTCCTAGCCCAGTTCCTTCGGCGCGCAACATGAATGCATATCAGAATCAAGTTCAGGTAGGAAACGTGCTTCAGAATAATTCAATTGGCCTGGATTTTGGTGTAGATACCCTACAGCAAGCCCAGCAGCCACCGATAATTCATAAAGTTATTCCAGGTGAAGGACCGACGACAGGTGGTATTGAAGTAACCTGTCTAGGCCAGAACTTCGACAGATCCATTGAGGTCATGTTCGGGGATACGGCGGCCATTACAACAACCTTTTGGTCTCCGAACTCTCTTGTATGTATGCTACCACCAGGTAAAGCTGGAACAGTACCAGTAACGTTCAGGGACCATCGACAAGCTAGCTACTCGCAGTCAACGAATTCTGGACCTTCAAGTGTCTTTAAGTACGTTGACGATAGCGAACGGCAACTTATGGAAATGGCTCTGCGTCTTATCTGTCAAAAGAGAACAGGGAATCCCGATAACTTCCGTGATTTTGCCCGACATCTTGTTCACGGTCCATGGAGTTATGAAAGCAATTCAGGAGCTTCTGGATATCAGGCAGCTCAGGGTCATCCTAATTTCAATGCGGCGCTACTTGGTGTTGGCAATACGGAAGATGTTCTGCTCAAGTGCCTCGATACGATTGACATGGATGATTCACCCCACCAAGCTCGATACAATCTGAGGGCTAAAGGGGGGGCAACAATGCTCTCACTCGCATGTGGCCTCGGATATAATCGTTTCGTTGCAGGCCTACTTGCCCGTGGAGCTAATCCCGATTCACGAGACCGGGGAGGATTCACACCTTTAATGATGGCATCACTTCATGGCCACTGCCAAATCGTGCGCCGCTTAATTTTGAAAGGTGCTGATCCCATGATGAGAAGTCTTCAAGGGTATCTCGCGTCTGATCTTGCCGCTTCTGAGGAGGTATTGAACTCCTTGCAACGGATTCAATTTCACTCAAGAACGCGTAGTGGCGGTGCTATTTCAATCAAAAGCCGTACCAGTAGCATGGTCTCTTCTAGATCGGTTTGGGAACCTCCTTCTCCAAGCCAGGCGAGCACCTTCACCTCTGGCGAGGATGATATCGATGATGTTGATGACGGTGAGCTGATGACAACTTCGTTATCGTCGACACCCTGGATACGCTCTCGACGTAATAGTACGGCCGTCGTTCAGGACGTACGAACGGTAGTTCCAACTGTACCATCTGGTCACGCACTTACGCCTGCCGCTGCGATGAGCGCATGGAGAGACCAGCTCGCAAACCAAATCCAGCATTTCCAGCAGAATATGCATTGGAACTTTCCCAATTTTCAATTACCGCAACTTCCCCAGCTCTCTCAACTCCCTGCCCTTCCCACTTATACTCCTCATCCTATGATCCGCCGTATCAGCAATCTAGTTCCGCATCAGGCGGCGGCTCCATCTCCGTCGGCCTCCAGTGAGCGTACAGCAACTCCTACTGACTACAGTTGGCGTGATCTCTTTTCCACCCCTACCCTACCACCTGCGTATGAGGAAATATATCCTCAAAATGTAGACAAAGATATGGATGTCAAAAAATCGTCCACTATGCAGGCTGCTGCTGAAGCCATCCTCGATCAGGCCTGCATGGAAAAGTTCGATACAACCCATGCCGAGAGCTCAACTACCATTCATAAGTCGTTGAGCATGGAGACGCTAGATGTCAAGATTGGCAGCAGAAGCTCCATCACCAAAGAGCAGCAAGAGCAAATTCGCCGTGCGCACCAGCAGAAGCTGAAGCGCATAAGGAGTGACAGGAATCTGTTCTTCATCTGGGTAAGTCAACATTCACGTTATCCGTTCAGCGCAAGGAGATAACTAATTGGTACTCAGATCCCGCTCCTGCTCTTCATCATGGCAACTATGGTTCGAACCACCATCCCGGACGTCATATCGACCGTCTCTTCCATCTATACCTCCTTCAAGGAATCTACCTCCAATGGGCAGTCTATCTACACTTCTTTCAAGGAATCTGCCTCCAATGAGCAGATTGTAGAGTTCTCTTGAAGTGTCGTCCTTATCAACGTATCCACCCATCCCGTAAAAACTCCCTAATTCACATCCACATCCAAACCCACGGATCTCGCCCTCTCCAATGTCTGCCCACTCGATCGTTCTCATCCTTCCACACCGACGACCCCCAAACGAAATAAATAATTAATAGCGCGGAGTGCCGGTGCGGTTTGGGGTTCGGGGTGTCGGTTATTGTTTTGTATCCTTCTTTGTACCTTATTTATGCCTCTTTGTTATTTCTGTTTTGTACGGCTTGCGGGACCCTGGGGATAGGATACGGTGTCCCGGTACCTGGGATTTGGGTCCTTTTTCCCCGTTTCGCGACCCTGTATCGGACCTTGTCGGGGCGGAGCTGTACGGACTTGGATTTGTCTGACTTAAAACTCGCTTTGGCGTATCGGGGCGGTATTGGGGGGGTCCTTGTTTATGCGGTTTTTTGGTCTTCTTTTTTTGTTAAGTTTGTGTTTTGGGGTTGGGTGGGAGAGGGGATCGTGAGTTCGTGTTGGGAGGTGGGAGTCGGATGTGGATACGCAAGTCTGTTCATAGAACTTTCGCTCGTAGCGTCAATGTTATGGGATTGTAACTCTCGTACTGTGGTTTGTGTGATGTGATGGGATGTGATATGTGTGTTGAGGGTAGGTTTGGTTAGGGATGTGCTGTGCTGTGTTGGGCTAGTAGGGAGTCAGATGGTACGCTTGAAGGTTGCTGTCTCGCTCGCTATGTGCCCGTGTATTTAGGGTTGATTTTTCACGCTTTTTTTAAAATGTCGTCAGTGGTACGGGTATAGTGTATGAGATTAACCCAGGATGGTGTGCAGGCGGGTTTTTGGCATGGAAGAGAATAGGGAAGCAGGGCTACGAATCTATTACAGTAGCCCGTCTGCAGTATGGTGGCTATTGCTTTTATTCGCCATATGGTTAACTTACTGGAAATCGGATTGGTCCGCCTTGCTGTGTGAGAGGCGGGGCTAGTATTATGGTACCACTGGGAATTAGTGTTTGGGTCACGGGGTTTTGGGAGTTTGGGTCATGTTGGATGGGTTAATGTCGTGTTGACTGCTATGAATACACTATGGGGGCTTTGTGTGGTGTTGTGAGGGAGGCAAGGTCGCTGGGGGTTTCATCTATGGGGATGTGGAAGGTGGGCTCGTAAGCTATCCGAGAGATTGTTATTTTGGTGGAGAGAGATGTATTGTGAGTTGGTCGTTCAATACTACTATGAAGAAAGATGAGTGAAATTTCAGGGGGTGTGTTGGCTGAAAAGGGGTGTTTTTAAGGGGTAGTTGAGTCGAAAAGGGTGGGTCTGCAAACGGGAAGTCTCCTAGGAAATTAAGAAGTACATGTTGATATTGTGATGAGATTCATATAATAAAGACCGTTGACTTGTATATATATGCTCCCTTTACCTCAACACGATACTCTTGGTTAACTGTATAGTTGTTTGTGAGAGTATTCTACCATCGCTGTATAGAATGCGCCGATGGTACAAACGGTTCACAACTGTACAATGAGCCAGACCGTACTTCCACCAGAAAGTTATGAATACTTTAGTTTTGATAGTGCGCGAGGAGGCATGTTGTTAAGAAACGAGCATAGAGCTGTGGTAAAAGTGAGTTGAATTCCTCTAGTTCTAGCTACGAGTAGACGAGAAGATATGCGTGAGCCAAGCCTCTCGGGCCGACCAATCTCCCTTACCGTGAGACCAGCGGTGCCTAGTCACCGACCGGTTAGTATACCGTTCCGTGACACATGTACACCGAGTGTGTAGGGACGGAAGAGTCTTCATAACTCGACCGATGACTAGGGGTCTAGGAGTAAGAGAGGAAATCGGTAAAATCATCTCCAGCCGTGAAGTCCATGCTGTAAGACTCCATCAGCATTGCGAAATCTATACAGCATTAAGGCCGTCCGTAACTTATATGAAGCCCGGCTGCTGGGTATTGTTTTGCGGATACCTCATATTCCATTCTAGATGAACGGGATCGATAACATCACTGAACGAAATATATGTAAGCCACGATGGATGGAAATATTTGTTAGTAGTTTAAGGAGCAGATTAACTCACATGGTTTCTGGTTCCTGCAACCCCACCGTGACAGGATTGTGCTGCTCATCTGACCATAGAGGATGGTTGTAATTGTTCATGGACTCTAGGACCTCAATGTTTTGATTTTGAGCTCGGAATGCGTCACTCTCGTTTGGAAGCGTATGTATTCCGTTTTCAAATTCACGGGTTTCCGCCCGGTGTACATGACTTTGGCCTTAATTTTCACACCTTTCGTATCGGACTCCTTGACTCTCGTCTTCGGGCTCATTTCTTCCATCGATCGACGATACGGAATCATAGTCAGGGTAGAACTTATGCTCTAGATCTTCCAGACATGCTTCAATCTTTCTCATGCACGCAGGACAGCGAAAATTTGGATTATAGCTGTATATGTCGTCAGTACGCGTTGCAGATTCTTTCTAAGGTATTCCATGCTCACCTCTCTTCCGGATAGGTTTGTTTCTGATAGGATCTCAAATACCTAGCAAGCGCATGATGGTCTCGTCGCTCGGCCATCCTCAACGCTCGCTGGTATTGAATTGCCCCTGACCCAAAAATCTTAGTGCCGGCGTTCAACAATAATCGTATCGTGTCAAACCGTCCATGTTCTCCTGCCCCTTCTAGTGTAGTTCTGCCGTGTTGATGCGCTCCCTGCGCGTTGACGTCGGCACCCTTCTGGAGAAGCAGCTCTACTAACTTAAGGTCACCTCTGATCGCTGCTTGCTTGAATTGCCGTTACTCCGCATCAGCATTGAGCAAAAGACTGATCATAGCCATGCGACCCTTTTCTGCTGCTTCTTGAAGAGCTGTGCGACCACCATAGTAAGCGGGGTTCTCATTGGGATGGCCACCGCGTTGGAGAAGAAGCTCTATGATATAACAATTGGTAGAACCTGCAGCAAATTGTATTGGGGTCAATTCGAAACTTTTGAGTCTCCTTGTTCGCACTAAAGATCGTTGTGGATAGAAAGTGGAATCGAAAATGGCAACAATCGATTCCGGACGGTTTGATTTGATAGCTTGTTCAATTACACCGTCCCCAAAGTCAAGATCGAAAGGTCTGGGAGAGATTTCGATCAGTCTGTACAATCATGGCAAGCCTCTTTCTACTCCAACCTTGAATGTTCTTTTTGAAACACAACTGGCGCCTGCTTCTCTTATGTAGTCGAAGATACGCGTCTTCTTGAGACCTATTGCTGCAGTTAGAAAAGAGTGCGAGCAATTAAGGTCCGCATCACGACTAAGGAGAAGCTCAACTGCGTTATAATCATTACTCCTTATAGCAACTATGAGGGGGTATTCTTCATAACCTCCGGGAGCGTTTACTATTGCACCTGCATCCAAAAATAGCTCCATGAGTTCCAGATTCCCAGTTTTAGCTGCTTCTATTAGTGGAGATGTGACGGGGATAACACTTCGAGTGAGCATCCTGGTAGAGGAATTAACGTTGGCCCAGCTTCAAGTAGAATTCTACTTGAACGAATATCCTCTGCTCGCGCAGCGTAATGAAGGGGCTGCCAGCCATCTTCATCAGTCCAATCTGGGGTTCCACCATTTGCGAGGAGAAATTCGAGCAGCGCCATCGCCGTATCTGAGCAAGATTATGGACTCGATTCTGGACTAAATTCTGGAATCCAGTGTGGTCTTAGACCACCTTTGGCACCTTGACAAGCAATGATGACCCCATTTCTAATACTCTGAAGGTTCACACCCTGGGCTAGTAAGTTTCTCAACTGTGATAAATCATTGTCATAGCAACATTCTTTAAATCTTAAGGGTCTTCGCATCCAGTTTATGGATCCTGCGAATCGGGACATCGATGCTTGATCAACACCAACCTCTATATAATTCGTGGGGTGGCGAATATATGGGAGGATATCAAGACCTGGGTGAGACTTTTTTCTTTTGAACTTGAATGAGAAGAGACCTTTCCTACACTGGATAGATCCTACAGCGCGAAAGAGGATTTCTAATACACGAATATCAAGATAATAATATTCATAGACGCCATTGTAGTAGAACTTCGCAGCTTCATAGAGCATGGAGCCTTCTTTTTCTAGATCTATGGTCGGATCTACTCCATTAGCTAGCAGTGATTCGATTGCTTCAACACTATTTGTCCTAATAGAGCACCTAAGAAGATATCCTGGGTCGCTTTCTGGACATCTCATATTCAAGCCAGCAGTGATCATGGTCTTTATCGTAAATGTCAACGTATTGAGAGTCCATCCAGAAATAAGATCAAGCGTAACGTAGCGATGATAAGGCCAATAGGGAAGAAAGATTTTGGAAAAAAGAGAATCCGAGATTTGCTCCGTGTTCGATGAGGAACAAGAAGGTTGATTCATCGCAATTATGAATGGCCTGGTAAATGGCCAACCCAGGAGAGTCATCAGGTCCATTTATGTCGGATCCGGCCTCGAGAAGAAGTTTGATCAGTTCAGTATTCATTCTCTGAGCGGCAATAGAAAGGGGTGTTGAGGTCCTTGACTGAAATTCGATATTCCATGTAGCATTGGGATCGCAATGAGCATCGAAGAAGAGCCGGATAGTAGGTATATCCAATTTCTCGCATGAACTCTGAAATAATTTCTCAGCAATGCCTTCAAAACTTCTCTATTCTTGTAATCATAGATGTGCTCTGCAAATTCGACTAGGTTCCGCTTCTCGCCCAAAATTTCATCAAACTGATTGTTGGAGAGTAAGCCAAAGAAGTTGAATACTGCGATCTGATCTCTAGCGTTAGTGTCGTTGCCACCGATGGCACTAGGAAAACTAGTTGGAAGGATAGGATTGATGACTTTTTGAAGGTCCTGCTGCGTATTGAGTGATAGTGCTCGGGGGAGCTTCCGTACGCTTAGCAAGTTGCTCAAAACCCGAATTTTATTTGAAAGCATTGCCGGAAATTGCAGAGTCGCACTGTTGTCTGGGGATATTGAGTCTGGGTTATAGTAGATGACCGGAATTACTCACATCGTGAATAGAGACTATTTAGATAGATGGAGTAAGGGAGCCTATGGTACATTGTATTGTGGACCGAAGCCGTTGGGGTCCTTATGTTGATACCTTCAGGAGTCCTTGCACTGGCGGCTGTGAACTGTTAGTCCTCTACGAATTCCAATGTGCTTTACGTAAACAGCAAATACCTGAATACTTCTCCATGGCCGTGAAGGTGTTCCTCGACGTTTCTTTTCTAACCTTCGCCGTTGGTATGACGATACCGTCGACAATGACTTCACTCTCCTTCTCGTTCCGTTTTCGTTTCTCGATTTTGTGGCCCACAGTTTTCCACTCTTTGCTTGTAATATTCTTTCGAAGGGCCCATCTCTTGAATTGACGCTCGTACTGTGCTTTGCTAATGTAAAACTTAGCTATTATTCAGTTACAACACTATTGACTTCTGGAACGGTACGCACGATGCTTTGAATGAATGGCAAGTTTCCATGTACAATATGATTTCTTTCAATATCCTATCTTCGGCGATGTATAGTTTTCGAAGTAATTGCTTGTGTTCTATTCAGGGTAGACTCGAATCCATTGTGAGAAGTTTTCAGCTGTACCTCAGCATAGGAGTTGCTGTGTAACCATCTGAAAGTGAATAGCAAAACTCCAAGATCTATTCTCCCAGTTTATAGAAGATATCTTGGAATCTTTGGGAGGCTTTGCTTCAATTTGAAGGAAAAGGAATACGGCTAGATTGACTGGTGTGGGATGCACAGCAAGGCTGAGACCTAGACGTTGTAATTCGCCCATTCCAAAATCTTTTATCTCAGATGCCATAAGGCTGAGGTTACGAAGGTGCATTTCGTCGGCTAATGGAATCGGGTATGACTGGTGGTTGACAAAATCTTCCTGCATATTTGCAACGCCGCATATTTACAGGGAATATGCAGTCACATGCGAGCCAGCATGCTTGATCAACAAGCCATTGAAGGAACATTATGAGATTATTGGAGACTCATGATAAATGGAGGAACTGACCTTACTTTATTGGTAGTGGCCGTAATCTTCGCTATTCAAGGCAGAGTCAACGGCCGGTGGAAACACTTTCAACATGAATGTGCGCATATCATGTATAAATATGTCTCTACCTGGACTTGAACGGCTTGTGTACCCAAGTTCGTCTCTTTCGTCGACAATCGTTGAAACCAGACTCAGTTGTCCTCATCTACAGCAATGCCCAATTTCAATAGAAGCTCTGTTAGCCTCTTGACACTAATAGTTACTATTCCACCTTCCGTCTTAGTTGTGCGAAAGCTCTTAAAATCTAGAAACGAACGATTGAATGGCGCCGGTAGGGTTCGGGAAGTGGTATGAATGAATGCCTACTAACCACAATTACCATGTTAAGAGATATTTCAAGTACACGCTCCACTCAGAGAAATCTTTACGCTCCAGGATCTTGAGTACACAAGGACTCTAGGCAAGGTTGAGAACGATCCTATGTTGCCCATGGAACTAATACATCGTAACCAGAACCACGGCCTTATGATCTTCGACCCTATAGACGAACTAGGAGTGTATAACGACATAGTGTACGGATAATATTGAGAAGTGAGGGTTCAGTAGAGAAAGTTACGCTTAACATAATTCCGCGTTTCAATCTGACCGGGGAAACATACTCTGCGCCTTGGGAGTAAGTACTTGCAACGCCCACGTCTCTCGATACTAAAGCTAAACGGTCACACAAAGCATATCTGAAACCTCACCTGGAAAGTTGAATTATTAGATTGCTCCTTAGATTCAGCACCAGCACATTGAGTATAGAATACCCTGGTTTGGTTCCTCGATAGGATTGGTTACCGAACTGTCCCATTTCGTTTATGTTTTTGTGGTTGTTTGATTCAGAGATTTAAGACCAGAATGTAGATACCATAACCCCAAGTATGAGGAATTGATTCTTTTGAATTCTTCCGATTATGTTCACGGTTCATTCGTCAGATAAGGGTTATCTGTTACTGATTCGCTAATTGCAATCTTCGTTTATTGTGCGGTTGATGTCATGGACCCTGCTGTACAAGATTATCACATTGCACAAGTTAACTAGACGACATAAGAACACTGGTAGATGTACGGAAGGAATCGGGTTCTAAAGGAAAATTCAAATCCATAGATACCGATCGAAGAATATACTACAAGATTTGCATAAAATTTTACAACGGTACATGTATAACAGCCGAAGTGCGGTCGTGTTGGGGAAGAGATAAGAGAACTCAAAACACAGTTTGGCGACTGACTACGCTTGGTGGATGGCATGGTATATATCATACCTACCTGGTATCTGATAAGTCACTACAGGATTGCATGTACGAAAATTTTTGAGCTTGTTCCAAAGTGGAGGACGTACTGTAGCTAGGATGTAGGCTTTGTCTTATTTTAGAATGTAGGAGGCTAATAGAACGACGTCTTCTTAAAACCGCACACAGCTATAACGCCGTTTAAGCAGACGTACTATATGAGGATTCTAGAAAATACCAAGGTGTGGCATCAATTAACGATTCTTGTCGGGATTTAGGTAGAGGAGCGGACATATATTCAAAGTCCATATATCATTATTTACCAGAAACCGCTTTGGATTGATATGTTATAATAACGACACTATCCATTACAGTCAAAGCACACCGGCCCAAATTACGCCATGTTCGCCAACCGAGCATCAGAGCATGGCGTATATCATAAATAGCACCGCTATCGAGGAAAGGAAGTCCGAAGGTAACCAGGGCAAACTACTGAGGCCCGTTATGATTCACTGTCACAATCTGGTCCTCTTCGATGATAGCATTGTATTCCGTGCTTAATGCTTGTACTTTTTCGAGAACTTTGGCTGGTGCGTTGGCGGCGAAACCCCTACATTGTTAATGAATTTTCGATGCTACTCCAAAAGACACTTACTTGATGATATCTAAAGAAGATATTAGCGTGAAGCTCACACACAAACTAGGGAAGTGCAAAGCTTACTGTATTCGTGTGTGATGACGCCGCCGGCTGCTTTTATCGCCTTTTTCGCTTCATTCACGATTCGATCCGGTGTATTATTAGGATAGGTGATAACAACGGCCTTGTGTGGAGCAACAGCAACAGCACAAAGAGCAAAGACTGCTAGAAGCAGAGAATAGATGGCAATCTTCATCTCGAAATATTTATGTTGATAGAATGTGAAAGGTGTGGTGAAGTAATTGTAGTTGGGGGGATGAGCGCATTGCGGCAGAATAAGTACGGTAGTGCTCCCGCCCCATCTAATCCCAGATAGGCAGGCGGTAAGAATCGTGACCTTTATCGCGCGTTCTATATGCGGACTCTTTATTCCTAACACAGACTTCACTTTGAGTTCGACCGACATCGAATACTTCCACCACACTCGAACCCCGATACCACGTCATCCTAACACTACCGCATAATACGAACAGACGCAGGGTGATCTAGTGCTCGGCGTGCACTCGAACGTCACCCACACAATTCTGTTACAAACCCTCAACATTCCGGTATTTCTTCTCTCTACACAAACTTACCTGCTCTCATTCTTTACCATCACGATATCGATATCTATCTTGAGTTCTGAAAGAGTATATCAACAGGAGAGGAATATTACAAAAACAGCGTAAGAGCGTGTAGACGGGTGGTTGTTGAGCGCTGGTTGGTCTGTGAGGGTTGTGTCACTTTTGGGAGGAGAAGATCGGTCGCTTTTCAGCGCACCTTGCTTGCAAAAACATAGTCCTAGGCTTGTTCCTGGACTCGTAGCTAGCAACGATTCATACAGTCTCTTGTTTCTCGTGTTTGGAACCGGTAGATTTGACATCAACTCCGCATTGGAATCTGGATCAGAAACTATAAGGTCGAGTTGGCAGGTCGCTCAGCGAGTCGTTGCCATAAGTCAGCTCATTGCCATCTCTTTCTTTCATAATTTTAAAAGCCCGAAATCTGCCTTCTGGCATTATATCCTACATCTAGCTTCTGCCCAACCTATAATCCATAGAACATAAAAAGCCCATTATGTCTTCTGCTTTGCCGTCAGCTGAAGTAGCTGCCGACTTCAAGGATGCTCTCGGAGATCTTAGGATGAATAGCAGACCAGAAATCAGTACTCTAACAATCATTGCGAAAGAGAACACAGAGCATGCGCAGGCAATCTCAAGGGAATTAGAGAACCATATACGAACGGTGAGTGATAGGAACTTTTAACGAAAATCTTATTTATCTCACTCTCTTCCAATTGAAGATCACGGAAGTCGACTAATACATCTGTAGACACGACCTGACTTCAAACTTCCGGCACTTTATGTTCTCGATTCCATCGTCAAGAACGTGGGTAGCCCATACACCGTTTACCTGGGGAGGAACTTATTCAAGACTTTTATGGATGCTTACAGTTTGATGGACTCGCAAAATAGAAAGGCTATGGAAGGCCTTCTGAAAACGTGGAAGCAACCAGTACCTGAATCTTTAGATACAAGGCCTGTGTTCCCTGCAGATGTAACAAAAGAGATTGAGACTGCTTTGATCAGATTCAGAACTGCAGTATTTCAGAACCAGCAACAGCAAGCAAGAACACAGAGACAACTCGTGAACCCAACTTTGCCTAGACCACCAGCAGCCCAGTGGAGAGATACACCCACCCCTCCAAATTCAAATGTCGTCAGATATGCTCCTCCAGCTACACCACCAGTTGTTAACCCGCAGTTTGGAGCATATAATGCTTCCAGTGACCCACGTCTTCGTCACGTAAGTTTATCCAGGGTTTATTGCAAGTGCTGTACTGATTATACCCAGCAACCGACTCCACAACAGGTCGTTACTCAGTACCCTTCAAACGGGACTCCAGTGCAAACACAAAATCAACATATTCACGGATATCCTAGTAATTCCGGCTCTTTGAGTGAACTGGATAAGTTGAACGATGACATCGAGAAGTTGATAGCAGCTGCGAAAGCGGAATGGGTTACCCGGCTACATGACCAAGATGTACAAAAGAGACTGAAAGCGCTTCTAGATCTTCAAACTATCCTCAAAACTCAGCAATTGCCCCCAGAGCAGCTAAAGCTTGTTCAACTACAAGTCGCCCAACTACGTCCACCAGCCAACCCAACACCTTTGGCGTCGTCAACGCCAGTACAGAATAATGTGTTCGGTCTACCCCCCAAACCGCCCACTCCGCAAACCTTTCAACCAGCTCCAGTTCCAGTTCCAACACCACCAGTACAGCGATATCAATCACCTCAGCCACCGGTAACGACACCCCAACTCCCTTTCCCGTTTCTTTCGACACCTCACCCACCTCCAGCGCCTGGACCTCCCCCACTACTCAATCTAGCTCAGATACTTTCTCTCGCACATGCGAATCAGCAAGCAACACCCGTGCCGATCCCAAGCTTGCCCGTATGGCCGCCACTTGTCACTAATACCCAGGTTACACCAATCCCTCCCCCATCCGTAACACCAATTGTTGGCGAAAATCCATTGTTAGCTCAGCTTCGTGCAGCTGGGTTACTTCCTGCTACACCAACTCCGCCCCCAACGAATAACTGGTCTAAAGTTGAGAACGATGTGGAAATGACCACCGCATCAATTACTAAAACGTACGTAGTCTCGCTAGCTTCTACCCTTTATCTCATAACTAATGTATCCATAGAAACCGTCCTCATTTAATTAACTTACTCTACGGAGCACGCCCGAATCAATGTTCAACATGTGGTCGTCGATTCCCCAATACACCGGAGGGGAGGGAGATGAAGACCCGGCACATGGACTGGCACTTCAACGTCAACAATGCTAAGGCTGAGAACCGAGCCGTCCACCGAAGCTGGTACATCGGAGAGAGAGTAAGTCATATGTATATTTTTTTCAGCCTTGAGTATAAGTTAACGGGTACTGTAGGAATGGATTAGATACCGGGAAGAAGACGAAGCAGCACCACCTGAATCCAAGAGTACGTCCTTGGCCCTGAGTGGTCAGAGTAACGGATCAGCTCCAAAGATCGAACCGAAAGATCGATATGTGCGCATTCCCACGGATGTAGGCTCAGCTACTTGCCCTATATGCCAGGAAAAATTTATCTCGAGCTTTCATAATGATGATTGGGTCTGGATGGATGCAGTTGATGTGGGAGGCAGGATCTATCATGCCACGTGCTACCACGAAGTCACTAAAGACGGTGGAGGTGCTTCAACGACAGCGCCAGGTAGGGGAACCCCGGATTCAGCGCTGGGAAAGAGAAAAGCAGGAGAGCACGATTTGAATGGGGAAAGAGCAAAGGTGAGATAGTCGAACGTGATCCAGAGTGTGGATTCATCATTGATTTATATGCATTGCGTTGGAGTATGGAATACCTTTGTACCTGGAGGTATCTATCTATCTCAGACATTACAGCATGTGGATATTTTGCAGGAGTTTAGCGCCATAGACATGCATCTACAACTTCCATTCTGGATAGCTTGTATGCATTTTAGGCCAATAGAAATTCACATTCATCCCATCAGGCTTTTTCAGAGTGAAAAGAACTTGAAAAGCGCACTCCTCTCTATTATCAGATGCTAACAGCCTAACATAGCACAAGCGCACATTGACATCAAAGCAGTTTCATATCGACAGTGGAACATATTCCAGCTTCATCATTTCAAGACTTCATGTTACACAATAACGACCGCTAAAGGGGTATTTCGTAAATACTAGTGCTGCATAACATGACTTCAAAAAAAAAATAAAACATAAGATAGAGGTGAAAAGGATGCTTTGGAGCAAGGCCAAATCGCACGAATAACGTTTGGAGCAATTCAATAATGCGTCATTCTACATGTACATGTTTATACTCACTGAGTACGGAATTTCTGTAAGAGCCATGTGTAGTTGATCATGTACTCCGTACAGTACCTTTATTGTACAAAGGTATCCTCGGAGAGCTCGGGCGGGGAGCAACCTAAACTTCGGTTGAATGGGGAATTCCAACAGCCTCTCTGCCGAGCGTCGGACCTAGTTCTAAACGACACCAAGAACCTCAAGTACTTACGTTTACCACCTCAGTCTTGCCGGCCAACTTTTGTCTCCGCATCTGCCACCTACGTCCTTCTTTCATCGCATTGTCGACTACGCGGACGTCTTCCCTCTACCTGCATCCAGCTTCCTAATTCTTTTTCGCGACGGATAAGTCGCCGGGAGTAGCACAATGGCACCTATAACGGACACCGTGGTTGATGAGCTTAAGAGCTTGGTGGAAAAGCTCGAAAAGAGGGTCCATGAGCTTGAGGCGAAGCTGGAAGGGAACCCATCATCTTCCGCAAGCTCGTCGGGCTCGATGCGCATGATCTTGATAGGTCCACCTGGTGCTGGTAGGTTGAGAGTTGGACTACATCAGCGAAGAGAATTACTGACGGACTTCAGGCAAGGGAACACAGGCGCCTAAGATTAAGGAAAAGTTCTGCGTCTGTCATCTGGTACATATCCTTCTATAACCTCTCAGATAGAATCAATTGGCTGATTTTATCGCTTCAGGCTACGGGCGATATGCTACGTGCTCAGGTTGCCAAGAAGACAGCACTGGGTCGCGAGGCAAAGAAGATTATGGACCAGGGTGGCCTTGTGAGTGACGAGATCATGGTCAATATGATCAAAAGCGAGCTTGAGTCGAACTCTGAGTGCAAGAACGGGTATTTGATCTGATTGTCTCTTACCCCATCCGTGCATCCGAGCTAATCAATCACTACCGACAGCTTCATCCTCGATGGCTTTCCGCGCACAGTTGCTCAAGCAGAACGTCTGGATGGTATGTTAGCGGAGAAGAGCCAGAAGCTTATGCACGCCGTAGAACTCCAGATTGACGACAACCTCCTTGTCAGCCGTATCACAGGCCGTCTCGTTCACCCGGCGTCAGGACGAAGCTATCACAAGATCTTCAACCCTCCCAAGGAAACCATGAAGGATGATGTCACCGGCGAACCACTAATCCAGCGCTCTGACGACAATGCCGACGCTCTCAAGAAGCGCCTCGTCACCTACCACCAGCAAACCTTCCCCGTTGTGGGTTACTACCAAAAGACCGGCATCTGGAAGCCCATCGATGCGAGTCAAGAACCCGGACAGGTCTGGAAGAGCTTATTGAAGGTGTTTGACGAGGATAAGACCACTATCGGAGGCAAGAGTGGGAGCCTATTGAACAAGCTTGGACTAAAGAACTAGATATCTAGCGAGCACAGAAGAAGGCGGCTTGACGAATCTAATGCGGACGGAATAGGAAAGATGGAAAAAATCGCATCGATCAGCATTGAAACATCTTCGCCGACAATATTACGCGCAGCATGACATTCTTCGGGAGGCAAATATGGAAACACGCTACAAAAGGGGTAAAAGAGGCAAATGCTTTGTGTATGTGTGTGTTGGGTTTCGTTTTCTTCATATTGGGTTCGTGGCATCTTGTGGAGATCTCTGGGTGGTGCGGGTATGTGTGTGTGTGCATAACTCTCTGGAAGGATTTTCTTTAAACCCGGCCGACCCTACCACTATTTTGTACTTGTACATTTTGACCCTTTTGACTTCTGCTTGGGCATTTAGCTGAAAGTGTGTGTGTAATTTGACACCCGTTGGATTTCATGATGCTCTTTTGTGATGAGTTTCGTGATTAGTTCACTGCTATCCGTGCTCATAACCTCCAGCTGCCTGTCTATCGAGTTCCTTGTCTTATCCTCATATGGATTTCAGACACTAACGTACAAATGAGCAACCCGTCCATATTGTGCCACGCTTAGTCGACCAATACTCCCTTATAACTAACAACATCGTCCAACTTTCCCCCTTTGATATGAACCTACCCTTCAGAGAGGAATGTTATCTTTACATGGAGAATCTATATCGTCACTCCTGTACAGTGATGTACCTTTGAAACCGAATTAATATCACTCCGAGACCGTCGTGCCTAGATTACTATAAGGAGAACGTCTACTATATCCGAGAGCTATTCTGCGACGTACGCCGTGGGTAGTAGTGCGGGTTTCGTTACAAAGTTATAGCGGCGTATTCCCGTGTGTAAGTAGCATCGTGAGTTCAGCGCAAGATATACCCACGATCTAATCTCTAAGGCACTGATAAAGGAATAGATTGTCCTCGCTTTATGGGGAAGGCTGTTCAAGAGATACGAAGACGTGTAATCAGAGGACGCCTTGGGACGGCTTCCCTCTATTTCAGTCTGTGGGGAATAGGTGGGAAATGGTGACTTGGGAAACACTCTGACACTGGGAGAAGGAGAGTGAACAAATGCACAAAATACTTCTCATTCTATGGGCATTATTTCCAAAGAAGAAGCAATCTTCTTGGATACTTCACAGGAGCAAGTTCTTTAGATCCTTCGCAGACCAGACCACATATATCGCAACAAACGTACTAATGAAACATACATGGGAACGATTCCTTACTCAAAATGTTCTTCTTTCTATTTTGAGTATAATCACTGGTGGCACGTTGCTGTATAGGTCGTAGACAATATTCAAAAAGTACTGATCTAAAATCAGCGTCCGTTATCGCTTCACAGCGCGATATTTTCAAACAGATCCCAAATACCTCCTTCCACATTCGGGTACAAGAAAAATTAAGGAGAATCTCATTGTCGTTCATGCACTACTGCCATCCCTTAGGGTACAACGGGTCCGAAAAGACGGTGAAAGACACCTTTCTGTATCAACGGACTCTAGCATTAGGATAAAGGAAATACAAGTAGACCGATGTAGGAGAGGTAGGCAAACCCACATCGGGAAGATGTATGATAATTGATAAACGTTGAAAGAGTTACGGACTTGAGGTTTATAGGTTTTTGATCCGATATATATCACCACGGCCAAGAGAACCTGAAATGGCAGGCGCTACCTGTGTATTACAGAGCTCTTCCTTACCTTTGCAGCACTCGGCACCTTGCATAAACAACTTTGAAAACGAGCGACTTTCAAGCAGCCTGCGAGAGAAAGGGGCATTTATGCTACTGAAATGCTATCATTCCAATTATGTGTAGACGTTTCTTAACTCTCTCACTGACAGGCACGTGGAAGCCAATCGTTACACTTCTCGCTCTTGAGTTCTTAAGCTTTACGCCGCAGAGGGCTCTCGGGTTCGAAAACACAAGTCAATCCCACTCAGATGCACAAAGTTCTGACAAACCTAAAGAATAAAAGCTAATGTGAAGTGTAGACTATGAGTCGAAGCTCTCGATATCGGAATGATCTGGCGCCACACCTCGCGAATCTTGAAGGGTTTCGCTAATAGCCGTCCCCGTCTGCACAGACAGAGAGAGCTGTGAGACATTATTTTCAGAGCCATCAGGCCACGAAGACCCATCTGACGCACTCCAAGACGTCGTGAGACCACCTTTTGGCCACAGTCAAATGCAGTGATCTTCACGGGAATGTGTTCGAGATATGCAGATAACCGTCGCGCACCCATCAACACCGAAGGAGGTGTATCGATCAGAGAGCCAGTCAGCGTCAAAGGAGGACGGATGGCGTAACACTGAAACGGACGGGTTCCGGAATTAATCTTGATAGGTTTCAACCCAGCAAGTCACCTCGCGCTCACGGAATGCTTGGGAAAACCCCAGTGCGACTCCCCAGCACCGGATGCTGGGGACCATTTTCCATGGCTATTGGTTTCCATCACCTGAGCCACTTTCTGTCCCAAGTGGTGTAGCGGGAGAATTTATCTGTGGTTCGAAACTCCGACTCCTTGCATAATTGCATCGCAACCCGCCTGACCTGGCGAAGTCAAACGGTTTATCTCTTTGACTTCGGTGATTTGTCCTTCTCGTACTTCTTGAAAGTTGAAATCGAGTACACTTGCTTTTTATAGTGGGTGCGCCGTCGAAACTCAAAAGAGGAAAATGGGGGGGCCTCGGTCGCGCAAAAAGGCCGTCTTCTCCTTCATCACGTTATCATTGGTGGGAGTCCCCCATACTTTTCCTCGTCATAACGGGCGCCAGAAGAGCGCCAGAAAGTGACCAAGTAGGCTTTGGAACTCGCAAGACGCAAGCACAAATATTCAACCGACGGTTGTAGATCTCATCCATAGACATCCTGGATTGCGGATGAGCCATCCATGGTTGTCATCGAGATGCCATGTTCGAGAAGAACGCAGAGAGATCAACTGTCCCACTAAGAGTAGTGTGTGTGGAATATCATAGTATCACCGACATATAGATGCTGGCAAACGATCATTCGATATTGTTCAATCAGGCGGTTGCATTTGAACTGGCCACCCTTTTGTGCCAGCAGGCTTGCTATCATAATCGGTCCTGCTGCAGATGCACACTATTTAACCGTAACTTATGGACTAAAGTTCTAGTTTTCCTGATAGGGGCATAGGGCAACACTGAACAGCTAGACTACGGGACACTGCTACCGTAGTGGAGAAACGTGTACATGTATTGTGCATACGAACTACGAACTGCCCCGCGATGAAAGCGACCGATGGACGCTGATGCTCAACAATCCGGAATCGGGCTTGGTAGTCATCACTTTATTGAGTTGCTGAGGGGGCGTCTATCTGCCACAAACCGGTAAAGCTCAAGGACATGTATGTAAGAGCTTGATAGTCCGTACGTAGCTACGTGATGCTTTTCCCGTTGGTGGCGGACTTTGCTTAGAAACGAAGGGGAAACATCTTCAGTACAGTACCACATACAAGTGGCTACTGAACTCAATCCTTTCCTGGATTCTGATCAAGAATGAACATCGATCGTTTCTAGCGTATTGAATTGCATCTTTCCCAGCTATGAAAACTGGGGAAGTACATGTCATGTTTGCCGCTGGGTCAATTGGTAGCAGGGCTCGTTGCTAAAATAATTCATATCTGCGATATGGTGCAATCTATATCCTGCTTCTGTGTCCGGTGCCAAGGAGGGCTCTAGCCTTTCAGCGATCAATTAGAAGATTCGGCAACGGGACGACTCTTCAGGATTGGAACGGTTATGGAGCTCATCCATACCGTAACAGAACATCCAAGGAAAGTTTTAATACCTGCCGTGGTAAGGTGCCGTTAATAACAGATCTGATCCTTTATTCCCTACTGACGGGATTGGGATTGGTGTTGGTAAATGAATTTGAGAGGCAGTGAGAATTAACAACATGCAGTTCTGGGTTACTATCAGCGTTTCTGCGAGACTGCGCATCTCCTCAACGGTGCAACTCGACGAGGATGGTCTGCCTTTTTGATAAGTATAGAAGCACATCCCACGGTACCCTGAGATGCCGTGCTAAGAAAAAACATGTTGCTGACTCTACAACAGTGAGGTACCTTTAATCCCAACTCTCTGTAAAAGTACCTTTATCAGTATGGATACAGATGTGACTAGCGCTTGGGATCCCCCCGGTAAATGGATTACGGAGGGGTGTTCGGCTTGATGTCGTTGGCTCCCGAAAAGAAAAGAGCGATGGCGCAGTCGGAAAAGTTGGCTTTCGTTGACTTCGGCGAGCTCTTCTGTTAACTCTCTTGACGAAGTTGACTCTCTTCTTATGAGGCTTAGGGGCCTTTTTGCAAGCTTAACGACAATTGGTACACTAGATCAATAAGTGGAGCAAAGGGCTAACCGGTAGCCAGTCACAGGTGAGACGGCTGAAGTAGCCCCTTCCCGCGTGGAACCAAGAAGGAAACCAGCTCCGCTTGATGTTCAGACTACTGCAGATTCGAAAAACCCGCGAACAAAGACGGGAACGCTGCTAAATCAGCTAATGCCTGTATTAGCCTTTTTCCCATACATTCCAACCAATAAACCCCTTCCTTCCAATACCGTACTGTAAGGTAGGGAAAGCCTCTGAACCCAAGTTGCACCCCAGCGGGCTCCCACAGGTTCCCCCAAGTGGCCCCTTCCCTCCCCAGCACAACCTTGATCTTACCCTTCCCACTCCATTTCCTGCAAGCGCAATCTCCAGCCCAGCCCGTCTCTAATCTTCCTTCTTTCTGCCTTCCTCTCTCTCTCTTTCACAGACACAACTCCACGACAACCTTTCAGGACGGGCATCGATATCTGCCACCGGTGGTAGGCCAAGGTTCGTGTTGTGCCGGTTCAAGAAAGAGAAATCTTCTTCATCTCGTGTCTTCCTTTCACAATCGACCTGAAGCCTTTCCATCTGCTATCGGGCGGAGAGAGAGACGCGCTGTGGTTGGAGAAGTATCACCTGCGATCGATACCCGCTCCTCTCTTCTACGCATAAGCAGACTGTTGCACGATATCACGCCCGAGCGTTTGACGAAACACCTCTCGCTGCGTATTTCTGTTTGTTCTCGATACATATTTCGTCTTCTTTCGCTCTATTCTTGTTCGCCGTTGCAGTCCGTCGGTACGTCTTCCATACTCGTGGGTTCGGGCGGTCTTTCAGCTCGCTTTCGGCACCCGAGGCCCAATAAGCCCTTGGTCCCCTCCTGTCAAATCATACCTCACGCCGTCGCATTGGGCCATAACCAACCCAACTGACAGCTTTCCAGGAACCAGTCACACGCGAATAAGGGTCGACGCTTTTACCGACATATATAATTCACCTTGTGAGTCTCCTCTAGCCATATTCTTTGAATTGGACATCTGTCTGTATTCCTTCTGTTTGGTGCAAGGCAGCGATGCAGTCTTTCCGCCTGGTTTATAAACGCCATTACCGTACTTGAGGGTGTGTGTAGACTGGTCGAGTGTTCTCTAACAAAATCAGCAGAAACCCATTCGAGAGAATAATCGTCGCCTTTGTCGCGTCGATAATATAACAATTATGGCCACTCTTATCAGCGTTCCAAACGAGACGAGAAGCACTTCTTCAAGAATCACGAAGGAGGGCAAGAAGATCACATACGAATTACATGTCATCCAGCAACCGGAGCGTGCTAGAGCTTGCGGTTCAGGAGCAAAGTGTATGTTGTGTTGTTTGAATTTTCAGCGTCACTGCTAACTGGGTGCAGCTTCTGCCGATAGACGCCCAGTGGATCCTCCTCCCATTGTAGAACTTCGTATCTTCGAAGGTGATGCACAAACTGGTAACGAAGTCACTTTCTCCTACAATGCCAATTTCTTCCTTTTTGCAACCTTGGAAAATGCTAGGACTATCGCTCAAGGACGCGTACAAGCCGCACCGTCGAGCTTCCCCGTACTGACAGGAACTCCTGTTGCTGGTATGGCCTATCTTGATCGTCCGAATCCTGCGGGATATTTCATCTTCCCGGATCTATCTGTTCGTCACGAGGGCAAATATCGCTTGAGCTTCGCGTTGTATGAAGAACTGAAAGAGCCGAAGGATATGGATTCTGAAGATCACATGGAGCGCCCTCGCATCCAAGGAAACCATGGACTTGATGCTCACGTCTCCCATCGGCTCGAAGTGAAATCGATGCCTTTCACAGTCTTCAGTGCGAAGAAGTTCCCTGGCCTGTCGGAAAGCACAGCATTGAGTCGTATGGTCGCAGAGCAAGGCTGCCGTGTCCGTATTCGTCGAGATGTACGCATGAGGCGTCGTGATAACAGCAAGAAGGGAGACTGGGATGAGTATGAGGATGATACTGCGTTTGATAGGGCGCGTGCTGAGAGAACTGCTACACCTGTCGGATATGGCCAACAAATGCAAACACCCCAACCCATCATGGATGGTTCCGATCGTCCACGGTCGGTCAGTAACGCCAGCAATGCCTCGTTTGCCATGCCACAGCGTCGCCCCTCTATTCAGGACATTTCTCAAACTTACCAAGGCTATCCTCAACATATTGCTCCCCAGAGTCAACAACCGGCATATCCACCTCAGATGGGCTATCCAGCTCAACAGGCTCCTCAGTATCAGAACCAATACCCACCACCACAACCTCAGAGCATGATGCAACCTCCTCAGCCGCAGTATCATCCAGCTGCTCACCATGCTTACCCACCTCAACCATCAATACCGATGCCTCAGAATTATGGTTACATGCAAAATCAAGCTTATCCTTCGCAGCAGTACGAGCCTCAACAGCAGGTTCGTCACGAACCCATGGATTACCAAAACACTCAACCGGATTATCGCCGTGCTTCTGTCGCCCAGCCTCAACAACCAACCCAGCACTATCAAAATTCAAACCAGATGATGGGCCAATATGGTAATATGGATTCTCAATATAACAGGTCACAACCCATGAACCATCCAACGCACCACACTTCGTCTACATCTGCTCCAACCACGAATGGTCACATGACTCCCCACGCTCTGGCTCCCTTGAAAACATTGCAACCGCCCGCGGAGAAAATTGAGCCTCATTCGCCGTCGTACATCCCTGGACCGATCACCCCTGGAACGGATGTCAACCAGCATCCTTCTTACCATGAAGCAAATCGTGCTGCTGCTACCGGGTATGCGGTACCTCAACCGACAGCTGGTAATAAACGTGCATTTGGATCTACCTTTGACACTCGCTATATGGAACAACCTCTCCGTCAAGGTGCCCGCCCGAGCGTATCCCATCAGACCGAGACTTATGATTCCGGAAGTATTAGCGACGGTGCTGATGAGGATGCACTCTTTGCAGAAAGAGCAATGAGTTACCGGAGAGCTGACGGAACTCAACGAAGCAGAAGGATACCCACAGCGAATTAGATTATATCATGACTTCTTGCGAAACGGCGTTAAGAGGTGTCTCATTCATCCAGGACTGCTACGACAGCGCGAACTCCATTTGCTAAGGCGTCAATTGGCGTTCACACCGACCGGGTTCATAATTTATCTCATGATATCATCCTGGGAGATTCATTGTGATTTGATGATTATTATATTGTACGAGGGGTCGGTGATGGAATGGGCCGGATACCGCTCGGAAATTTTTTTTTTTCTGATTCTTGTTTTGAGTTATCACACTGCTTACAGTAACACAAAACTTCTATCGTCGTAATGTCGGCGAATGGCAGCAAGTAAAGACTTATCACTCGGCAATTTTCCTTGATCTATACCTGCCAGCATTTGGCACCACATCTCTTTGCGTATCTTTCTCCTTATTTGTTTGAAAATCTACCAGAACGGTCATTGAGACCGTATCATGCCAGACGGCAATTCAAAATTTATTTCAGATTTGTTTTCAATCTTACTTTGCTACTACGGAATGGTGGATCAAATCTTCGACTTGAACTTGCTCGATCACCTATGTTTTCTGTTACAATACCTTATTTGGCGGCACCGTGGGTTTCTGCAGCTTGCATAGAAATGGCGATGATGTCTTAACACAATGTCAATAGCTCGGTGCGGGAATATATCTCTAGGAAAGTATACATAGTTGAATCAATTACATGAAATAATAGAAATGCGTCCATCACATTGAAATTGAAGCATCAACAGGAATGTGCGCGTCGCGTAATACAACCGGCAGGTTCCATTAGCGTGCACCGTTGGCTGTTGTTTGGTCAGGGGGTTCACGAGACTACGTAGAATAAAATATGACTTGAGCC
Organism: Patellaria atrata CBS 101060; assembly: GCA_010093705.1. NCBI lineage: Eukaryota > Fungi > Ascomycota > Dothideomycetes > Patellariales > Patellariaceae > Patellaria > Patellaria atrata. The sequence continues at coordinate 123,745 of MU006101.1, forward strand.
CCGTCACCTTAGACTAAACAGCCGTCAATCCCCGTAATATCCGACGTTCACGACTTCTATTGTTCACCTCATTCATCTCATTCACTAATTCCGCCCTTTCAATCCCTCATGTGGACAATGGAACGTGAGCTATTGTTGTTTTTACCCCACTTTTGTATCTAAAACAATTCTTATGACACTAACGATCTCCGCCCTTTTACGCATCTACACTCGCTCCTACTTTCTTCTTCGTGTTTTGACCCTTGACTTCTCTACATCGTTGGACATACTTCACCACTTGAATTCTCTTCTCCAACATTGACACGGTAATTCTACCCATCATGGCTGATCCAGCAACAGTAGTCATGAATCATGAGGTACGTAAATCGCTTCTCCCACAGACTGGGATGGTTTTTAACGATTTTGATGGCGAAGCAGTCAGACTCTACGCGCACACCACCACCAATCCACGACAAAAATCTAATGGGAGGCGAGACGCGTGCGTCTCGAAAACGGGCTCATAGCATCGATGAGGATGAAGGTAGCCCCTCCCCGGAGGACCCATTTGAGAACAATCATAGCGCAAAGCGAAGCAGGTCGACGAACTGGCCTCTTAAGACGGATATGGCAGCACCTGTCCCAATTTCAAACGCCAACAGGCGACATATATCGAGTCCCGCTCGATCCTCCAAATTTCAAGAAGCTAGTATGCGGGACCGTCCAAGCGATAAACCTCCTAGTGTCTTCATGCGTGTGATGAAAGGTGTCTCGAATACCAACACGTCCATTGACCACCTCATGGATGACTACCACTCAGCAACGAATAAGGAAGAGTCGACAGGCAAGGATGAAGCTAAGCACTCGAGAACCCAGAGCTCCGCCAGTCACCGGTACGCCTCTGCCTCCTCAATGGCATCTCACGACAGTAAGGAATCTGGTATCTTCCGATTCGGCCGTTCTTTAGCGGCAACGTTCAACCCAAACAACATTTTCCAAAAGATCAAAAATACCCGAATGTATCAAGAATCACGACAAGAATTGATTGACCAGCAGATAGCTGAAAACAAACGTTTGATGGAGGAAAGGCGCCTCAAAGCAGAGCAAGAATATGCTAAGCTAAAAGCAGCTGGTCAGCTTGGTGCTCAAAACACTAGTGTTTTCCGTTCTGAGGGCGACATACTTTCTGCTACCAGCAATCAACGCGGATCTTCCGAAACAAACCCTCGAGATTCAGGCATAGACATGGATGACATTCGTTCATCTGTTGACTCTAAGGACGCGATCCAGCAAAAAATCAATCACCCCGTTGCACCAGTACCCGGTTCAAAGGTAGCCGGCACTCCTCGCATGAAAGTTGCTCCCACACCCGGTCCTAGTTCAACGAGGAAGAGCTCGTTCCACTTCCGTACCCCTTCTCTGTCCGATCTCAAGAAAGTTAAATCGCATATCAACTTTCATGGAGATAAAGCACCCTTATCAGTCACTTCTGAACGGACACTTCCAGATACGCCTAGAAGCAGAGAGGTTCGGAAGGAACAATCGAAGAAAGACTTTCAGAGGCAGGTCAAATTGACCAAGCGAGTGAGTGATCTAGAGTCAAAGCTACAGGAAGCTCGACGCGAATTGAATGCGGCCCTTGGTGTTCCTCCGGTTCCTCAAGTCCCTGCTCTCCCAGATGTAATAAGGTCTGCGGCCAACTCGCGAGCTTCTTCCCCGATGAAGAAGAGCTTTGTTCTTGGAAGGCTACCAACTCTGCCATCTGAGCGCCTACTTTTCCCGGAACAGCTCGATACTCATGTTGACGATTCTCATGAAGAAAGTCCATCCAAGTTTGGCGACCATGTTGAGACCCATGAGGGGACCGCATCTCATGGAGCTCTTTCCTCTCTATCGGACAATGAGAACGATATTGATGAACTGAGCTTACCTGGACATCCAAGCACTAAACCTCGAAAAATGGTTGATAACGACGAGAACAAGCGTCCGACCGCACCTGCTAAGCTGAGGAAGATGCCCCTCAAGAAGACCACCGCTAAGAAGCGCAAGAGCGGCGATACCGATGACCTTCATTATAAGCCTGACGCTGAGAGTGACGATGACGCAGAATGGGACGTAGCTACCACGAAGACACCAAAAAAGAGACGTGGAATTCCAAAGCCTGTCACCGCCAAATCGACACCCACGAAACTCGTCAAGAAAACCACTGTCAAGACCACCCAAGTGGCCACCAGTGATACCGATGTTGTTGTTGAAGCATTCGAACAAGAAGAGGACGTCACCGTCAGTAAGGTGGCACTCGCCAGCACCTCGAAGAAGCCCACCGCGTTCGCTACTCCCAGCCATCATCCAGGTAGGCTCCACCGTTCTCCATCTTCTACTAAGTTGATGAAGGGCCGGAATGCGTTGTCCAGGAAGAGGTCCGTTGATTCCGCATCGGAGAGGTCCAAGAGTGTCATTAGTGTTAAGAGTGAAGATGAAGTGCTTGTGGTAAAGCCTAATGGAGGTGATGTACCACCGGTACCCGCTCTCCCTAAGCTTGGCGAAGACGGTGCGGGAAAGAAGGAGGAGCAGTGGGAGTGGCCTGAGGATGTGTTTTAGATAACCATAATGTGCTTGAGGAAGATACGTTATATTGCCGTTGGACTAAGAGATTGGGTGAGTATTTAGATAGCTCTAGCTTTCTTTGGTCACGACAAGGGCCCATCCGATGGACACTTTTTCTTCATGATGGATTAGCTTGGAAAGATTTCATCTTCTGCTGTAATTGTACCTGGATCCCTTATCTCGTTCTTCTTGGTGATATTTCTTTTCTGAGATTGTGGTCCCGTTTCCTACATTGGGACTTGGTGTCCCCCTCGCAGGCCCAGTCCTTGCCCCTACCTTTTAGCGTCATTCGACGGCGTTGATTACATTGCGGGTATTGGGCATATTTGAGCCCTTGGAGTTCTGAGGACTTTCATATGGATCATGGCACTGGCGTCGAGAGTTTTTCTTTCTTTTCTTGTTCATAGGGGTGCTTAGGTTTGGGAATGAAAATTACATATTCTGGGCTTGTGATACTCGTTCTAGAGTGATGCTTCCTGGATACTGATGTCCCTTACTTCCTGTCGCAGGCATTCGGTGCTTGCTGTACATCCGCCTTCAGATGTCCAGGTGGTTTAATTTTGTACAAATGAAAGGTAAGTATCATAGGGGGTGGCTGCAACTAGATAGATGGCTTTGACTTTGGATAGGTATATTCTTCTTTGTATCGTTCATAGAGAACTGAGTACTCTACCCGAATGAAGAGAGTTAGTAAGGAGGAGAAAAGTATTTGAGTAACAGGGCCTCAGTTTCAAGTACATCTGGTACCAATCATGACGGGGGATGAAATATCAAGCGAATAACTTAGCCGAAGTTGTAAATCTAGTTTTGGAACTACACCGAACAGAGAAAACACCAGGGGTACATCTATGCACATCGCCAGAACTTGTTCGTACAAAACCTCAAGCAACACCCTTAGCAGTATGAGCCTCATTAACCACCGTCGACTCCGCCACCGACCCACTCCTCCCCGTCCCCGCCTTCCCCCTCCACCTCGCCACATACCCATTCGGCCCCGCCAACTTGAACGGATCTAAAAGATTCAAATACCACCTCCTTTTATTCGCCTTGCGCTCCGCGCGCCTCCTTATAATCTCCTCCTGACTCATATTCCAGAACGCGGTCTCCTTATCCTTTCCCCTGATCAACCCCCACAGATCAAAGGGGTCGAACATGCTGACCAGAAACGGGCGGTCGTCCTCCCAGCCGAGCCCCTGCAGCTCGGTTTGCCCGTCGGGGGAGAGGTATACGGAGTTGGACCGCGGCAGGCGCTGGCCGGGGTGCCAGAGGTTGAAGACACAGGTGTTGAGGAGCATGATGCTGGCCTCGAAGACCCAGAAGTACGGCTCGTGCGTGTTGATCTCGCCGTCCCAGCCCTGGAAGAACTCGACGATGCGGTAGATGCAGCGGGTTGTTATGAGCGTCGCGCTGGCGTAGAGGGTCCAGAAGACGGTGTCCAGACGGGGGTTTAGGACGCCGGCGCGCTTGCCGCGCAGCTGGAAGAGGATGCAGAGGGCGATGAAGACGAGGAACATGAGGGCCTGGGCTATGAGGGAGACTTTGACGAGCGTGGCGCCGGTTTCGCGCGTTGAGGCGGGGAGAGAGCTGTTGGAGAGGCGGACCGCGCCGTTTACTATTAGGGCTTCGATTATGGCGTCTAGGCCCAGGAAGGTGGTTATGACGCGTCCGGGGTGCATGGGCGCGAGGTAGGGGAGGTAGAACATTATGCGGGAGAGCACGAGGTAGTCTATGGCTGCATAGACGGGGCTGGTGGGGGAGGGAGGGTTAGTTTTGTTGTGGTTTCGGGGAGGGAGGAGGGAAGGACGCGTAGGGAAGATGATATGTGGTATGAAAGCAGCGGAAAAGGGTAGGGAGGATGATACACGGTATAGAGAAGGGATGCAGGAGGGTGAAGGGGGCATAAATGGGCCAAAAATGGTGAGACGTACGGGCCAGACATGATCAGAGCATTTGTAGCTATTACGAGGTTAAGATTTCCGGTGTTATAAGCTCCCGCTTCCCGGACGGCGAAGCCTCCGACAAAGAGGAGTGCTGCCCATGGCATGAGGAGAGTGTAGCGCCAAGAGTGGTAGCGCTGGGTTTGGTAGAAGTGACAGATTCCGGATATGAGAAAGAGGATCATAAAGGCTATGGGAGCCGCTTTGTTGGGCTGATAGTACCAGAGATTATTCTCGCCTGGATGCTGTTAGAGGTGGGTTTCGGTGCTAAATTTGAGGAGAGTTTTGGAAATCAAAATCACTTACTGTACGCCATGAGGATTTTTCGGGAGACTGGACACGGAAAAGAAAGTTTGAAATCACGACTCGTCGTAAGAAAATCGCAGTTTATGATTGACTATGAGGAAGATTTATGGACATGAGGAGTTTTAAGACTCAAAGACGAGGTTAAGGATAAATGCCTTATGTAAAAGACCGGAATATATACTCATATCAGAGCTTAATTAGTTCTAGATATGATGTAGTGAGGTTGAAGAAAGTGGAAGAAAGCGAGATACGACAGCGTCCTATTTAATCTTTATACCTATACCCAAGTTACTGCAAGTAGCTAAACACAGCCGCGTCACGGTATTCCCGAATTTGCCGTCTCTTTCCATACCAGTACGTGCAGACAATACATTAGTGCTATGATTGGAACAAGGGAGCGAAATAACTGCCACTTTTGACGTTTTAATGAGGCAAACGTTCGTCTCTTCAGGCATCCTTGAGGCGGAATCCCTTGTTATTGACTTAATCGCGGGATATGCCTTGGCGATCCCGTTGGCTTCTCGCAACAATTTCCGCATTCCTCGCATTCCAGGAAGAAGCGAGGCTTGGTCACCCGCTAACCCTTTTCGATAAGCGTCTTTTGACCTTCTCCCGACTGCAACTCTTCGTTTCTATGAATATCATACCAAATTCCGAAACAGATTCACCGGAGTGGAAAAGTTTCGGGTGCGGGATATCAAGGCGTGCGGTAATAAGATCTAGAAAGCGGCACAAACTATGCAACTCGACGTTTCATCGGTGATAGTACAGAAACCATGCAAATGTCATAATAATGGATGAATCTCCAAGTTCCAAAGTCACGGGTATGAACAGTACCTATTTGATTTCAGCCCTTACTCTTGTTGATATTAATCATAGTCGAGTACCATGATCCTTCTGGCGTCTTTCCTCTTATCTCATCTCAGTTAAAGTACCGATTTCCGTTACGAAACCTGCACTGGAAGTCACCATCTAGGCCACTGAGATCCATTGACTCTTTACGTGTGGAACTTGTCCCAAGTGATGGACCATCGGAAGATGCTGTTCTATCTCCGCCTCCCGAAACTCGGGAAAGCAACGATAACATCGACCGTAATTCTTCATCGAGTCAGCGCCCTATAAGTAGTCAGGGGCTCACAGCAAAAGAACGGCGTCATCAAATCCCAGGTCTTCGACAAACCCCTTATCTTAAGGTATTTTTACTACGATGCGATGATAGTGAGACCTACAAGACGTCGTCGAGGAAGACACTGCGTGAATGGGTAAGAAGTCACACAGTCTCTACTTCCGCTTCGTCATCCCACAATCCCCAAGAAAGACATGATGCTTTCGAATGGTTGATTCTACATGTCGTCTTACCTGATACACCCGCAGCAGCCCAGCCCCGGCTCTCTGGTAGCACTTCTGGAACGATATCAGAGAAGACACGCTGGCCGGGTCGTGGTTCATCAACTATCCTCGAAAAGATAAAGTCGGATTTTAACATTTCTAGTAAATCGGCCCCTGACAGGGTTGCTCAAGTGCGGCTGCAAAAGGATGAAATTCCTCCTTATTTATTACCTCATCTCAATTTACCTCCCGCTCCCGCAAGTACTATCACATCACCATACAGCGAGAGCCCGAAAGAACTAGAAAACTCTTGGAACGATCTAATAGCGAAATTTAAGATCTTGATCCTGCTTTCGTTTGATCAGCGTGTCAGTCAGTATGAGGATGATATTCGCGAGAGAGACTCTCAGCGTGCTCTTCCAGGGTGGAACTTCTGTACCTTCTTCGTACTCAAAGAGGGTCTCGCCCGAGGGTTTGAAAATGTTGGTTTGGTTGACGATGCACTTGTCGGTTATGATGAATTAGCTGTCGGATTAGATACAATAGTCCGCGAACAGGCGGCTACCGGTTCTGATAGTCACGGTGGATCTTTTCTCTCCTACACCGAGGAACTACAGCAATATATCGTTGCCATGGTGGAATCACCAGACTCCAAGGATATCTGGAAAGGCAAACCTATCAGCTCGAATAGGAAGAATTATCGCGATCTTATACTTTCCAATAACATTTCTTTGTTCGACTTCAGATGCTACATATTCTCTCGACAAATTGCATTGCTCTCTCGACTCAGTAATGTAGGGGTAACCAAACCGCGGTTGTCAAGCAAAGCCCCAACAAGACCGTCCACTAGCATCCATCAAACCACTCGCGATGATCTGAGTGTTGGTACAAAGCAAGCAACCTCTCAGGAAGAAATGGAAGATTTGCTCTCCTTAGCGGAAATATGTGCACGAGCTTTGAATTTTATCAGTTCGATATCTAGATCAATACGAACTGATCTACAAACTGGGTATGTCTAAATTAGCTTGATCGTAACTTTCATAATACTTATGATTCTATAGGATAGCGGCGGCAAAGGTCAAAGTTCCTACCTCGGTCATTGACAACTTTGTGTCCTCTTGGATATTTAGCGTTGCCAAACAGATAGTGGAAGAAACGACAACACCGTCTATCCCAGTCACTGCCTTTACGAAAGACATGACTTCATCTTCCGATAAGTCTCTCTCTCGTGCTGGAAGCGAACCTAAAGTTGCTGTACAAGAGCCCAAGACATTATCACACCCCATTCGCTCAAGTTCATTGTCCCACCGGAGAACAGGAAATACTGAACCACCTTATGCGCTGACGCCAGCATCAAGTCAAGTTGTATATGAGGGTGGCACCTTTGGAGCAGAGAATACCAACCAACATAGCGAAGATACTGCAAACCAAAGGTCTGGGCTCGAGGATTTCGTTGCCCGTCGTGCAGATCTCTACCTCGTTCAGCGAAGAATTCTTGAAAACCTAGGGTCTAAAAAAGGATGGAAAATCAGCTGGCAAGCGCTGGGTCAACATTTGAATGCAACTATAGGACGAATGACGGAAGTCGACTTGAATAAGACGGACGAACTTGCTAGTGAAACGGAGATATCGTTACCTAAACACACTGGAATTTACGGGAAATCTCTTATAGAAGCTCTTTCATCGATGAAGAATTACAGGAGTCTCTTTGAGGTATCTACCTACAGTATCCATAGGTCAAATAAGGGGTTACTTATAGATGATATTAGGATCTTAGTAGCGTTGCCCTGAAGCATTATTTTGTCGCAGGCCGCAAACACTCTGCGGAGGGTATCAAGGGTGATCTGGCTGGCCTGAAGTTGTAAGTACCATCTGATCGGGAGATATTCCAAGCTCACAATTTTCAGCGAGATGGGCGACTTCGCTAGTGCCGCATCGCAATTTAACCAGATTCTTCCTGTTTACGCAAAGACGAGATGGAACTTCATCAGAACGTTGATGATGAGATTGTACGCACATTGTCTGAAAGAACTTCATAGGAAGGACGAATATGCTCGCGTACTTTTAGATCTCCTCATCCAGTCTTCGAATCGAGAACAATCCCCAAGTGCATCGAAATTGACCGCGGAACAGGAAGATGCGGGTCCATCTCATGATCTGAATATACCTAATTGGTTGAATGACGACGTACAAACAACTGATGGCTTGCTTTCAGAACTCATATCATTCTCAGATGAACTACCATATGCTGTAACGGTTCCGATGGCTAGATATTTCGGTAACATAACAGTCGAACCTTTCATAAGGCACTTCGAGGATAAGGATGGGTTTCAGTTGAAGTTGCGTTTCATGCACCGTCTAAATGACGAGCTCCATCTTGATAAGGCTAGAGTAAGACTAGTTTGCACGACTCCTGGACAGAATTCAGAAATTTGGCTAGATAATGCGGATAATGTCCTAATACGACGTGGAGCCGTGAACTTGTGGGTTAGGACTAATGTAAGTTTGGATCCAGTCTTCTCTTTCCAGCTGTCATGCTCAATTGAACTAGGTTACATCTTGTGGACCGTACGTTATAGACAAGATTGTACTTTATGCGAAGAAAATTTCTTTTGTACACGAGCCGTTCCAAAAGTCTGAGGTGACCACGCCTCTCGGTTTACCGGGTTCTGCTTCAGCAACATCAGTCAAAGTCGCGAAGTCGTCTCGTGTTTTGTGCTTTCCTCGCAATGGTTCTTTCAATGTTAGCGTATCTCATTCACGAGACATCCATATTGATAAGCATAAATCTCTAGAAATCGAGCTAGAGAGCGGATCAGTCGATGTCTCTAAGATTGAATTTCACATTCGAGCAGCGTCAGCAGGCCTTCGATTACGAACTAGCGATGCTACAACGGATGATAAGTTAGCCGTAAAAGACCAATCCCGAACAGGAATCATTGAACTTTCGCAACTTCTAGCCAGAAGTACTGCGAAGCTGAGATTACCATACGAGCTCGAGGCTCCATTACACGATGTCTCTGTACGTCTTGAGATCTTCTATCACACAAGCCAAGGCAAATTCATATTCTCTTCCTTTACGACTGTCGAGATTGAATTACCCCTTGACGTGAATGTTCATGATATGTTCACTGCTTCGCACATTACATCACGCTTCAACATAAGGACTGCGAATGATACTCCTCTTTGTATCGAAAACATCGAATTACAGGGTTCAGATGAGTTCGATGTTCAAACTGCACCACCAAAGAACACTCGAACTATCGTCTTTCCGAAGAGACCAATGTTATATCCGTGCGATATTGTCAGGAAAAATATATCGAAGAGCTCTAACTCTAATGCAACTCTTTGCCTTCAAATTGAATATCAGCGACTGAATGAGATTATTCTACACGATTTATTGGATAGTTTCAGCAGGGATCTCAATGGAAGTCCATTTGAGCATCTATCTCGTTTACTTTGCCCTAATTTGATAGAGAAGTCACGGCAGATCTTCAGTCTAGCTCAATATGAGAGAGTCTTATCATCCCAAAACTTGGAGGTGGCGACGTATACACAGCTTGGATGGGCGGATGTTATTGAGGGCTTACATCCCTCGGTAAGATCGGATCTACAGCAATGGTTACATAAATGGCATGAGGTATGTTGTCGATGACTATCCTTAGATAGTAGCTTCGCTGATCAGAAATAGCAAAACAAATCCATCCAGATAACCTCTATCCGGGATGAGATGCGCCTAATTCCGCATCGAATCTTAATCACAGTCCCAGTACCAAGTGTTCAAATTGCTAGTACAGTGTCTTTCACCCTCCAAGACCATGATTTGTCTTTGTCCAAGGTTCCCATGATGCCAGTAGCGGAAATTCTAAGCGCTAAACTCTCTGTTACACACACGCGTCAGTGGGACGACAGAGAGCGGTTAGTAGGAGCATTAAGCTTATCCGATACCAATGATGCCGTAAACTTTATTCTAGAGATAGAGGCAAATCCGGACACATGGCTAATCACAGGTCAGCGGCGTGTCCACTTTTCTGCAAGGGAGAATGAGACGAAGGAATTCCCTCTCGGACTACTCCCTTTACATCCCGGTCTTTTGTATCTTCCTAAAGTTCGCATTCGACCAGATGTCTCCAGGCATAGGGCTCGAGCGGCGACAGATCAACAGAGTACCGGAGTCCAAGATGAAACCTCTAGGTTAGTGACCTCCGAAGTGGACAATCTGAGTGATGGCGATGTGGTCTGGGTTATCCCAAATGTGAAAAGTACAACAGTAGGAGTCTGTGGCTTTGGAACCCCAGAGTCCGGGACTGTGGTTATGGCATCGGCTGCGAGAGAGATATCGAGCGTTGTAGGATCATCTTGAATGGTGTAATGGCTGCAGTGTCAAGAATATATGTTAAAATTCCAAAAGTACGGCTATTAATACGTCAGATTGTGGCTAATTGAGCGTAGTTATATGTGGCGGAACCGACTGAAATCTGGCAACGGCAAGATCGATTTGTTCAACTATAATGCGATGGCCCTGAGTGTCGATAGTTTGTGTCGCTACTTCCGTCAGCGAATTCACAACAAAACCTGACTTCCCGTAAATCCATCCTTTTGGCGGGGAACGTCCTGTTCCTGTTTGTGGTGGACAATGACATCCTTACACTAAAATTTCCCTGTATCTTCAAAAGCTAAATCATTCAATGCCTCGCTCCATCAAATTCCTAGATCCTGTAATCGACCTCTTTAAAACGCCAACGTGGGCGTTACCATCGGTTGAGACTGATCAGACCAAAGCCACTCCGTCGAACCAAAGTCCAGTCTTCCAGACGAATTTCGCGTCTCTATCATTTTATGGCAATGACAAAATCCTACTGGATGGTTTTCCCGTCCCCATTCTAGGGCTTCTCAAGATGACCGTCTCCAAGTCATGGCCTCGTGGGATACAATGCGCTCGGGATTGTCGAGGAGTCAAAGAACTCGTACTTCGCGGATACCCATGGCTATCTGTAGGGTCGAATTCGGTCCAAGCCCGGCGTCTCGTGAAGCAGATTCTCGTTGCCCTTTACAACGAGGGCTGGGTGTTGACTTTGTCCACTTCTATATTCAAGTGGAGACACGACAAAGATTCAATGATATTCCGACACCAGACCCCAGTTCCAGTACCTTGTGAATGGATGTGCATATCATTTGCCTACCTCGATTCCATACGCTTGATCGATGCGCCTCAGACAGTCCTCGACGAGATGGTTGAAACCCTCTCATTTTGTACTCATCGTCACGGGATTTATATGCCCAATGCTTATGTGATACAATTAAAAGGGAATCCTTGGGCCTCGAGGATTCATCATAGAGCTATAACTGCACGTCGTCTTCAATTGATTCTCATCAATGTGCTCGAGGCAAACGGCTTTACGGTGTACGCTTCAATTGTCCAAGATATGAGCTTCATCAAGGAAACCAAAAATGGAAAAGTAGCAGATACATGGCATTGTTGCAGGGCTCTAGACTGGACTCCTGGAATGCCGGTTTACCACGCGTGAAATGGGATGAACCCGTATTTTGAATGTACTGCAGGGTGGGTCGAGATACTTATTTAGCGTGTGGTCAATGAGTCTTATGGAAGTCCTACGGTGTTGTACCGCAAAGAAGTTAATTCAGCCAACTTGAGTCTTAGCTTCGTGAGATTCTTTTGCTGTAAATCGTTTAGAGTCACCTTTAACTTGAGACCAAGCCCCTTTATTAAGCAGTCGGTTATACCTCAATACTATGCGACTTGCTATCATCTCTATAGCAGTCGCTCTTAATTGGTAATATGAAATACAAAAAATCAAGGTTTTATCCAACCGAAGTAAGGTTCGCGGTTTGGATCGTTGGCGCATCTACGGTACTGCTAATGTCAATGAGTTTTCCTAGTACTGGGGTTGGTAGGCCTGCGTCACGGTCAAATTCACAACTTTGTTCTTATTTCTCCCTATGTATTTCTCCAATTTTTCCTTCTCACTCATTCCACGCAAACGGATGGTCTTGGACTAAAAGCAAAAACGAGGAATCATTTGCAATCAATCTACTTTTCAAACACTTCCACACTCTAGATCACTTTCTTACATCCACTCTTGCGCTCTCATCAACAATCTCACAACATATTCACATCACATTTATATCTTGATCGAACTGATATCTACAACATGAACTTCAAGAGTTTTAGTGAATTTCCCGCTGAACTTATTACGATGATTGTCTTATACGTAGAGAATCCCCTTGATCGTTATAACCTCGCTCGATCATCGAGACGTTTGTTTCCGATAGTACAAGACACTAAATGGGAATCAATCGAAAGTGAAGGCTATAAATTCTTCATTCCTCTCGTACGCATGCTTAACAGAGATCCCAACCGTGCCAAGGAGGTCAAATCCATACATATCACAGGATCTATCTCTCGACGGAAACTGCCTTGTTCAAAAGCATCCTTTGAGGCATTTGCATCTTACATGTGCAAAACGGGAATAATTGACCGAGATATTACGGGAATGCATGATTATTTTGATCGTGCTAATTATCAGTTCAAAGACCTCATTGGCACCATCTTCGTTCACTGGGGTTTTTACATGCTAGATTATCTAAAGAATGGTGACCCCAGTCAACCGCTATCCTTATTGATCCTGCATCTACCGCAACTGAGGGAACTCACTATAGACAACGGAATATTCATCTGGATAAGTAATCATCCAGCATACAGAGATTGTTTCCCAAACCTTCACACTCTTCGACTAGGTTCGAAGGAGATCGTGCGCTCGTTGAACTTTCAGGTGTTCACGTTACCCCAAATCCGAACAATTGAATGTTTTAATGTTGGATCCGCGTATACGATGCCCAAAAATAAAACGGTGCCCCTGACCTCTCTGAGCCTCACATGGACCGATCTCCTTGAATTCGAGAGGAGGCCTGAAGCGAGGATATTGGACTCCGGACTCGCAAACCTGCTAAACGCTTGCCGTTCCCTCAAATCCCTCAAGCTGCACGGTAGAATGCCAAAGGAACAATATCTGCCCAGCACCACTCGAGGCGGAGTAACTTGGCTACGCCTCAGGCAGTTGAGACAGGCGATCAGAGCACTCGCTCCAACACTCGAGACCCTAGCTCTCGACTTCGACTGGGACGAGTACTGCAAAATTATTCCGAACGATCCTTACTCCATCTCCCTAGCCGGATTTTTCAACCTCAAAGAGCTCGCCGTCCGCTACGACTATATGGTTCGTGCCAGCTATGATTACCTTATGGCTCGAAATTTGCCGCTATCACCGACACTGGCGACGACGCTCCCGCCAAATCTGAAGAAACTCACCCTCTTCCGATTCACGTTCGGCGATCACAATATCGATGACTTGTACAACCTGGCGTGGAAGAAGCGGGAGGCACATCCGAACTTGAGGAAGGTAACCGTGTACTATATCCTCGGCGGCCTGACGCAGCACCACTCGGATATCAGTAGTGTGTTTAATAGGGTGCGCTTCGATTGTGAGAAGGAGGGGATCGAGATTCAGTTTCAAGCGCAGCGGTTCGAGATTTTGCGGGACACGTTCTGGCTACCGCCGGACGCGGAGAAGTGGCAGGCGGCGAACATATTGGGCCAGGACTGCAGGCGTTAGGGAATTTAGTAGAGCGAGCTTGACTGGGAGAAAATTGGTTATGGTTTCTTTGAACGTGAAGCCATACCTTGGTGTTTTCTAGGTCAGGAAATGGATAGTATCAAACCTTTCAAGATTTGTAGTCATTTTCTGGTGATTTAGGAGTTAGAAAAGTAAAAATGAAATACCTGGTAAATTTTTTTCTAAAAAGAGACTTTAAATATTGTGTTTCACCATAGTAAAATCGGCGTTAACTGGATTCGAACATAGACTGAAGGAAATTGGATAGGATAACTGACAAAGGAGACAGCCAACCCCAACTGCACCATGGCGGAACGAAAAAGCGGTGGTTGGAAGCTACATATAAAGGAAAGTCCTTGTCCCTATATTAGCAAACGCCGTCTCCAATCTTTTGTAATATTTTACCAATACAAGGGTTTTATATAGTTTGAGGTTAAGATCTCCCGCAAGTATTAGAAACCTTATTTTGACCTAACTACATGCTAACCTCGAAGTCTAAACGCACTAACCTGCCTATATCCTACAGGAGTCTCTCACATCTGACACTTCAATCTCCACTCTCATCACAATCCCCAAACAGCCTTTCAATGGACCCTCCGACCTCCCCACGCCCATTGAGTTGCACGAGCTCCACCGCCGTCGAAGGCTTTGTTGAAACCATAAGTCTGTTGTGCCGGCACCGCTACGCTCTCTTGATGGATCTCGGGTGGTTGCATGCTCTGTGGAGGTGCTGCAACCCAGTCGACCTTGATGGGTTGATCTCTGCTTAGTTTATGGCCGTTAAACCCTAAAAGCCGGGTTAGTGGAGTAGGGTTAAGGGTATTGAGGTGTGCAGAGACGTTAGGGGATTGAGGATTATGTGAGATTGGAAGGAACATAGTGGTGACGGTTTGAATGGATGGGCTTGATAGGACCTTACAAAGTTCGAAGCGGATGTCTGCAGGTCCGATGAGCACCTGAACTTCATAGTCGACGCGGAAGTACGGTTTGCCCATATTCCAGAAGTGGCGGTTCTTTCTTTTGAACTCGCGCTCATCGGCGCCGGAGAGGTCGGATTGGAGATTGCAGAGGGTGCGGCATTCTGAGTTTAGGTCAGTCGCAGGTCCGTTTGTTGGAAGGTTTTGAAGTGACTATTAAGGGGCTATTACCTGCGTTCAATTGAAAGGGTAAAGCAGCACCGTCTAGGTAAGACACCACGATGCTTGTTGGAAACGCTCGACGAGGATCTCCTGGGATGATTTTACGGGAGAAAGTGTGGACTATCGGATTCTCAATAGAGACCGGTTCGCCCTTCAAACATCAGTTGATGGATCTTCTTCGGGGAATTCCCCTTCTTACCTTCTTAATGAACCAATCAATAGCTTTAACAACGTATTGCTTTTTGTTATAGGTATCTACCTCCGTTTTTCTCCCAGCGTGTTCTGGATTTTTTGGGTCATAGAGAATCTTGCAAATAGTTCCATAGGATGCTCTGCAACATCTCATACCCAAAATTGCCTTTCCGACACGTAGTTTCCGAAGACGATCCCCTACGAGACCTTTGCAGACGGCTAATTGTGGATCCGGAGCGACCCTAACCTGCATTGTATGGCCTCCATGAGGGATTCCAGACTGAGGAGCATATCGCGATCTTAGTTGCTGTTGAACGTACGCCGAGTTCCCAAGACCACCGGATAATACGAGATGTCCGACGTGTTCATTGGGTAATTTTCTTACAATGCTCCCCAATTGCGTATCTATTAATCGGAACAACTTCTGGACCTGTTTATCGAAGACTGTCTGCAAGTCTGCTCTGTGATACAGTTAGTTATATATGACGGACGGTTTTCTTGCAACATACCTCGTGAACCTCATTTCACGATTCCCAATGCCAAGGTTAGCATTGTTATATTCCGAGCGAAGACCAGGAATAGTGATAACAAAAGTCGGCGCATCATCCGGGGACCCAAACTCGCATTTTATATTCTGAAATTCTCGACTTTTCATCATCTCCCATGCGGTATCAAGCTTGCTGAGATTGAGAGGCTCAATCTGATCTGCTTGTTCCAAGCGAGCTCTAACCAGCTTTTCAAAATCATAGTCTATCGCTGCTGAACCGATGGTTTCACCTGGTCATTATAAGCCTAACTCCCGCGGTGATACATAGGAAATAGGGATATTTACCAAAGACTACATCCAGCTGATCTAAGGTCAGTGATCCACTTTGAGTATCTTTTACCCTTAATACAGAAAGATCCTACAAAATTGTCAATTTATATTCACACTAGGATTGCAACAGAACGTACAGTTGTTCCCCCGCCAGCGTCACATACTAATAGTATATCGCTTTCCTACGGACAGTTAGTATAGTACAGTATTGATTATTTCTCTCAGAGTCTGACTTGAAATATACCGGCAGCATCGGATAACATGTGCACAGCGGCTGCCTCAGCTTCTGTGAGCCCAATAGTGACAGTATGATTCCGGGAAGACCCATAGCCAGCACGCTGGATTATAGATCTAAAGCGTTCGACAGTAGGGTGTGGCTCCCATGTTGTGGGGACACTGAAGACGAACTCTATCCGTGCATCCTGCCATAGTAAACCGGATCCAGACAGCTCAGGGGTAAGTTTGAATTGAATATGTTGATACAACAATCTCATGTAATCTTCATACCATTTCTCCACTTGCTCAATAGACTCGGCAGCATCGTTTGGGTCATCTCTCTGTTTTTGCTGGAGTCTGGTAACGTCTAAGTATGTCTTGAACCATTCGACGTATTCCTTGTTCTCCGCCGTCTGTTCTGCTGTCGTTTCTGACAGAAATCCCCATGACGAAGGATGAGGTTGATTGGTAGGGTATACGAGAACCGTGGGAACCTTGAAAGACAATTAGTGTATAATTCAATGATCATATACATCTAGTATTTACCTTGTTCTCGTTTGCTTGTCCCCGTCCAGGCCATTTTTGTATCCATCTGATGTTTTCAGATCCAAGTGTAAGATTTGCATATGATACACCAGTGCCTAGATTGAATATGAGTAAATAGAGAATCTCAATTTAGTCTTTTCTCAATGGGACCACAAACTTACATGTCATACCAAAATCTATCCCGCTGTGAAGTTGAAGTTCACCTTAGTCAGCCACTTACTCCAGGCGGGAAGGGAGCGGAGCGGGGATACTTGGCATTAGAACTATGGTCGCGAAACTTACACGATCATATGAGGACGACCTTCACCTTCCATTTTTTAATCAGACCGAAAGTGAGCTCTCCTACTCAAGACAACAATATTTTTCTCGATGACTGCTCAAATCTTAAGGTCTTCTCTACAAGGCTTGATGAGGTCCTCAGTCAACAAGGCTGTTATCTAACAACCATTAGCTGGTTTTGGACCCCACCGATCCTTTTTTACTCAATCCCACGCCGTATCTACGCCCAGTCTTGCTTATGTCCATATTTTTATCACATTTTTCTCCTTCATGCATGCACCCAGCCTCTTGTACCACTCGGTTGGTGGGTACGGGCTTAATCCAAGGCTTCCAGAGCCACAGCCTTGTGAGAGCAAACATGGGTCAAGCCTGGCCCCGATGCCACAGGAACTCTCACGTCCCATGGTGTGTTTAGCATTTGACATTCAATAGCTTTCAGTGCTCCCCATACCAATAATGCAAGTCGAGACCATACCATATGTATACTTTGTCAAGGGCCTGTGTGCTACAAAGGTATTTCGTGAGGGATATATGAGCCTTCCCACACAAACTTTTGTAAAATTTCTCTCTCCTTAACTCCATTCACATACTGGAGCTTACTGGAGCTCCTTAAGTTCAATAAACTTGGTGCTTAACCACCTCATGATATAGACTCACCTTTACTCTCCAAACATCTTTGTCCACAGATTTTATCATACTCTTTTGAAGGCGCTGGACACATTATGCTTTTATCTAGAACAGTCGCCTTGCTTTTAACACCCCCTTAGCGGTGTATCTTTTAGTGATTTCCCAACCTACATCGTTATATAGTTGTTTCACCCTCTTATAACTCACGATCTATTTCCTCATGACAGAACTAAGCACAGCTATTATTAGTGTCCCTTCCTTTGAATCTTTCACATTAGCGCTCTACGTAACTGACCAACAAACCTTTGTACGCTCAGGAACGAGGAATTATCCAGTTCCCACCAGTTTTGCCCATACCGTCGGAGAAATAGGAGTTTCAATTGGCGCCTCACCGAGTTTTGCTATATCTGTGGATAGAACTATTAATAATATTCCCACCCCTTTGGATACGACGAATGTGGGAGCTATATGGACAAAGGCATCACCAAGACCCACCGGTGCAGCGGCTTCTGACGAAACTCTACTAATACCATCGACGACTAGCTCTCCTCCGGGGGAAACTTTGTCCAGTACCGAAATACCTTCCCCTCAAAGTACGAACCCTGTGCTTATCCCCGCATCGGTGTCTAATATAACGTCAGGGAGTGACCCAAATGGGATTTCACCTCCTACTTCTCCTTTGACTACACCAACCGCAAACTCAACAATTTCATCAGAAAACTCTACGGCACCATCAGCCGTAAACACTTCGGGTATAAGCACCGGCAGCGGATCTGGGATCAGCTCAGGCGAAGCGACAGGTATTGCAATTGGATGTCTTATCGCTGGCGCTCTCATAGGATGTGCCGCATTATGGTTCTTTTTGAGGAAGACCCGCCGTGATCGACGAAGTGGACCAGAATCTGGCACAGTTAGGGATGAGTCATATCTAACCAGGGAAAAAGAACCGATAAAAGGGGCTATTGCAACGACGAGTTTAGATCCTCAATCTCCCGCAGCAATCATAGAAAATACTCTACCTCAGCCATTAGAGGATAATGCAATCTCAGGAGAATGGTCCAAAATATCTAGTTCGATAAAAAATCACGTCAAGAGTTACTATAATGTTGGGAACTCTCCTACCGCCATAAAATCAACTACCATTGATGCCTTGGACAAAGAATTACCACTTCCGAGCTCCAAACTTGCCTCTTTGGTGTCTTCCCCCAAGACTCGTACGCCCACGTTGCGTTTACTCATAGCATGGGTTATTATCTCCAGAATCACCTTAGACAGCGGACCACATGCTACATTCTTACCTCCAGACGTTGCTGGGTGTGTACAGTTTATGACTGCTATGTCAAATGATGAACGTAGTACGTATCTTATAAAGAATTTTAAGTTAGAAATATCTAACCTTATGCTTTAGGAAGAGTCGCATTTCTAAGTAAATGGCGCACGATTACTGCAGCCTTGATGCAGACAACATATGGCAAAAGCGAGGCCCCGCTGAATGATCCCAGAGAGCACAACATTGCTAAGGCTCTTAGAGCTTTAGATAACGTACTGCGGCCTCTGTGTGACCCACTGGGCGTAGATGACAGTCAAAGGATTCGTAACCTTGAAGCAATTCTCCGGAGAGCTGCTCGGTTTGGGTTTACCCTGTTCTCGCAGCCAAGTTCATGGAAGTTTGAGTGGGAGGTCGGAGAGGTACTGGGAGAATATGAGATGGTAGTGTTTCCAGCCTTGTTGCAGACTGTCAACGAGGCTGGACGAAAATTGGCGAGGCCGAGAGAATTCAGCGAGGCTGAGGTGGATAAGATGTAGCGTTATGGAATAGTGTAATGGGATGGAGTAACTCAGAGGATCTTCGCTGTATGAACTTTTCCTGGACCCCGATATTGTTGAGAGTGATAGGTGAGGATTGCGGCTTCGTGCATCTGTGGATGGTAGAGTTAGATGTCTTTTCGTTGTTTGCTCCATCAATTGTACTCTGTTTAAGCCTCCCACTAGTTCTACTGCAGCCAAGCGCACTAGTCCGTTTTGGCCCCCATGGCTTTTTTGGGACGAATATCAATGGTCCAGAGAAAATCCCCTCCATGCCCAGCAACGGACACCGCATGTCTTTCACCCCTTTGCTCTTTCGGACGGGGGTTGAGGAACGAAAAATGCGATCCCACTCAAGACGTCTAAATCTTTCGTCCGGGATCTTCTCCCACTATCGGTAATACTGTTCTGTACAGTACCAGTTGTGGGGGCCATAGCACTCACCTCAGCACCATGGGCCAGCCTACAGTACTCGGTATATGTTCAGAATGAGAGCCCCGCGCCGCGTTCAACTTCCAGTAGGTTTGAGGGCTAAGTCCTCAGCTTGAGGTAGAACTATAGTGGTCCTCTTCTAGCAGCCATCGGCTGTTGGCACTGATTTGAGCCGTTCTCCAGCACCTGTCTTGGTCATCGGTGCGCTTTATTCTTTCTCACTCTATGCTAGGAATAATACTTTTCCTGTATATCTAATTCCGCATTGAACCAAAACACGTTCCCCTATTGCAAGAGACTAAAGAAGGGTGTTGTACCTATTAGTGATAGGTCACAACGGAGGAATTAGCTATACAGCTAAGCCGAAACCCTGAATCTGGATCAAGATCCCTCAGACCTACGTACAGTTGATGGTATCAAACATGAAGGAACGACAATAGAAGTATGGAAAAGAGAAATACTACTTTACCTTAGTGAACTCCCTCTAGCCTAATCGAGTGGAAGTCACCACCGAGTTTGTTGTCCCCCGTAGAATCCGATAGATATACTTGTAACAATGTCCTCAAACGGTATTCGCGCACGGCTAGCGGGACAGGTACCTCCATCCTACGTCCCGAACCCCTTTTCGGGGCAGATGTCATATCATTCAACATTTCTCACCCAAGGAGAGTCGACATCAGCACGACAATCACGTACAGACATTAATGTATCCCTAGAATCGCCGTCTCTGGTTGATACGAATAGTCGGCTAGAAGAGAAGAATGAGATAATGAAGGGTTCAGGAAGAAGAAGATGTAGCCATCTAAATATGAGCACGGATTCATTCGAAAATTTTGGGCACTTTAGGCCTCGAAGCTCTAGTAAGTTTCACTTTTTTTTTTTACTGCATCATATAGGGAAGACCTCGAGTGTGATACTGTTGTTTATATGTTGGCACCTATTGGAACCAAATAAATCTTCACTCGTACTCGTAACCAGGAGTTTCTGTTAAATTAGGCGTATAACGAGCGGCTAGTTTCCACTGCGGAGGGGATGAATGTATAGAGATATTAGGACAATGCTGACTGAATAAAGGCTCACAAGACACTTGTTCCAGTATGCCGTCATCACAGAGCCCTATGAATAACATATCGATAACATCAGATACGAATTCCATAAGTCAATGTTCGCAGTACAATCAATTTGAGCCAAACTTTAATCTAAACCGGCCTCATTCTCGTCCGTCATCTATAGGTCAGTCTGATGTAGAATCTACCTCCTCGAGGGAACAGAAAAATCGCCCTGCTGTTATATATGAGCTTGAGGCGATCGAAGCTACTCATTCACGATCATCTGGGTTATCGACCACAGCAGAAAGCCCACCCGGCCGACCATCATATATTCCATATTCGCCACCATTACAAACATCACCATCACCTGGCAGCGCCCCTGCGGTTGAAGGCGAGAACGCACGTCGCGATGTACGTCAGAAATTTCAGATTCCTACAATGCCACGTTCTGCGGCACAACCAGGGTCCTCTTCCCCCACACCGGTAAACCATGAATCAAGAGGTTTAACACATAATTTTCATGATTCGCTGTCACAAGCGAAAACGGAGACAAATCTCCTTTACGGAATATCTCAAGCTCCTGAATTACCGAATATTGAATCGCTGTCGAAGACTATCCAGACGATTACAGTAACAGACCGAGTAGCAACGCTGTTCGCAAATCTGCCACACATATTGAGATCAAAAAGGGATGACACTCGTCCAACAGAGGTATTTGCTCAACAGCGGTCTACTCCACAATTGCACCTCGGACCATTTTCTATATCGTCCCCATCCACTCTAGCAATAGAATCCACAGACTCTGCATCATCGGACTCGCCACCAAAAGATGTACGGAAAGGCTTCCGTAAACAGAGCGCTCATTGGGCTACGAATGAATTTCTAGAGCACATGAAAGTGCCGTCTCTTCGTCCACCGAGCCCAAGTGGACATTTTCGTCGTGCCTCCACTCCTGTATACCCACCTCAAAATGGACGTGGAGGGAGTATACCGAACATTTCACTCACTACTCCAACTGTTTCTCAATCAGATCAAAACTGCGTAGTTGGGCCTTCTAGCAATAACCCTAGAGTCTTCGCTAGCCCCATTATGGGAGATATTGGGAGAAGACACGCTCCTCCACGATCGATAACTGAGCCAGTACTCCAATCACAGAACTTATTGAATCAAAGTTCAAAGGTCCAACCATACGCCCAACATCATTATATGAGCCCAGTTATTCGGTTTCCGAGAAAGTCAGTACCGGGTGCTCCGCAAATACCTCCCAAAATACCTCTCACTGAGTCCCAGCAAATGGAACTTACTTCAAGTCGTTTCCTCCCGCAAAACGGCTCTATAACAAAATCAATTGGGGAACCGCAATCTTTTCCACCCGACCCTTCTGGATCTTCGCATCGGCAAACTTTCTTCCAACCCGAGAACCCTATTTCCCACTATCCTCTCGGCTCCCGCCCCGTTACCACCTTAGATCCTTCTGTAAAGAACGTATCTTCTCAGAGAACAGGAAGCGGTCGATACATTTGGGCTCAACCGCTCCATCATCCACCTCCACCAGACTTTGACCTTGACCTTGACCTTGACCTTAAGCCCGGCCCTTCAAACTCTGCTGCAGATACCGAAATTCCACACGGGCGGTCTAGCGAGCATGGTCAGGAAGAAGGAGACCATACTCAACAGTCGGACGTAGACAGAGTGCCAATGCTATATCCGACGCCTTCCAACACGAGTAATAGGCGCTACGCATGGTCACTTCCCCTCCACTACTCCCCTCCTCTTGAACTCGACTCCGAACCTTCAGGACATACCTCTGACGCCGAATCCCCGCAACTACATCCCCAAGAGCACGTGAATAAAGAAACTCACACAAGGGAAAGTCCCAGCGCAAACAATCTACCACTGCAGAAACTTCAAACATCGTACAACGGCTCATTTACCACCTTTACCACCCTCTCACCACTTAACCACCCGCCTCCACAAACGACGAAGCCATCTCCGCCCTGCAGACCCACCCTAGAGTCCTCAATCCCCCAGTTCCGCCCAGGACGCAATATATCGCACACATCCCACCCAGAACCCCAATCCCCACCCCTCGCCGGCCGCTACACATGGTCCCAGCGTCCCTCCACCCCTGCTGCCGTCGCGTCTCCGAATCCCATAGTCCCGCAAAGTAGCCATTATCCACACCGCGAGCGTGCAAACCAGACGCCTGAGATTGAAATACGGCTCTATCACGCACCTACCACGGGGACGAGGACGGGGACAGAAGCAGAGACGAAGCAATCACACCCCCAACCACGCCGCTACGCGTGGGCCCTTCCGTCCACGAACCCACCAGAACTACCCGCGCCCGAGCCTAGTCTCCCACACGCGACACAAACATCGGAACGCACGAAAACGCCGGAAAGTGTCGAGGCAGTAGGCATGACGGTCGCGGAGAAGAGGCGAAGGGCCGCGAGGAGGAGGATGCAAGGTATTTAGTCGGGTTCCTTATTGGGGACTTTGGGGACTTTATAATCTTGCGATTTAGGAGGTTTTGATGGGATCTGGAGATTGGAGGTCATATCTCTTGTGTGTCCTGGGATGTTTGAGCGGGTCGGTCGGTGTAGTGTGGTGTTTGAGTGGTCGGTCGGTGTGGGTGTATGGTGCCGAGGGGTTTAATCGGTCCGTGGATGGAATGGAATGGGGATACGATAGGATGTATGGACGTGAGGGCGTATTTTCTGGCCTTTTCCGTCTGGAGTCATTTTGCACTGGAACATGCTATGGTAACAGTAGTGAATCTGGACAAAATGGGGAAAGGGTACTGAGCAATGCTTTCAGCTCAGGAGTGTAAGGACATGAGGATTGGCGGGTAGAGGTATTCTGCTTCAGTTCTAAGCTCAACGTCTGATATTAGGACATTAGGGGCTTGACAGATATAACCAAGTCAAATAAGCCCGGTAGAGTAATATAGTTCCGAAGAGCGTGGTCTTTGCACCATCACAGAGCATGCAACAAACAAACCAAGCAACGTGACAATATCGAACCTCAGCTATCTGCTACCTAGACGTGCTAGTGAAAAGAACCACTCGCGTGGATATGAAACATTAGAAAAATACCTCGGGGGAGAAAATGAGCACATCCCAATCCGACGCTATGCAACTATCCATGTCCCACAAGAACCCAATTGATATCCTATACCGGGCCATTGCCCATGGAAGTCAATGATACTGCAAGACGCACACAAGACCACAACTCCCATCGCTGTGCTTACCAGAAAACCTAGATACTCATTCCTCGTCATCATCAACATCAGCACCAATACCAGAGTCCCTGTACGCGGGCTCATTCAACCTGCGACGACCCTTCTTGACCTTTTCAACCTTGACGACTTCGACGGTGGGGCCAAGCTCCTCCAAAGCCTCCACAGCTTCAAGATTCTCGTTGCTTTCATCGACAAACACCTGATTGCTCATCTCGGTGCGCTTGAACGCTTCCTTGATCAGCGCATCTTGCTCCATGAGCGCGTTCTTGCCCTTCCTGACTTGAGCCCTGAAGCGCTCCTTGAGCTCTGCGATCGTCGCAGCCTGCTTCTCGATAACCGTGGCACGCTGGGTTGCAATCGTTGTCAATTCCTCGACCTCTCGCTGCTTCTGGCTTTCGAGGAGAGCGTACGCATCACGTTCGCGGCCGAGACTGTCGGAGAGGGACTTGATGCTAGCGTCCATGACCTCGATGCGCTTATTCTGGGCGTCGATGGTATCCGAGTTCTTAACTTGGTATTCCAGCATTTGGTTTGCTTCATCCTCGACACGACGTTCCAAACTTGCATTCTCTTCTTCAAGGGCGTTGATCTTGGAGTGGGTATCGTCGAGCTCGAATTCAAGTCCATTGATGCGCTCGTCGCGCTCGGTGATGCCCTGTTTGTGAACATCTTCCAGTTCAATGATCCGACTTTGAAGGTTTTGGACTTCAGTATCTCGTTGATCGACAGCATGTTTGAGCTCTGCAACCTTGTCTTCGAGAGCATTGATCTGAGCAGCGGTGGTGCGGCGATGGGCGTCATGGTTGTCTTGAATCGTCTTGAGCTCGTTGTTAAGGCTCTTAACTTTTTCGCTACGCTTCTTGACCACCTCTTCCTTTTCGGCGGCAAGAGATGAGATTTCTTGCTCCATCTCGGCGATCTGCGTCTCCAATGCAGCAATGGTATCATCACGTTCTTTGACCGAGCTCTCGAGAGCTTCTTGAAGCTCACCTTCTTTTGCTAGTTGGTCTGCGAATTCGGTTTCGCGCTCTGCGGCAGCACTCTGCAGTTTAGTGATCTCGCCTTCCTTCTTCACTTGCATTTCGAACATCTTTTGACGGAGTTCATTGGCTTGAATTCCAGTACTGTGGATACGCTTTTCCAGATCGTCAATGCGGACCTTAGCCTCGTCGTTTGCTTCTTCGGCAAGCTCACGTTGATGACGCTCGCTTTCAATGTTAGCATGGAGTTGTTTGATCTCAGAGCGGAGTTCGTCGACGGTTTGTTCAGCTTTCTCGATCGTGACTTCGAGTTTGTTTGTATCCTCCATCTTCTGGATAAGTGTGTTCTCCACGGCTTCACGGGTGCTACGTTCTTTTTCGATAAGGGATTCGAGATTCTTAAGACGATCACGTAGACCATCGAGATCATTCTCCATAGATCCAACACGTTCTTCAAGAGCGGTAGTATATTGGGCACTGTTCTGGAGCTCTTCGTCTGCAGCGATAAGATTTTCTCGCTCATCGTTGAGCTCCGCTTCCAACTTCAAAACTACCTCGGCATGATCAGATTGGAGCTGTGAGATCGCAGCAGCATGATCGTTTTCCATTTGTGTAACGATCTGCTCAGTTCGTGAAAGATCCTCAGTCACACTGTTAAGTGCATTCTGCAGCCGCTCAATCGAAGTTACCTGATTCTGGGATTCAGTGGCAAGCTCTTCGAATTCATGATCTTTACGAGAGATCAATACGTCCCGATCCTCTAGGTTATCTTGTAAAGTGCCGACTAGTTCCTTCAGAGTTGTGATTGTCCTGATGCTGTCCTCGTTTGCATGATCCAAAGTGTGCCATCGTTCTTCAAGTGTGGTATGCTTCTCGTCAAGCTCGGACAGCTTCTCAATGAGACCTTTGTTCTGTGCACGAACGGCAGACTCAACTTCCTTGCATTGTCGAAGGATTTCAGTCTTTTCGCGAATATCTTCCAGGAGATCCTTGATGTGAACGACTGTTGCATGCAAGAGATCCCTATCCGTGACTTCCGGGCTGGTGCGACCAGGTAGAAGGTTTTCCAAGTCGACGCGAAACTGACGGAAAGCTTCTCGAAGAGATGAGGTGATGATAGTGATGACATCTCCTTCTTGGGCAAAGCCAAGACTATGCAGTTCAATCGTCAGCATCTGCAGAGATGTTTCTAGACGAGCATTCACGGTCTTTGCGGTCAATAGCGCTGCCTCGTAGCTCTGGACATCAGCTTCATGAGTGGGATCTGCAACAGTAACTTGACTAGCATTGAAACTTGAAGCGAAAGTCTGACTGATTTGAAGATCCTCTTGCGAGGCCGTCATATCTTCGTGGGTGATGTTGATATCTTCGGGTTCAATGAAAGGCACATCATCGTCATCATCGGATGCGATTCCATCATCAGCCATAGGAATATCTTCATCGTTGATGTACTGTGAAGGTGCGGCAGATGCTTCACGAGCAGCTAGTTGCTGCCTTAACTGCTGTAACTCTGCTTCCGTCTCCTTAACCTTTTCGTGAGCATCGTCTGAGTCCACCTGAATAGCGAATTGACGTTGAGTTTCCAACTCCAAAGACATTTCGTTCTCTCTCTCCTTCATCCGAGCAATGACTTCTTTGGCTTTTCTAAGTTGACGGTCTTTCTGATGTTCTTCATTCACAATTTCGTTCACCTCTTCGGAGAGGTGGCTACGTCGTAAACGTCTCCTTGTCCTGCTGTCAAGGACGTCTCGCAATGGAGCGAACTGAACATTGCTAATGGAATTTGTGTTCAATGAAGAATTGACGTTTCCGGGTAGTGAAGATCGGGATCGTATCTTGAATTTCTTGGTAGTTTGTTGAGATGTGGCAGTGAGGGTCGGTGTAGATTCGTCCACCGCCAGAAGATCTGTATCAGTATGGCGTTTACTCTTGGTGATACGGCTGCGTTGAGGGGCGACGTCGATAGACTCGGCGTCCACGGCACTGTCTATGACAACATTTACGGTATCGTCCCGGGTATGCTCGACATTATATTGAAGTTCGTCAGTGAGCTGTTGGTCTGGAGACGCAACGGCACGTTTAAGGCGTTTAGCGCTCGGCTCTGGGGTATTTGGAGGAATGGATTGAGACTTGGTATCTCGGGATGCTTTAGAAGCTGGTTCGACAGAAGAGCTCGCTCTCCTCTTTCGATGACGTCCGGCGTGGGCCATTGCAGCGAAAAAGAAGTGCTTGTGCAATCGCGGTATGTATGTTTGTAAGTAATGTGAGAGGATTGAACAAATTGAAAGAACAGCAGAAGAAGTTTGAATAGTTCTGGTGTAGAACAGTATGAGTTCGATTGATGGACAGTAGAAAGTAGAAAGAAGTTTTGGAAGAAAGAGGTTGGTTGAGTGCGGACTGTGCGGTGGCAGGTAAGAGTGGAGCTACAAGCGAAAAAAAAAATAAATTCAAGGCAAGTGAGCTTGAATAAGAGTCTATGGATGTTGAAGAGACAATAGCACAATTCAAGGATCAATAGGTGGCTGGTGCGCCCTATTGTGCATGTGAATAGCAATTTCGACGAATTGACGTAACGCGGTGAAGCACTTGAAACGTTGACGCGTTGTGTCGCGTCGTTGAATCATCAAGCGCTGACAATGACGCAATATTGCACCAGTTGCCAACAATATCGTCCTCTTTGAGATAGACGATAAACATACAACAATACTGTAGGACCACAATAGATGCATGAGATTCGAAATAGGTAGTCAGGAGTCTAATAAATGCATGTGAAGAATTAGATCAGTACCAGTACGCGCACGGACCAGATGGGATTTCCTATCCAGCGGTTAAACATTTTCTTACACATTGATTACAATGTATGTATGATATTCATTCTATTTCCTTTCGTATTTTCATAGAGAAGTAATCCCTCGTCAGGCCTTACTGATAGTTTCCTATCACTAGTGTCTATTGAATCTTCCATTGCTTACCCGTCTTAAGCTACCTTACCGGTCCCCTAAATATGCTTAAATTAACGTCCACAGCAACTACCTTTCTCTAGGTAAATCGGATGTATAGACCTTACGTAACCGCTCCTTAGTCCCGGTTCGGCTCAAATCGGATATGAGATTCACAAGTCTTTCCTATGTTATCTCGATGTCTGTCCGCTAGAACTATTCAAAAAGACCAACTAAGTACCTATAGTACACACTTTTCCTAACCGTGAATGTACTCCCTAAAGACGTCTGGTCTGGGATCCCCGAATGTTTTCGTTTCCTAGTCCCGAAAACGCTCAAGGTCTGTTATAGAGCACAGAGAACACGCACGCGTGGCTCAGCCTCATAGCTCGCTCTCCGTTATTTACGTCCTTCTGCCGTGTTCTACCAACATCTCACAGCCGAAACTCTTTTATTCTACTTTTGATATAAAGGACATGCTTGATGGCAACTAGAAAACCGCATACGAAATCACGTAATGGCTGCTTGCAATGCAAAGCCCGCCATGTTAAGGTTTGTTTCCACTTACCCAATCAGGAGCCCCTTTCAGTAAGCGTACAGATTGTTGGGGATACCATTGCAGGGGAGGAATATATAGTGCTACAGGAAAACACAGCTACGTACTAACACTCCAAGCAGTGCGACGAGACCAAACCCGGCTGCCTCAACTGCGATGACTACAATGTGCCATGCGAATATCCCACTTCCAAAAAGAATCGTCAAGACTCGCCTCGGGAATACGTATCTCCCTACCCTCCTTTAAAACCAGCAACCATCAACTCCTCGTCCGACGTACTTATGGAAAATACTTCTTCGAGCAGGGGAAGCAGTACCACCCCTCACGTACCGCAAATCGAGAACCTAGCCGATCTGAAGCTATTGCACCACTACACCACTTCCGTAGCGCGGTCTCTAGCAGCCAACAACTCAACCCTCATCCCCGTATGGCAGGACTACATGGTCCAGCTCGCGTTCGAGCACCACTTCCTCCTTCACGGCATTCTTGCCATCGCCGCCCTCCATCTCAGCCGGATCCACCCGCTCCAATCCGCAGACTATCTCTTCCAAGCATCCAAACACCAGGATGCCGGCTTGAGCGAATTCCGCAACATCGTGCTCAACTTCTCGCCGGACCTCCGGGAACCCGTCTTCTGCTTCTCGTCGATGCTGATCCCCTATTCGTACGGGCTCCCCTTCGACGACGGAGACAATCCCGAAAGAAGCCTCGACAACATCATCCACTGTCTCTCCCTCATCAGGGGTGTCGGTCCCCTAATCGGGCCGTACTGGCCAGAGCTGAAGCAGAGCGAACTGTACAAACTGGTCCCCCAAGATATCGTCAACATAGACTGGGCGGCAGTCGATGAGACAGAAATGGCCAAGAGTGATGATACGCCTCCTCTCCAGCGTCTATACGAAGCGACAAAGACCATCAAAGATCCCGAAGTAGCTGAGGCCTACACGTCTGCAATTCGGAACCTCCATGGTGCGTTCATCAGATTTCCTCAGTACCCTTCACACTCCGCTCTCTCCATACTGAAAATATGGCCAGTACGTCTCTCCCCTGAATTCATGGAACTGCTGGGCAATAAACATCCCGAGGCTCTGGTCATACTGGCGTATTTTAGTGTCCTTTTGGGACGTTGCAGATGGTATTGGTTCATGGAAGGTTGGAGTGAGCGGGTCGTGGATACTGTCGAGGCGTTACTAGACGATGAGTGGAAGGACTGGCTACAATGGCCGAAGGCCGAGTTGAAGAATCGCCATCCCATAGCGCCAAATAACACGTAGTACGGGCGAGCGAATGTATGTACGATACGGCAGATTATAATTTGCTATTTGTACAAAGGTTTGATATCAAGCGAAACATCATTGCTGAACTGAATTTCTCAGGAATCAATGCAGGGGGGACTATTTATAGCGCAATCTACATTCTATAAGACACCCAAAAGAAAGACTACTTCACCCTAACAAGAATCTGTTACTTCAGTATCCAAGAAAAGAAGGTATGACTGGCTAATATTCTAAGAGGAGGGTGGAGGAGCGGGCTGTGGAGCGGGTGGCGGAGCCGGTGGTCCAATATGTGGTGGATTAGGCTGCGGAGGAGGCGGAACATCATCTAACGTGATAAACTCGTTTGGATTAATAGCCCCGTAGGCTGTCTGACACATATCCTCCGGAGCAAGTTGTTGTATCCAACCGATAATCTGCGGTGCTGGTATCTTGATCGAAAGCGTCTGCCCATTGTGTTCCATAGCACCACCAGTCCGATGTTCTGAAGAACTCTCCGACTTCGCGCAACTAAAGCAAAGAAATCCACCACCAGAGCTCATCGCCTTTTGCATATCGGTCACTGTTGAGGACAGGAACTCGCTGTCGGCTTTGAACACAATGTGGACATCTTTTACCACAATAAATGCTACTGGCCATGCTGGGAGAGAACACGAGGAAGCTTGTTGTAACAATTGCGCCCCGGGGTTGACCGTTCCCCCAGGTTGGTTAAACGCTCCTCTAATCGTCTCGGGACTCCCGGATGAGAACTTTGTACGGGAGTTCCGGAAGTAGTCGCGTGAGCGGGCGAATACACCTGCATTCAGCCAGGGTCGATCCATCACAACCTTCATACATCTAAAGCCAATTTGGATCTCCGTATTCTCTGCAGTATGTAAGCTCGAGCTGCTGGCGGAAGAACTACTCTCCGAGCCAGATGCACTCCCGAAGAAAAGATTAACAGACCAGTCCAGATGCGAGGCGCTTGCCGCGGACATGGTCGTGGTGTAGCTTGAAGATTTCGTCAATGTTGTGGTGATATCGGTCCATATAGAAGCATCTCGCTCTTGTGGTGGCAATGAAGGCGTTGTTGGTACAACCGTTGCCGGTACAGCAGGGAGCGTGCCATTGGGATTTCCTGGAGAGGGTTTGGCTAACGCAACCCCCGTCGCGTTCTCCGAACCTTCTAGACTCCGAGAAAGATAGTCAATATCAATCGTCAATGATTGAATTTGCTCGTCCAGCTCATATATAAAAGCTGTAAGGTCACCTCCGCGGGCACTTGCTGCTGAGAGCTGTGATCTTGAAAGTGCCTCGCTCGCAATTTGTAGCGCCGTTTGGGATTTAATAGTTTCCTGCTGCATTGTCTTGAGGCTGTTGAATTGAGCGTCAGTAAGAGGACTCTCGTCCGCACCAGCCATAATATCGTTCAGCTCATCTTTGCTCCCAATATCCTCAATTGCCTTCACTTTATTCTTGTTCTTACGGGATTTCGCGTCAAAATACATCTTGATGAGATTCACAGCAGTGTCAGAGTATCCAGTCAACATCACATCTCTAGTATCAAAGTATTTGGTCCGCGCAGCGGTTTCTGCATCTTCCAACGCTGCAATATTCTTTTGCGAACCTTTTGCGTTATTTCGTTTCATGATCAGTAGAGCCCGCTGCTTTTCTTTCTCTATTAACTGATCTCTAACAACTGTAGCGCTTGATAAAAGATCCTCGGGTTTGAAGGCCGTACTAAGTTTGCTGGCCCAGGTTGCGGGTGTGAAATAGACAGGATATACGTCATGGCTATCATCTATGCTCCGCATGATAGATGCTCTCAAATTTTCTTTTGCTCTTTGAAGTGACTCGGGTGCTGACTCCACATCTATGAAACCGATGAATCTACGGACTCGATGATATTGGCCGCGAACCAAAACCATGGTCCACAGGGCTTCCAATTTTTGGTCGACAATGGGTGCATAATTTGCCAACATCCGGTTGTAGTTGTCGATGGCGGCAGCGGAAGCGGTCGCCATATTTTTCGGCCTTGCATTGATTTTGAACAATTTCCATCTGAAGCGCTCAGACTCGTAGGCATCCACGAGTTTCTGATATAGATCCACACGTGGAAGAGTCTCAACGTTGCTTGTAGTACGAACAGAAATGGGGGACTGCGCTGGAGGTTTATGTCCATCATATTCCACTGGAATATCTTTTAGAAAATCATCTTTCGGAGGAGTCCAGTTTGGAACCTTTTGAGTGAGCCATGCACATATGCGATCCTGGTCGTTATGTAGAAGCTCTGCAGTTTGATCATTTGTTGGTACAGTTGGAATAAAGTTGTACAAGACGTCTTTGTAACTCTCCGTAAACTGAACTGTAATTAGGCATGAAATACAGAGCTAGAAGATTGACATACTTTAACACCGTTTGGGCCGCTGACCATGTTTGAAAGACTGTACATATCGTTTGATAGACGGAATTCCGCCTCCGTCACCACCTGCGGTTTAAGTTGTTGTGCATTTATGCTGTCCGATCCCGCATAGTCGTAGGTACCCTTGTCAAGAACTCTTCCAGGCTGTAATTATGTTACCAAAGGTAGCAAAAAGCATAGGTCTGACTACATACAAATTCCATTTGAAATATCTGCGTCGACTATTCCCACAGATATGGTCAGAGAGTCCGCAGAAACTCACGGTTGTGAATCACTTACTGATTGCCCAAACATACCATTTAGCATCTGGTATATCTGTTGCACTGGGGGAGCAATTGGTGCGGCCATTTTTGTCTATGACCGTTGGTTATAATATGCAAATGACGAGATATCGTGGGCTCGCGGGAGGTCTAATTGTTAAAGTTCGATTTGGTCAGGTTGATAGTGAATGGCACCAGAACATAACTAAATACTAACGAAAATCTTCATAAATATCATACAACAATACCTAATTATCGCAATAGGAGTACCATGTGGAGCGACTTACCAAACTGGTAGTTGGGCTTCAGCTGCGCCAGAGATCTCGCATAGCGATGGTACAAGGTTTAATAGCGGAATATGGAAAGCCACGGGCGCCACAAAAACGAGCAGAAGGGAAGTACCGTCGACGAATGCGGGCATCCTCCCAGGTTGCCATGAGCGTGTAGAAGTTCCAAGTCGGCATTGCCGTTCAGTTAGGATGGGACCTCATGCGTAACCGATGTAGAATCGGGCTGTACAGTACAAATAGAGTTCCTTATTATTCGTACTTGCATTATGACCTGAGGATTGAGAATCAAACTAGTAGCTTCAGGTCCATAGTTCTAGGTACTATAGCACACTTAGGATTGAGTCATTCTTATGAATTGAGGTTTTACGTTGGCTCCGTCCTCGTTGACAATGTCGCACAAATTGGTCCCTGAATAGTAGAGGACCGAAAACAGATGTTTGTGAAAAAGGTAATTTTGAATCATTCCGTAGTTCCATTCTTGGGAGCACTTGCACAGATTTGAATCGCTCCACTGTTGAAGTGTCGATTTAATCCCGGCTGAGCTGGACTCCTCGTCTGCGGATGATGCAGAAAAAAAAAGTAAAAAGAAGGATGAGGTTGCTTGAAGTCGATCGCGACGCAGGAACAGCATGAAAATTTGAAGAGAAAGCAATAATTTAGCAACTGGCATGGTATGAAGACAAGGTCCAGTAGACGTTAGAATAAAATTGAAGCTTAACCGACCTCAACGGGGCCGTCCCGATTAGGCCAAGCTGGCGTTTAAAAATCCGTTCTAGACTTAAACGTCGTCTCTATCGTCTTGATGCGGGGATATAATCCTGG
Organism: Patellaria atrata CBS 101060; assembly: GCA_010093705.1. Classification (NCBI taxonomy): domain Eukaryota; kingdom Fungi; phylum Ascomycota; class Dothideomycetes; order Patellariales; family Patellariaceae; genus Patellaria; species Patellaria atrata. Next base: position 157,403 of record MU006101.1, read on the forward strand.
ACTTTTGCTAACGCCCTTTATTACAAAGACGACTAAGAATAGCATCGTTTCTACATTGACCGTCCTACGAAATTACTCACCAGCGACCTCCAAACGAACAATACAGTAATGCCAGGTAACCGAAGAACTACTCAAGAATTCTCCTCTAGAAATGCCCTTTCAGGAAAATGAACATTACGGGCATATTGCTCTCTTTGCTCTAGTCATACTCTCCCCTTCCATATTCTTATTTCTTCTGCCATTATTTTCGCGTACTGGACGCTCCCGCTTAAAGGTGGTCACCGGCTCTCCTTTTTTGGGATGACCGAAGAGATACGATTGAGACCTAAACTATATGCATTTAGAATTGGCTATACAGACAACAGGAGTCGGTTGAAACGATGGGCTCACGGATCCCCCAATACACGAGTAATTGTGTGGCAAGCATAGAACTACAGAGATCGAGGTATCCCAACTGGGACCACGAGGTGGTTGCTTTGGAGGAGTGGATCGAGACATGAAAAATTATACTAATAATTTATCCCAAGAGACTGTCTATCAGAATCATAGCATATTCAATCGTCTGGCCTATTTCCTCCGCAGCTTGACATAGATGTTACACTTCAAGTTCAAAATCTGTCCCAGCTCATACTTCCGTATCAGAACCTTCTCCCATCCTGATTGAGATATCAACTTTCCCAATATCGTAGTATGCTTCATCCAACCGTTTCATAAAGGCTGGTAGTTGTTCCATCGTACACGACATGCCCCGAAACTCCCAAATCGGCTTTAGGCAAAGGTTAGCATCGCGATTATCTTCTCAGCGATGACGAATAGGACGTCGATGCAAACTTACTGCATATTCTTTCGTGTCATTTCTCCCTGCTACCCATTCAAACCTGCCGCCCAACCTGCCGATAGAACCATCGCCCCATTTAACTCTCGAATCCATTCGGGTGAGCCAGTCTCGTTTCGGGATCTCGTCAAGCCATCTCTTAACGTTCAGTTCCGAGCTTCTCGCCTGCTCAGGCGTCTCATGCCAGAATTCTCGCTCTTTGTCGCTCTCCTTTTCATTTCGGCTTTGGTCCTTCCATTTCAGTGTTTGGTTTTCGAACGCATTGCCGTCGATATTCATTTTGACTACTTCTGCTACGGAGGAGCTCCAGGGTGATTCAAAATTTTGCATAACTACATGGCCATTAACATAGTTAAAGAGCCTAGTATATCGTCAGCAAGGGGATCCTATATACAGCATATTATTCAAGCAGTTGTACATCAACAGTACACTAAACAAGGGCGCCGTTTACAACTGTTTCCTAGTCCCAGGAACACGTTCCGCTTAAGTTAGGTAAGAAAACACTCACGATGTGAAATCATTCCTTGGAAGAATCTGGAGAGTCTCTTTCACTCCATTTGCGTGCTGAATGTGAGGGCCCAGTTTAGCATACACGCTGCAAAGGGTAATGAACGCGAGGAAATCCTCCGGCACCATGTAACTCTCCGATTTGAGAACCTGCTTTTTGTGGTGCCAGTCCCTAAATTTTTGCTGCGTGCATATAAGATCCTTCGAAAATTTAATCTTGTGCGTAATGGGATTCATTTGTCCGACATTCAGCAGGTTCCTGATAGGCATTGCAGTCGTTACGTGAATGGTGAAGGGAGAGTTCTTCCCAGGAAGAGCCTTCACATTCCAACACCCTACCGAGTTGAAAATGTCTTTAGCGTCTTGGGATAGTACTGTGTCATTTATACGGACTTGGAGAAACTTTAAAAAGTCGTCCCGTTGCAGTGCCTCTTGACCTTCACCTGGTCTAATCCAGTCTTCCTAAATGCAGAGTATTTATTAATAAATATATGATAAATAAAGACGGTTCGGAAAATACACGTACCAAATAGCGTACTATATCTTGCCCGATTCGAAATGCCTCGTCTCCTTGCTCTTGAATTTTGACCTTGGTTCCGTCAACGATGAACTCACCCCTACATTCCGCGTAAGAGTTAACTCCGATATCCTCAGCCGTGAATATCCACTCCCCATTCTTTGCTTCTTCGATGGCGTTAGAGGCGGTTTTTTTGCCATTGACCACGATTTCTCTGTGCACGGCCAGCCTCGTGCCTTTAAATATGCTCACGCCCATCTGATACTTCATGTCTGAATATTTCTTTTCTTGGAACAACTTTCTGAAAATCACTTTCGCGTCCCTTATCTCCTTTTTGTGCTTCTTGATTTCTTCAGTATCATCTTCTTCCTCATTGTCCTCCTTCAGATCTTCCCACAACGTTTTCAACATGTTTAAAAAATCGTTGACAAGCCTTAGTCCAACCAACTCAACTTCAACCCCGAAACCAGCGGCCGATGCAGAGGGATATTCTTCGATGTGCTCCATGGCTCAAATTGACAATTTCACCTTCGTTACGAATTCCTTCCGAGGGGAAAAACAAAGGTGAATTATCGGACAGCAAAGGCAAAAACAAGATGTCTTGTAGAACATAAAGACAAAAAATGCTACCTCACGTATTTAGTACTTATACGATTAGCTAACCGTTATCGGTAATCTGCCCAAGCATCCGTTTTACCAGGTTCTTCAGCCATGAGGGGTCTCCGCTCAGCTGGAACTGCTCGCTTGCATTTGACATACCGGGGGGGCACGCCACGCTACCTCTTCAAGCTGAACGGTAGCGGGTAGCTTGGTACCCCTACTTGACTTAACGATAGTTGATTACTGTACTGTAGAAAATCAAATGCAGGACCATTGATGCACTGTCTATACCCTACCGTAACCTTCTCGGTTTTTCCCCAATAATCCAGTAACAAACTACAGAACAGAACAAAGATTGTCACCCCCAATCCTGGCCTATTCGCTTGGATCTTTCAACCTGAAGTCGATCTTGGGATTCAATCTTTCCACTGACTGGTTACGGTGGGAACGTGTTTTTAATCTTTTTGTCTGATGCCTCATTTCGCTGGTTGTATGCAGCGCGATGACGAGGAATTTAGTGAAAAATTTGATGAGGAATCATTGAACGGTAGCCTTGACCATTTATGAAGCGGAGGAGCTAAGTTGTTGACGAAGTAATAAGCCATAATCTCTCAGTGTCGCTAGGGAGATAAGCCAGTGAGATAAGTCTCCTCGCTTGTTGATGGAGGAAACAAGAAAGAAGAGCGATGAGGCAGTTTTGGTATCGGCAGAAGAATTTTCCCTGTGTTTGAAAGTTAACTAACTTGAATCACTAACGTTATCTCTGTTCCTGCGATTCTTCGAATGAAGATGATAGAATATAGTCCTACTAACCATCCTCTCTATATGTCTTGATATTGTTAAGCTGTCTTCCATTATCGTACCTAATAGAGATCATGCGGGTACAGAGTCTTTCATCATCACCTTTCCCATCCCTGGCCGTGTACGTCTACCGGAGAACTACTAGCGACAACTATTTCCACCGTTCATACATACCATCTCCATCATCTATACGGTCAGGTTCTCGGTATGGTCGGGTTTCCACTCATACGGTGTCGACTGCTTCGTGCAGGTAGTCAGCAACGCCCTTTTGAACAAGCGTACAGTATGTGTGGTAAGCCTGATGTAATATATATGAGCATTTTGGAACACCCTGATCCGTTTAAGCTCTGTCGTACAGCAGTTAGAGTCCGGTTTGAGGGTGACCAGGCGTATAGTAAGGAAGATATGCCACCGGAGGGAAGGAAATACAATGAACGTAGAATACAGAAAATGGCACCATTAAGGTCGTCTTCAGGGAGGGGTTGCTGAGATAGGTTTATCACACCAACATCTAAATAGTAAGTATCCATTATTGAGGGACGCGTCCTTCGGTTGAATTTCCAAGCTCTTGCTAATAGTTGCACATTATGTCCTAAGGGTATTACGCGTACTCTGGATCTATAGATCCACATACAGTACCACTCGAGCGGACGGAAAGCTTCCCAAAGTCAAGCAGGAAGGGATATCAACTTAGAAATCCTTCAGAGCAAGATTGATATTCCAGGGAAAATAGATATCAGGTATTCATAAGGGACAACGGAGCTCGGAAGAATACTTGCCGACGGTCGTCCTGCGCCTCAATCGGTACCCCTAGGTCAAGACTTTGAACCAATCAGCAATCATCAGTATTCGGTAAGCTCTTTCGTTTATCGTTGCGACAAGCGAGCTCTTGGCAAGGAACTTTCTTTCCTCTTTCAGTGTTTTCTGCGACGTCTGGGTACAGTTGGTAGTAACAATGTTTGATTCTTTACCCTTGAGTAGTAAGATTGAAAGGAACTGACGCGTAAGTGAGGCATAGGGAACGCTTTTATAATAATATCTTAAGCTCGTTAAGGACTCGAGATATCTTAACTAATTTCTTCCTTTCACTCTTCTTCCACATTGTTGATATTCTGCTTGTAATCTCCGAAGTGTTTTTCTGGGAAACTTTTCATTGCTGATACTCCTGAAATCAATCTACATCCTCAGATTGATATTTTTTTCGGCTTTCATACTCAGAATTTCCTGAACTCAGTTTACCATGTCCGGTAACGGGGGAGAACCTAAGTTTGACCTCTGGCACTACAAGCCTAATCTCGCAGCAAATGCTCTCCTTGGTTGTCTCTTCCTCATCTGCTTGATCGGTCATCTCTGGCGTATGGTCCGCACAAGAAGCTGGCTTTTCGTCCCCTTCAACATAGGTTGTGCTAGTAAGTCTCCTACTTGCGCCTAAATTCCAACCCTATAGCGCTTCTCACTAACAATTGATCCCTAGTGGAAGTAATCGGGTACTTTGGCCGTATTTGGGCCCGCTCTAATGATGACGCTCTCGGTCCCTATATCATGCAAACACTCATGCTTCTTGTTGCACCTGCCTTCTTTGCTGCCTCCATCTACATGATTCTCGGTCGACTCATACGGCTCGTCGACGCCGAACACCTTTCCTTGATCCGCACAACGAGGCTCACAAAGGTCTTTGTGGGAGCTGATATCTTGTGTTTCGTTGTACAGGGCGGCGGCGGTGGCTTGATGGCAAGTAACGATCCTGATAAGCGCAATCTCGGGAAGTGGGTCGTACTAGCTGGCCTGTTTATACAGATCTTCGCGTTTGGACTCTTCATTGTCGTTAGCGTCTTATTCAATGTGCGGATAAACAGAAAACCGACGGAGACCTCTCTGGACGAGTCCCTCCCTTGGAAAATACACCTCCAAGTCCTGTATTTTACGTCCGCACTCATCATGATCCGTTCCATATTCCGTGTCGTCGAATTCGCGCAAGGACACGATGGTTATATCATGAGAACCGAGTGGATGATCTTGATCATCGACGGTGCGCTTATGGTGCTGGTAGTTATGGTCACTGTTCTATGGCATGCTGGTGAGGTTTTTATGAGGGAGAGGGGAAGGGACGCATATGATATGCCCCTAAATTCCAGACATTCCGGCACGGACGGCGAGTTACCGGGGGACTATCCACACCAAGGCGTCAGGAGGGGGAGGAAATAGTCATCATTGGTATGACTCTTAACACGCCTACAGAGGTAGAGCTGAATGGTGAGGGAAGGCGGAATGAGGGTGATTGAAGGGAAGGAATCCTTAAACTTTAGGGGGATAGTGTACAGTACAATAATAGGATTGGGGGTAGGATGAGTGATATGACAAGCTCACACCAACATCTGCTTTGTAAACGGGTGTTTTGGCGCATGAGAATATGAAAAAGATAGAGATATAGACATAAGGAATCATACCCTAAACAGGACGCCTTGGAACTATTCAGTGCAAACAATCGCAGGATTTGAAACAATTCGGTGTACTCTTAGTTAGGGACTAAGCTTAGTGTTATGCTGAAGCTACTCATTCTCGATGAGATTATCGGAATCGGTAGATGACTAATGTCTATATGATTGATTGTAGTATATAGTCGTGAACCATTAGTATATTCTGTGTCTCCTGTAAAGTCGGGTTGGAATTCCTCGGGTTAGTATACAGTGAGCGAAGCATGCATGTCACGAGAAGACGAATCAGGAAGTAGTAGAAAGGGTTCTGCTAAGTGGAAATCTCAGATGAACTGTTCCATTACTCAGGATGGTAAAGATCTAATAAGGTAGGTAGATTAATTGACGTGAAGTTTTCTGGATACTTTCTTATCGATAAGGAAAGGACGCTATCCTCAATTCCGCCATCCTCCTACTAGTATGTGGTACTCTGAATCAGGGCATATAAACTAGGAATTGGGTACAGTTCAGTAATCAGTGAGCCTGTGCGTCGAACGGTGACCGTGCAATTCATCTAAGCTGAGAATTTCTTTTTTTCTAATTTTTTTGTTCTCAGTTAGATTCCAGTCTTTCGCATTTTGATTATCTTATAGCACAGTTACTAATGCAGGACTAGTCCTATCTTTGGTGTTATCGCTTCCTAAATCTAGCCGATAATTAGACACACTAGTAGCTTGGCCCGCATTAGTGATTGTGCTGCAAGGCGAGAATACTCGTATACGGTACTCTGAGGTGTAGTTCCACAGTACAAGAATTTTAGAAGCTTTCTCCCTATGTATCAAGATACCGTTCAAAGTTTCGTCTCCAACTACCCAGCTTCGTGGCATCTATCGTTCTCGCACTACCGCAGTACTAATACTAGTCAAAACGCGCCCCATCAACCTTTCGTTTGCGAGGTGCAACTTCCAGCTGCGTATCATACGAAGCTGTCTCAAGGGTCAACATTAGAACCAAGAGAACTCTGAAGACCGTCCAACTCAATTTGTCGGCAGCAATACCACGTGGAACACTTTCTTCATATCGATATCTGGGCGACCGACCTCAGCGATCGTTTAGATCTTTGGACACTAGCCCAAGGAGATCCTAGAGCCAACCACACCTCCAAATCTATCGCACGCTTCGATTTAACGTTACGGATGACTGGACTAAATAAAATGACTGGACTGTATAAAATGACTGGACTGTATAAAATGACTGGACTGTATAAAATGACTGGACTGTATAAAATGACTGGACTGTATAAA
>MU006101.1:164560-224477 GCA_010093705.1 Patellaria atrata CBS 101060
AATGACTGGACTGTATAAAATGACTGGACTGTATAAAATGACTGGACTGTATAAAATGACTGGACTGTATAAAATGACTGGACTGTATAAAATGATTGGAGTATACAAATCAACTGGATTGAAGAATTGACCTTCCACCGTACGAATTGCCGTGACAATGTAAAAACGGTGGGTGATGAATGCATTCGAACCCAATAGGAACCACTGAACATACAGCAACTATATAACATTTGAGAGGTATGGAGCGGCAAGAAAGAGACTCCACTATCTCACTACAGTTTATGTTCATGATTGTTTAGGGATATAGAGACAGTAACATCTCTCAGACGCAAAATGAACCTTTAGACCTTTAAGTCTCGTTTCGATTTCTATCTCATATCTCAGTCATCATATCAGGCCATCGTCCTTATGGAGAACTTTCACATTGACGCCTTCAACATTCCAAAGGCATTCTTCTGCGCTCCCAAAAACCGCTCCTCCGCCACTTTCCAGTTAATGACGCTCCAGATCTCCTTCACATAGTCCGCTTTCACGTTGTTGTACTGCAGATAGTACGCATGCTCCCACATATCGACGCCAAAGACGGGCACCAGTCCTGCTTCGACAACAGGGTCCTGGTCTTTCGTTGTCATGATGCGGAGGTCATTCTTACCCTCCTCCTTGACCAGCCAACCCCAACCACTACCCTGGATGCCAAGCAGCTGCGTATTGAATGCTGACTTGAACGTTTCCATGTCCCCCCACTTCTTGTTGATTGCGGAAGTAAGTTGGGGCGCGGCTGATGACTTCGCATCTGGTGAAGAGGGTGGAGAAAGGTTGAGCCAGAAGAGAGAGTGGTTGATATGACCACCGGCGTTGAAGCGGATGGCGGGCTGTAGAGCCACTTGAGTGGTGATGTCGGAGGTGCTGACGGCGGTGGAGAGTTTGCCGAGAGCAGCGTTCAAGTTGGTGATATAGGTCTGGTGGTGCTTGGTATGGTGGAGAGTCATGATCTGGGCTGAGATGTGGGGTTCGAGAGCCTGGGGAGATATTAGTGGTGTAAGATTACAAGCCATACTCTAAGAATTGCTTACATCATAGGCATATGGAAGAGGAGGGAGGCTATAGGTCTTTACTTGGGAGGACATCTTGGAATCAACCTGAAGAATAGAGACGAGATGGAGTAGAAGGAATTGATCAGAAGAAGGTCTGAGATGCGTGAAGAAAGAACTGGACGGGAATTGAGGGGTAACAGAGTACGGTAGGTGGGATGGAGGTCGATGAGAGAAGATTAGAGTACCTTAGGGTTGCAAACGGACCCCGGACGCACCCTGATGGTTCAACAACAGTTCACCTATAAAATGCTTCCCATCTGGTTTTATACAGCAGTTCGAAACCTAACAGTCTTTTATAAGCCAGGAAACTGTCATCTTACACTTCTGTTCGCCAAAAGAGGACAAGAAACATGCTCATTACACTCAAATTGGCAATCTGCTCTAACTTGCTCAACTAGCTCATATCCAGTTTCACAGCCTTTCCGACATTCCCCTAAACCCAATATAACTAATATTTCTCCTACTATTATCTCTGAAGGGTATATACCCTCCTACGGAACAGAAATAGTACGATCATCGCACCTTGAATCTCCCAGAACTCCTACCGCACAAACCCCTGGTTCTACCAATACACATCTACACCAGAAAGACGACAATGTGCAACGGCCACAGCAGCCGCACATCCAAAGGCGGCGCAGTCGCAATCCTAAATATCCCCTTCCACCAAAAAATAAGCAGTAGGAGCAATCGAGACGAGGAGTTGCAATGCGACATCCTGTTCAACAACCAACCGAGCAGGGATGCAGATGACGCTAGTACGCCGATCCGGGACGGCCCGACGGGAGCAACGTTGAGGTTCCGGAACTCCCCGCCGAAGGAAGGGACAACGGATCGGTGGTGGGTGCTGATACAGTGAGTTGTTCATTATTTTTAGGTTTTCTGTTATTGTTATGTTGTTCTTGTGAGTGTGGAGTGGTGACGAATGGGCTGATCCTCGCAGTCGCGATGGCGATCTTAGAAACTCGGGTGTCCCAGATCCGCACCCGTTCTACTCTTTTCCGATTCTGTCGGCATCTCCAACACTTTCTCGGGAAAGCGGGAGTATGGAGAGAGCAGTAACCGTGCCGGATGCTTTAGATCTGAGTGTTGGCGGAAAGGGGATTATTGGACGGAGAGTCTCGGTTGTGAGGGACCTGAAGGGAAAGGGGGAGACGCTGATGGAGGGGATCATTGGGTACAATTGATCCTCTCTTGGTTCGTATTATCATTGGTCGGGGGACTGGAGTTCTGGGGGTGGGCAAAGCGGGAAAAGACATACTGGCGTTCTATATGAGTTAGATCAAGGGTTTGTACGGTTCCGTTAAATTAGAGGTCTTCTTCTTCGGAAATTCGATTTCACTGACATAGCCGGGAAGAGTACGAGGATGATTCATGCACATGTCTTGCGCTAATCAACTTCCCTATTGCTGATATTCATATCCACTCCTTGTCATTTCGAATCCTTGACCGGAACGATAGAATAGATTCATATCTATTCAGTCTTGTGTCACGGTTCGCCTTCCCCAACTGTGGTATCGCTTGCTATAGATATTACGGGATAAAATCGCATCTAGCTCCCGTTTATTTCTTATGTGTTTTCTGTGCCGCGAAGACGCCCATGTTTTCAATCAATTATGACCAACAAGGTAGCAATGTCCCGAGAAGTCGGATGTCAAGGTCCACATTCATGATGAGGGGAAAGAAAGATTGGATAAGCATTGCCCTAAATCACTTTTATTTTGTGTCTGCAGCTATCTTGAGATCGCAGGGAAGTTTAGTGTGTGAAGGAGATAGTGAACGGATTTTTGTGAAGTCACTTAGTCTCTCCAAAATCGTGGTGCAAGATCCAGCATGGTGAAGAAGTGTAGCCTGACCAAATGCGCTAAGATGTGTGCCAGGTCCACTCAATAAACATTTTGGGAAGGATAAGGGATGGTGAGAGTCGAAGAACTAGTATATGGAGAGTTGAAGAAGGTGCACATGACCACTATGAGAGGAGGATCAGTATAGAAGATGCGACTTCATTGAGGTAGAGGTGCTAGTAGAATTATGTTGCTGAGTATAAGGCTGTTATTTTCTGTGATGGACAAGCCGACTTTCCATGGTCACCGAATTCTAGTTCTACAGTGTGAGATGGGAAACTGTAATGTTCCACTCACTACTTATTAATATTCGAATCGTAAACTGCCCAGCTAGGAGAAACCCACTCCTCACCTTGCTCGTCCTTGTTGGCCGCTACAATCTCTTGGAGAGGCTCGTTCGCCTTGGAGAAATCCTTGCGACCACATCCTCGAAGCTTCCGGAAGTCACATTTAACATTGATAGAGGGCGGAATTTCTCGCAAGAATCGTCTAATCAGGGACTCGCACCATACTCGGAGGTGTGATAACTCCCTTGTGTATATCTCGTCGGATGACTCCTTCGAGACAGCGGATGGTATATTTCCGAAAAGAAGTGATTCGGTATACATGGCCGCTGGTGGATCGAGCAGGAAGTGAACTATCCTAAGATTTGTCGTGGCAACCATCACATCGAAAATATCCACCCTTGTTGAACCACATGGGTTCCACAGGAGTCGATTGGCGAAAAGTGCGATCATCAAGCGAGTAACAAGTTTCAGGTCAAACTTGAATCGAGAAATATGGTTGGCACGAGAACAGTAAGTCTGGAAACCGAGACGATTTTCCATGTCGAGAATGATTTTGTTTCCGTAGATAGATTGGTATATTTCTTCCAAGGAGACGACAGCTATTGGCAATGCCTGGTAATGCTTTAGGAGGCAAGGAGCAAGTAATGCTCCGACTACTGCCGGTGCAGATTCGAGCATAATCCGTGGCATACTTGTGAAGCTTTCTCTTAGTAAGAATGCGGAAGAGGAACTCGTAAATCATCAAACGGATTTCAGCAGGAAGATCGAGGAAGCGAAGAGGCCGTCAGGAACTTGCCTACATATCAAATAAGCACAACCACCTCTATCTTACTTGAAGGATAGAAGAAAGGAGTATATAACGTACGGTTTAGTTTTAGCTCTAGGCTTTCGTACACGAGGCACTTTAGTCACAGCTCCTGCTGGCATTGCAATCTTCTAGATTTGGATGGATGTTAGATGGAGGAAAGAAGGTTGAGAAGGCACGAATGAAGTTTATAAAATGAATCCCCATGCTACGGTTGCTGATCCAACGACTGCTCGTTTGATCATACATGATATCGGTAGTCAGAAATGATAAGTTAGTCAGGCCCTGAAGTATACAAACGCAGCGTTCGCTCACCCTACCACAGACGAAATTAACCAAGTCGTTTGCAAGACGGGATGAGATCTGAGTTGCAAGACGCGTTGTATTAATTTGTCGACGTAGGAGAGGACTAGGACATGAATAGTCAAAGGTAGCGAATCAACATTAGAGAAGATAGGAAGCCGGACTTGGTAGGATTTTCATAAGGAAGAGCGTTGACTCTTTCCCTTCTATGGGCATTTCTTGGTTACTAAGGGACTTCTCTAGGAAATGTCCTCCCATTCTGCGGTACTCAATGAACTAGACTTGAGGATCGACTGTAATCTATGCACACATAAGTACCATATATCTCTAATAGTCAACCGTGCTTCAAAACGGAGTCCCTGGTGGGATATAACAAGTGTAGTTCTACAGCAACCGACAAGTGCCACTCGTGATTATGAAAGACCTGTACTCATTTCACCTTGTCTGCAAAATGGAACGTCTCTGTTCGTGCCGAGGTGTCTTATATTAGAATATTCAACACTTTGAAGCTGAGACTGAAAGCAGGGGACTACGGTAGTGAAGTGGTCAAAGTGGAATGATCGGGTATCAAAGAAAATGGGGATTATTGGCTATAAAAGAGTGGAATGAAATTGACCGGCAACGAAAAGACATAGTGGAATTTTCGGGGTTGAAGATGCATGATGAGCCAGAACGACCATGCAAATCCATGGGAAAACAAATGAAGAAATGTACAACATCCAGTTCAGTATTTACTCTAGTTCGTGATTCCGAAGCAGCTTGGATGCTACATGGTTTCAATAGGAAGGGAACGTTGTCGTACCAATAGAACGTGCTGAATATATTAGACGGATCAGCGCTTATCTGTATTTATGGACGCCCTTGATTTGTACAAGGAAATTTCGAGCTTATCGAAGCTTCCGAATCTTGTTTTTTAACCAACCTAGGTGTGGCGCAGTAGTGGTTGACGGAGCTATGGTGCAAACACGTACGGCAAGAGAGACACGCCTTGGTTCTCCTTAAGTTATTTCACCGCCGCATATGCAAGGCACCAGGTTTCCTATGATCCTATCCGTCGAGGTTCAAGAATCGGGTTGAGTCCTTGTAACATGGATGAATACCAATGGACTTCAACAGATTTAGAAAACTTGTTCTAGTACGTCAAGGACCCCTTCGCCAATTTTGCCATAGGTCGTAACGTTTGGTATTTGGTGCTTTAATGGTAACGTAACGTGAAAACGTTTAAGCCAAGGCGTCGTATTGGTTCATTTCTTTGATATCAATTTCAGTGATTCTATAAGTCGGATGTTCAAATATAAGGTTCAGAGAGAGATTGACAACTTTCCAGAAGGTTGTTCGAAAGATCGGTCCTCTTGGTAGGGAGAAGTTCAGATAATACATAGAATCGTCGAAGGCGGGATCATCGCCATTCGACCTTAATGTCGTATGCATAGTGTTAAATGCACAGACGTTGATTGCTGACCAGATGCAGTGTCTCGCCCCGAAGTTCTCGGCATACTTGAGTGATTGCAAATGGCCGTATACGTTTCTTGAAGTCGACTCCTTACCATGCGCTCTCTTGTATCTGTAACATAATCGTAGATCAAATAGCGGAAGCTCTGCTGGGAGACCCAGAAACCGAAATGAAGGTGGTTGGACACTTCTGTTGCATATTAGCGAGAGAAGAACAAATATTTACAAAGTATGTACAGAAGGGAGCCCGGCACCCGCACAAATTATAGACACGTGACAAGTTGGGACCTGCAGATTCTATATAACATTTCCTCAATGAGTTCTCAATAACCCGGCTAGCTAGCCGTGTTACCAGTAGGCTAGCACGATGGCTACGACCCCGTGTTCGATCCTTAGAGGGGGGAAGAAAATGCTCTCAAGCAGATGTACCACACCGTTCCGTAGGGAGCGGGTGGGAACTGTTTTTCTTTTTTCTTTTTTCTTTTTTCTTTTTTCTTTTTTCTTTTTTCTTTTTTCTTTTTTCTTTTTTCTTTTTTCTTTTTTCTTTTTTCTTTTTTCTTTTTTCTTTTTTCTTTTTTTTTCCCTTTTAAAAATATATTTATAACGCTACATAGTCACTGGTTTTGCCATACGAAATATGTATGTATAAATAGTACAGTCTATCATGTATATAAGGATGAAGAGTGGCTAGGAAGTAACCGTATAGTGAATCGGGAATGCTATAAGAGAGCAAAAAATAGGGGGGAGATAAAAAGATCCTACGGAGAGATTTGGCAGCATGTTCTTAAAAGCGATTGAATATGTAGGCGGATTTGAGTTAGAAGGAACCTTAGTCCTACCCTATTGTCTCGTTCTAAAGAGGCATTTATTCCCGGTCATAAGGGATACGACAGACTATACCAGATGCACCAAATATTCTCGTACACGTAGACTATAGGATGCTACCGTTACAACTAAAGATCATGCTAGCTGCTTGATTCCTATATAAGACAAGTCCTATCTACCAACCCACTATACTACTTTTATTTCAACTAGAACATACTCCATATGATTCTGCCATCACTAAACCCTCCTTCACGGTTCGGGACCACACAGTAAAGAAAGATTCCTTCCAAGTTGAGTTCAGAGATGCCTTCATCGCGTCCATAATTGTAACAAGGTTGATGTGCCGAACGCCGCAATCACGCTACCTCTAATCCTTCAAACGCACCACTTAAGCCCGGAGAAGGGAGAGCGCGGAAGTCGGAAAAGAGGACAGCTCAGGAGGTACACGCTAGGCTTTCATCATCTAGAAATTCGAATTAGTCACGTACTTGAGGATTGAGATGGTATACTCACTTGGTATAAACTTGGAAGGATATGAAGAGGAAAAAGAGAATGTGGACGTAGAGGAGATTTCGATGTAGGATGAGGCTTGGCGCACTACTCCTTCTTTAGGAGTAGTGGCAATGGGGTTAACGGACGTTTGATCCTCTACTCCAGCATCAGTTCTAAATTTTTTTATCTGATCGAAGATCTGCTAATTAAGGCATGCTGTGCGGTGGGATATCGTCAAGTGCTTTGTCAAGAGCATCATCTGTGTGGAATACCTACGCTGAAATCTCACGATACGCCAGATCTATAGGTTTGGTAAAGGGGATACCGGGAAGGTCGAGAGCGAATGCGAAATACTTTTTTCAAAATAGTTCATCCAAATGCCGTCAATTCTTATCCTCAGCAAAATCATTATCGTTAGAAGGGAGTCAATATGCTTTCCTCAAAAATTACCGAGAAACATGTGTGTACAACCCTTAATATGCTATATTGCTATTCTAACATAAAAAGTCCACTTCTCATCACCAACGTTGGAAGTAAAAGATCTCCCTAACTCACAAGTGGGAGATGGAGTCGTCCTACATGGATACTTAGGGAAGAGATCTGACCTTTCTAAAAAATTGTCCTTTGTGACATTACTGAGCAAGGATCTTTCCCATAGTACCCAAGTTATCTCCATTCGGAATCCAGAACGTAACCATGTGCATGAAAGATTGAAATCTTTAAATGTACATACACCTGTTGTGATCAAAGGCATCCTGAAGGCCCGGCAGGATCCAAAGGACAAACGTATAATTGACGGGGTAAAACCCGTCCTAGGCGTGGAAGTTGAGCTCCGTGACATTCAGTGTCTTAATGAGTTTCCTAGTGACATTGCTATTGAGGATACTATCATACCACCACAACAGCGGCATCTTCAAATTCGAACGGACCATACCATACGAGACGCTCTAGTATTCCGTGCCAGAACAGCAGCTATCTGCAGAGAGTTCCTTGGGAGATTAGGAGAATCACTTCTAGAAGTTGAAACTCCATTATTGTTCAAGTCGACTCCTGAAGGTGCTCGGGAATTTCTTGTTCCTACAAGAACTAAGGGACACGCTTATGCTTTACCACAAAGTCCTCAACAGTATAAGCAGATTTTGATGGCAAGCGGAATACCGGGGTACTATCAGATCGCTCGATGCTTTCGCGATGAGGATCAGAGAGCTGACAGGCAACCAGAGTTTACTCAAGTGAGTTAATCTATCCGACTATTGACTTACAGTTTCTGATTTTTACAGCTGGATTTGGAGATCTCATTTGCAGATGGTAAGAAAGTGATGGATTTGATAGAACGTCTTCTTGCCAGTCTGTGGCAGGAGCAGCTCGGAATCACCATAGACACACCATTTCAGCGAATGTCTTATGAGGAAGCAATGTCAAGATATGGCTCTGATAAGCCTGATCTTAGGTTTGGAATGGAGGTAGGGTATACATCTATACGATCAAAGTATAATGGCTAACAGCTGATACGAATAGATTTCCCGAATTGAACATCTACTTCCAGTTGATCTGATTAGCAAAATTGGACCATTAACAGATCCCATTGTCGAAGTATTTAAACTCCATGTATCGGAAAATGCGAGAGAAACTGCTCGTTTCATCACAGAATTCATGGACTCATCGCAGTCAGCTCCCTTTCAATCTAACCCCGACGGCCAGCCCGGCATCTTCATTTATGATCCAAGGAAACCGCTTTCTGGTTTGCAAGCATTTGGATTCGAAGCAGCGGAACGAGTGGAAGAAGACCTAGACCTAATTGATGGAGATCTTGTCGTGATACAAGCTCGAAAACGAGAGCCACTGTCGGGCGGCTCCACACCTCTTGGTAACTTACGACTAGCGATCCATAAAGCAGCAGTAGTCAAAGGGCTCATTCCTGTCCCAGAAGGCTTTAAGTTGCTCTGGGTGACGGATTTCCCTCTGTTCTCTCCTGCAAATGACACCGATCCTGGTCAAGGTGGTGGCGCCGGTCTTTCATCTACACACCATCCGTTCACTTCTCCTGCGAGTGCCGAAGACATCGATCTACTTCTCACCGATCCGTCGAAAGTCAAAGCGGAACACTACGATATTGTTGTCAATGGCGTAGAGCTTGGTGGTGGATCGCGACGTATCCACGATGTCAAAGTTCAAGAGTTCATTTTACGTGACGTTCTCAGAATGACGGACGAGAGAATCGAGGACTTCAGACATCTACTGGAGGTTCTTCGTGCGGGATGTCCGCCACATGCCGGTATTGCTCTGGGTTTCGATCGACTTATCGCAGTGATGCTTGGAAAGGAGACTGTGAGGGATGTAATAGCTTTTCCGAAGAGCGGAAAGGGCGAAGATTTGTTAGTCAAGTCCCCGAACAAGGTCACCACGGAGCAATTGAAGACATATCATTTAGAGTTGAAAGAGTGATCGAGACACATTTTTGTATAGTACATTGATCGAGTTTGTAGATAGAGCGAGACGATTGTACCTTTTGTATAGTACCTCTATTCTATACTATACTACTGTTCGACTATTGTCCAACATTGACACTTTTCACCAACCCAATATAAAAAGTAAAGGACCGATTCTCAAGAACCTATCTAGCTACATTCAGACCAGATATACAATACTATAATACCTCATAGTGACCGATTTAAAGGCAGACCGTAGACTAGCGCGAGGACCACCAAATCCGGCATAGGGCCGCACGACCCCAAACTCCCTGCACAAACCCAGACCAAAAGTCGCGCAACAAAGCCAACGACCCCAACATCAACCTCTAACCCTAAACACCATCATCCTCATCCACCTCCCTCCCCGAAACGCAAAATGGACGCCCTCCGCTCCGCCCTGCAACCAATAACCCACAACCTCCCCACCCCCCTCCTAAAAACCGGCCTCCACCTCCTCGGCCCCCACTGTTACAAAACCCTCCTGCTGGACGTCGACCCCCTCTCCTCCCCCCCCTGCGTCAAACTCCTCATCTCCAAAACCCTCGGAATTGGCATCATAGCCGCCTCCTCCATTGTCAAGCTCCCGCAACTCCTCAAAATCCTCTCCTCGCGCTCGGGGTCCGGGATCTCCTTCCTCAGCTATCTGCTCGAGACCGCGGCATACTTGATCGGGTTGGCGTACAACACGCGCCACGGCTTCCCGTTTAGCACCTACGGCGAGACGGCCCTGATTGCCGTGCAGAACGTCGCGATCGCGGTCGCGGTGTTGCATTTCGGCGGGCGGGACGCCGGGGCCGCTGTCTTCGTGGCTGGCCTGGCGGCGGCGGCGTGGGCGCTGTTCAGCGCGGACGTGGTGGATATGCGGATGTTGGGGGTTTTGCAGGCGGGGGCGGGGGTCTTGGGTGTTGCGAGTAAGATGCCGCAGATTTGGACGTGTTGGAGGGAGGGCGGCACGGGGGTGTTGAGTGCTTTTGCTGTGAGTTCACCTGCCCTATCTAACCTAACCTACGCACTCGCTCTGTGATCACTGTGTTGCTACCCTATGATTGGATAGGGAAGAACGTGGGAAATTGGATAGGATGTTGGCTGATTTGCGCGCGTGTGTGTGATGTAGGTCTTCAACTACCTGGCCGGCTCCCTTTCCCGCATTTTCACCACACTCCAGGAAGTCGATGATCCTTTGATTCTGTACGGTTTTGTCGCCGGCTTCGCGCTGAATGCCGTCCTCGCTGCGCAGATGATATACTACTGGAACAGTCCCTCCAGCAAGACAACTCCCTCTCGCAAAGCTGAGAAACCCATCATCCATCAGGAGAAGGTGAGGGAGGGTACTACAACGGGAGCGCAGAAGGGGAAGAGCCCAAGCACGAGGCGTAGGGGTTGATTTCCATAGGTTAGAAGGGAGAATTATTGTTGGGATAAATGGTAGAGGGGGACTCAACAGATAGAATCGGCTATTATGAAGCTACTAATACTGATACATTATTCGCTGTGCTTCCAAACCCATCTGCAACGTATAGCATTCTCAGGGGCCCAGAACCATCTGTCCCCGCGCACACAACCGCTATTGGTGTCGGGCGGTCCATAAAATTCGAGGCTGCGATGGAGCCCGTAACGACTGCTTAAGGAATTGGTTTCGTACAGAAGTCTTGGAAACCTTTGTGAAGGTCTTGATCGATAACTTTTTCAGCGGGTGAACTCGTAGGATGTAGAACCTCCAAATCGAAAGATGACGGGAAGCCAAGGTCTGCTTTTCGTATCGTTCTTTGGATGGTTTAAAATTCGTAGAGCAGAGAAACAGTAGCGATCGCCAAAGGGAATAGACGAGTGCGTACGGCTCCACTCTTTTTTACTCTTGAGGAGATATAGCACAGTAGATGTGAAAGAAGTCGGGTGTTCGGTAAAAGTGTCTCAAGAGGGAAAAGATATGCTAATGTCCAAGGTCTGATTCCAGATGCCACCGAAGATACGGTCTGAAATCAGAGGCATTCGTACTTCTGGAAATAGTCTAGCTTTTCCATAGGATCGTAGGATACTAAGAGCGCAAGTCTGTCCTCGTACAACGCGTCATATGGCTCACCTCCTCGCTGGTCTCTCCACAGGTGCAGTGCGGGGCTCTGGCTCCTTCCCGGTCATCGAGAACCTCAGGATATCCTCCAGTGGAGTCATCTGTTCTGCAGCGCACATCGTCTCCGTATCCATTTCATTTCCCTTATCATCTTCCTCATCACCTTCCTCATCACCTTCCTCACTGTCTTCCCCTTCCACGTCTTGTCCGTCCACCAGAACCGCCTTCGCGATGTCATTTGCGGCCGGTCCCGCCCATTCCCACAGCTCTCGGAGTTCTTGTGTACTCATCCCGGTACCAGGCTCCCTGTCTCGTATGGCTTCACCTCGTTTGCGCGCATCTTCAACGAACTCCTCCGCGTCTGTTTCGAGCTTCTTGCGTAGAAGAGATGAGACAACATTATCGTTCTCTTGCTTCTTCATTGTAGGAAGGGGATGTACGTGCATGGAGCGTAGGAGAGCTTGGTTCTCGTCGGTTGAAATGATGGTATTGAGGGACTGGAGGGCGGCGGTTGCGTTGTTGAATGAGGTTTGGAGAAGGGGCCTATCTCACCGTTAGAATAGCTGAACTTGGCTTGTTTGGGCCAAATCTGGTCAGAAAGAGCTGGAGGAACTTTACCAGTTTGGCATAGGGTCATATTGATCCAGATAGTGGGCGATGCTGCCGCGACCTTCGAGCGTACCGATGAACTGGACGAGGCGCTGGCGGATTTGCTCGAGTTGTTGGATCTCCGTCAGTGGCTCAGGATTGTCCATTTTGATTATATGAGATACGAGGTATAATAGTTAGGGGCAATAAGCAGGCCAATTGCACGACGTAAGTCGGACTGAGAAGAAAAGAAGAAGAAGAAGACAAGGTAAAGCTCATGCAAACAAAACAACGCGTGTTGGTGCGCGGGGTCGCGGGGTCGCGGATGCGGGACAGGAACCCGCCGATTACATAATCCGTTTGGGCTTTCCCGGTCCCGTTCCATCGGGCTGTTATACAAAGCCTACTTCCCCTATGGCCCTCAATCATATTCCATTCTAATCTCCCCTATCATGTCCAAATCTACCAAATTGGATAACTATTTATCGAGAATGTCTGGTTCTATAACATGTATTGTTTCCGGTCTAAATAGTTACACATGAAGCTAATAGGAATTTAGAGTCCAGTTCATTCTCATCAAAATATACTGCTCATGGGAGGATCTGAAATATATTCCTCGGATACTATGTAGAGGCAAAACATTGACAGCAAAAATAATACCACGGGCCGTCGGGCTAAGTCCTACGTCTTCTCTTGTTTCGGTTGACCCTTCTCAGATACCGCTCTGTACTGTGCGCTTACAGTAACACATTTCTCGGAGTACAAGGCAGTTAACTTGGGCCGGATCCCACTGCGTTGCACAGTTCGAGTAGTATGCCCCATGCAGGACAGAATACATTCGGCTGGTAGGTGTCGACATGACGGGACGTTTTCATGAGGTTACCCCTGGCGCGATACACTCCCTGTACGGAGTACGCATAAGGTGTCCAGTGTCCAGTAATACCAGATTCTGCTCGATGGTACGCACACTTGGAACCGCACGGCGTTGATTGAGTACTGAGATCCTATACGTGGATTGTATCGTACGAAACGAATATTGGAGCCCAACTGACGAGCTCTCGTGGGCACCATGATGGAATACGGCGACCAGTTCTAGATGGGAAACATCCAACTTATCCATTCATCGGTCCATGATCTCGCCAGCAAACTTGCTTCTCGCCCTAATCCTTGGTCCATAGAAGACAAGCACCCAGGGTACAAGAGTCAACAACGCTCCAATACCGCCCAGCATACTGGAAGCCCCACCATATGTCAACCGGTTGTACATCTGCGTAGTCACAAGTGGAAAGACACCACCTAGCATATTCCGACAAAAGCTTTGAGCAGCTAGTGCGGAGCTGGCATATCGATGATATGTATCGGCCAGATAGTTGAATACGGCAAGGTAAATGGAGAAAATACCCACGGTAGCGATTCCTACAGCAATGCTAGGAACGATCCAGTGAATATTACGGAAAGATGTCCAGCCGAACATGAACATGCCAATAGGCATGAGCGCGCTTTCGACACAGCTGAAGTACAGCCGTCCTTCGGGAGTCGACGCAATCTTCCCGTACCGCAAAGCAATCTTTTCCTGGTATATACTTAGAAGAGTTGAAAGGATACTTGCTACGCTCATGGCAGCAAAGACCGCATTAGCTTGAGAGAGTGTAAAGTCGTGGTTAGTGGTGAAGACAAGAGGGATAGCAGCTAATGTGAGATAGAGAACCGCCCAGCTGAAGGAGACCCAGAGGCTAAAGAAGAATACAACGGGTTCGGTCAGAAGCAGGTGAAAAGGACGATATAGTGATATCCCAATCATCACGCGGAGACTGCTGCGTTCCTCATCGGACTTCACTTTCCAGCGGACGCGTTGTGAGATAACTTTGGATCCGTCGTCCATAGGCATATTTACACCGCAAAGACCAACCTGTTCCCGGGCTTCATACCAACTGTTCAGAACCTCGGCTTTTCGACTCAGGAGAACACTACCTCGAGTCTCTTTAAAGAACGTAATGATAATGATCATAATGACACCATCGACAATGGTCTGGAGGTAGAATATCCACCGCCACGTAGTGTACTGAGCGACGAATCCGCATATCAAGGGGCCAAATCCGGTTCCAAACAGTGCAGCACCCGAAAATAACGCCATCGGAGTGTTTCGATCTTCAGTATGGTAGATGTCGCTCACGACACCACCTACCATTGTGGAGAATGTTGAGCCACCAACACCGGCGAAGAATCGAGCCGCAAGCATACCTCCGTATGACTGAGTGAGGGCACAACATAACTGGCATAGAACAAAAAGGGTACCACTGATGATAAACACCGGCCGCCTGCCATTGATCTCCGAAAAGGGGGCAAGTACCATCGGCGCAATAGCAAACCCGGTGGTAAATGTGGTAACCCCAACTAGAGCTGCCACATCACTGACTCCCCACTCGTCTGTCATTTGGTCCAATGCTGGAGTATATGCTCCAGCCGTGAACGCTGTAAATGTTGTCGCCACGCATGATAACAGTATTATAAAGTTTTTCCGGGCTTTCGACCACTCGAAGGGGGATGTATACTGCTTCAAATCCGGGGCAGCTGGGCCAGTCTGACCACCTCTATTCTCCAGTCGGGAAGGAGCAGGTAGCTGGGTCTCGTATGTCAGGTAATGATATACAATCTCTTCGTCTTCTTCATCACTTGAGATGTTGTCCTCAGATCCCATTTCTTTTTCAAACTCTTCTTTGCCGGACAAATTATCTCCGGAACTACTCCTCGGGTCATTGAACACAGAAGGGCTCCTTGGCAGCTCTACCTCGGGGTCTGCCATCTTTAGAAAGAAAAGGGGACGAGAAAAAGCAGTGATTGAGAAGAGACAGCGGTACTTGTGGCATTTGATATGTAGATAAGATGGAAAAAAGCATGACTGAAGGAAATAATACAAGTGGCAGATGGATATAATACGTATACGTTAGTAAACGGCGGGGAGAAGAGTGATGCTCCAGTTAGCAGTGGGAATAAAGTCCCTTGGATGATACTACAGACCCACCGCATCATAGCCCATCATACTATCCGTCTAACCGTCAAACACCCAGGCGAGGAGGCGGCACGACAGCTACCTGAGTGGTGGTTCGGCTGTTAGCTATCAACGCACTGGGAAGATGTCTTGGATGCGGCCCAGCACGGCAAGACCAATCTACGCGGGCACGCCGCTACTTCTAGGTAATTGGGACGACACTTTGCATCTCGCACACGTCGCGTCTGAAGATTCTGCAGAGCGCTGCAAACCTTCCTGCAAATGGTGCATAGGCTGGTTGGAAAAGGTGGGAAAAGGTGGGAAGAGATGAGAAAGTGGCCAATACCCTTCAGCTCCGAGTTAACACCTTGCCAGGGCGATCGACGTACTGTGATTTCGAACCCTGCAGCAAAGAAGACTTGGGGATGCTGGAGCAAGCTTATGAGCTTTTCCTTCCCGGTATGTATGTCCAGCTGAAAGTTACGGGAGTCCCATAAAGAAAACCATGACTGTTATGTTGATACTAGGCCCGTAAGGTGAGTAGTATTTGTATGGAATCCGCTTGCACTTATTTACTGAGGAAAATGTTAGCACACATATGAAACTTGACCCATTCTCCACCCGTCCCCGTCATCGGTGTAGGGTACGGAGGTACGGCTACCAAGTTCTTTTGATCGTTGATGCGGGAATAATGACTCTCGGTATTTGCCGCGGTGATCTTTGGTGGGTAGAGCATCCGTAATCCCATATCTCTGACCTTGGGCCGGATACAAGCACTCAGGAAATGCTTCAGCGATATCTTGTTTAACCGTGATAATAAGATATGAGGTTGGTTCAAGGCACAGGGAGGAGGAAAATTGTCGAATTGCAAACCTTGAAAAAATCCTTTTCGGATGTGCGTCGCTTGGCGCTTCGCGACCTAGAATTAGCAATCCTTCCCGTCAGCTTTGCCATGTCTATTTCTCCTCTGTTAGTTCTACTCTTTTCTGTACGAATAGTACACACTATACGAGTATCACGCTTGTTACGAACAAATAGTAGTTATGAAACGAACCAACCAACCTATAAATACACGTGGTAGTACAAAGCAATACTGCTGATACTGCATGCTGGAATATCGACACATCACATTTCTAGAGACCCAATAACTCCTCCGTAAATATGGACAACTCAACCGCCCGGAATCTAGACTACATTGACTCTACCCCACATGCTGAACTAAATGAACTCCACTCCCAACATCTATAGCTTCATCCCCAAGGCCTTATGCACTCTGAGAGCCTGTCTGATACTCAAATCTAGCATGATCTCCTCGCTACCACCGGGGATAGCATAAGCTCTAACGTCTCGGTACAGCCTTTCTACCTTTGCACCTTGTCCACCTCTCGAGTAACTGAGTCCTCCGAATATCTGGCTTGCCTCTCTAGCACAGAACTCGAATGTGGTCGTTGATTGAGCTTTCAAACTGGCGATAGCACCGCCAAGTTTAAGCATAGCTTCCACTTCACCCATCTGCTGGCACTGATAGATAAGATTCTCCATCCAGTTGTAGGAAGCTTCAATCTGTCGGGCCATGTGGGCTAGCTTGAGGCGGATGACCGGATGGTCTATTAGTCTCTTACCGAATGTCTTACGCTTATGCGCGTATTTGACTGACTCTTCGTAGCAGACGCGAGAGAAGCGTACACATTGGATAATGATACCAATACGCTCGTGGTTGAAGTTGGTCATGATGACTGTAAGGCGGTCAGTATTTGGCCGAACCGAGAACAACGGATATAACATACCTTTGAAACCTTGGTTCTCCTTTCCAATCAAGTTCTCTACTGGAACCTTGACGTCCTCGAAGGTAATATAAGTGGTACCGCTGCTCCAAACACCTTGACAATCCATCTTGCGGGTAGAAACACCACCCATACTGCGCTCGATCAAAAGAACGCTGACACCATTCATACCCGAACCTCCCGTGCGAACTGCAGTCGTGAAGTACTCTGACCAGACACCGTTGGTAATCCATTTCTTCTCACCGTTGACGATGTAGTGCTTGCCGTCTTCTGAAAGTTTAGCTTCGCAGGTGAGATTTGCAACATCACTTCCAGCGTCTGGTTCTGTGATAGCGAGACAGATTCGCTTTTCACCACTCAAGATCCCAGGCATGATGCGCTGCAGCAGTGCCTTCTTGCCGTGTTTCAAAACGGGTGGCCCACCAATACCGTAACCTCCGATTAAGCTCCAGACCAGACCACCACTTCCAACGCGAGAGAGCTCGTCAGTGACGATCATTTCATGAAAATGGTCCCATTTCTCTGGCGGCACGCTCTTGACGCGCTTATCGGTGTATTTTGCAGGATAATGAACCCCTAACAGACCCGCGAGGTATCCTCGTTCGCCCATCTCCTGGTATATCTCGTCTGGTACCTTCCTTGCCTCGTCCCACTCAGTAACATTGGGCATTAATTTCTCCTCAACCCATTCTCGTACCTCAGCTCGAAGATCGACATGTGTCTGGTTGAAGTATGGAGAGTGATACTAAGAATGGTGTAAGTACAAGATATTGAAAATCCAGCAGAGATCAATCCTACACTTTGATACCAATTAGGATCAGCATACGGTACAAGGTCTCCAAAAGTATCAAAAGCTTCGGATTCCTGCGGTGGGGACAAAGCAGACTTGGCAGATATGGTGCCTGATTCTGCTACCGGCTGAACCTTGTCCTCTTTCTCTTGGGGAGATGCGGGTGGAGTAGGAGGTGTAGCTTCCTTGGGTTTGGAATCCAAAGAACCGATTTGAAGCTGTTTCCTGTATTTCTTCAGGATGCTGTCGTTATGGTATTTCCAGAATTGCTTTGAAGCGTCTTTTCCCGCAACTCGCTGCAAAACTATGATGAATTAGATGCGCCATGATAGGAAGTGTATTAATGGATTAACATACTCTTCTTTCCACCTGGATGTTCGTCCTGGAACTTTGTCAGATCATAGACATCTTCGTCTACGATGATGTACAAGTTATCAGACTTGTTATGTGACGCCACATCCGCTTTGGAGAATGTCTTTGACATGGTTATAGACGAGGATAGGAGTGGATGTAGATGTGGAGGTGGAAGAGGTGTCAACTGGGCTGTCTTACAACAATGAAAGGCGATGACGCCGGATTAAAAGTGGTACTCGGGGTTGGCCGTTCACATGTGATAGCTCGTGTTACCCCGTGGAGAGCCGCAAGATCCAGCTCAAGTGTGGGGTTTGGAGAAGGTCACGGTACCTTTTTGAGATTACTTTTCCCGAGGTACTATTGGCCACCAGTAGAAGATTGGAATCGGTGGCGGTCAAATTTCTCCTGATACGTTCGAAAGTGTCTGTGACATCGACGCAAAGCCCCAAGGCCGATGATGCAAGTCATGCAACCTGCTTTATACCGAGGTTTCCGGCCGAATGTAGAATAGCCGTTTTGGTTGCCGACCTTCCATCTTGAAAATGCCTCCAAACATCACGGGCAGCGTTCACCATCTGATGGGACAATATCGCGCTACACATTCGTGAATAGTCTTGAATTAATAGACTTATACTCACTTCGCGATTCTAAATTCAGAGCACGGGAGAGCACCAACTCAGCAACAGATCGAAAAGATACCGTCCTACGTTTACAAATATCTTTGAACATATTATTACAATAGAATATGCGCTTTCTACCATACCTTCCACTCTTTGAGATAGAATATGAGCAGAAACGGTCACATATTACTCGATGTTATTCCAACGGAAAGGGGAATTTGGCTACTGAACTTTTGGAGGAGTCGAGAAAAGTCTCTTAAGATCCCAAGTGTTCAGAAGATACTGCGTCTACACGATTGGTATCATGCATCGATTCATAGGATTGAGATTTGAGGTATCCGCATAACCCAAACGCCATGTATCTTTATCCAACTATGAACACCCATCATTCGTAGACATCAAAAACCGCGCTCCATAGCAGAGAGTATTGGCAGTTATCCGATTCCCATAGCTCACAGCACTCGTAATGTCCTATCTTTTCCTCTCGAAGTAACCACTCGAGCTCATGAGAGCGACACTCTGGTCCATAACCACCTCTCCTACCCATAGGTAGTTGTCAACCCATCGTTTCAGCTCTGAACGTTCGTTGAAAGCATCTTGTTTTAGACTAGGGCTAAGGTCCCATAGAGTGGGAAACGTCAGTCGAGCTTTCTCATTCAAATATCTGCAAAAGCAGGACGATTTTTGTTGGGCGATATTGAACAGGAACGGCAACAGGGTGAAAAGGAGGGTGGAGTCCTACGTGAGACCTGTCGATCGCTTCACACCTGCAAGAAAGCACGATACTAGATATTCGGGTTAGTGAAAAGGTTATAGAGTATAGAGTATCTAGGCGACGTACATAGCACAGCATCGAACGCGTAATGTGTTAACCTTCCGAGCTGTTTTTTGAGAATGTAAGTATCGGGCCTGACGGCTATTATACTTGTGAGACACATACAACCATGGTGCATATACTAATGCTATAGTTTAAGATTGATGATTGTTCCCTAGGAGCTATTTGACTGTACTTTCGAGGTGTGTTAGGAGGAACGTGGAAGGGAAGAAAATCCAATAGGATCCGGTATTTTCAGCGGATCGGTGTAGAGCTTTTATTAGGCGGAAGCAGGTACAAAAGGTACAACGAACCATCGGCGGAAGGAGCCACTATTTTCCGGCCATTGCTCTTTCCATTATCAATTATCAGGATAGCGGGGTTGTTTTCCAGGTTAAAATCTAAGGTGACAGCTGAGGTGAAGCAGGGCCAGCAGCTTGACGACCAACGCGTGCAGGAAGCTGTGGACTACCTTACCTCAACTCTTACAAGACCCTTTTACATCACCCGCAATTTGTTTTTCTTATGGTCAGAATCAAAATCTACGCAATTGCATGGTTATCCACTACTTTGCTTCTTCCTGCGAGTATCGCACCCAATAGTCCAATACTCAATTCTCCCCCGTCTCTTTAAAAGGCCTCAAATATCTCTCCGTGTCATTTCCTACTCCCTCAACTTTTCTAATTATCCCTCAATCTTTGAATAATTTTCTTCCTTCCTTTTGGAGCTATTGCATTAACTTCGGATAGCTCTGAAGTTGGTTTTTTTGTCCCACCAAGGGTCCCCACCATACCCGTTGCATACTGTCTCGCTTGCTGTTGGTCTCAACCTTTTCAACAACCCGTCAAGACATTTAACAAACGACACTTCCACCTACTCACTCCTAATCTCGAATCTTTTGAAAAAGGTTCATCTGCAACAGAATGGCTAACGCTTTGGATCATCTCAATGCCGGGCGCACCAGGATTGAGTGGCTATCGCAGCTCAACACTGAGTATCACCCCGCTAAGAACTACCGCCGAACCTCTATCATCTGCACCATTGGTAGGACCTTTTTTTTCTGGATACTAAGTTTGCTAAAACTGTAGTGCAGCAATATGAGAATACTCTTATCAATCTGGATTGAAACTTACATTTGGCAGGGCCGAAGACGAACTCTGCTGAGAAGATCAACCTCCTCCGAAAAGGTCGGACATCAACGTCATCAACGAAACTCTGAATATGCTAACCTTCCACAGCCGGTCTCAATGTTGTACGAATGAACTTCTCGCATGGTTCATACGAGGTACGCCCCTAAATCAACGAATCATCCCTATCATTCCGCTGACCTCTTACTTCCTAACAGTATCATCAATCCGTAATCGACAATGCTCGAGCTGCAGAAAAGGCCCAACCGGGAAGACCACTAGCCATCGCTCTCGATACCGTATGTTTACCCTATACTTTCCACTCCTCTCTACCATGGATATATTTTTGACTGTAACAGAAAGGACCTGAGATCAGGACCGGTAACACTGTCAACGACGAGGACCTACCGATTAGCGCCGGTGACGAAATCAACATTACCACAGATGATAAATATGCAACTGCAAGTGACAACAAGAATATGTAAGTCGTAAAGGAGAAAGTAGTTCCTCCTCAACTGTAGACTAACGACGTTCTTAGGTTCGTCGACTATAAGAACATCACCAAGGTGATCGAGAAAGGACGCACAATCTATGTTGATGACGGCATTCTGTCCTTCGAGGTCCTTGAGGTCGTAGACGATAAGACTCTTAAGTGCAAGTGCATGAACAATGGCAAAATTTCGTCAAGGAAGGGCGTCAATCTTCCAAAGACAGATGTTGACCTACCTCCTTTGTCAGAGAAAGATAAAAACGACCTCCGATTCGGTGTGAAAAATGGTGTTGACATGATATTTGCTTCCTTTATCCGTCAAGGGAGCGATATCAAGGCCATTCGTGACGTCCTTGGAGAAGAAGGAAAGGATATCCAAATCATCGCCAAAGTCGAGAACCAGCAAGGTGTTAATAACTTTGACAGTATCTTGAAAGAGACCGATGGCGTGATGGTTGCTCGTGGAGATCTCGGCATCGAAATCCCCCCCGCTCAGGTTTTCATCGCTCAAAAGATGATGATCACCAAGTGCAACATTGCTGGTAAGCCTGCTATTTGCGCAACGCAGATGCTGGAGTCGATGACATACAACCCAAGACCTACTCGTGCCGAAGTGAGCGACGTCGGTAATGCGGTTCTGGATGGTGCCGACTGTGTCATGTTGTCCGGGGAGACCGCTAAAGGCAACTATCCGCAGGAAGCAGTTACGATCATGCATGAGACCTGCCTATTGGCGGAAATTGCTATTCCGTACGTTAGTGCTTTCGACGAATTAAGGAGGTTGGCTCCAGTACCCTGCCCGACAACAGAAACATGCGCTATGGCTGCTGTCAGTGCAAGTCTAGAGCAAAACGCGGGTGCTATTGTCGTTCTCACCACCACTGGAAACAGTGCTCGTCTGATTTCCAAGTATCGTCCTGTCTGCCCAATCATTATGGTCACACGTAATGCCCGTGCCTCAAGGGTAAGCGTACCATTTCCATCTTTTGATATTTGTAGCTAATTGAAACGGAATAGTACTCCCATCTCTTCCGTGGGGTCTATCCCTTCTTGTTCAACGAACCCAAGCCCGATTTTAACAAGACACCGTGGCAGGAAGACGTAGATAAGCGTTTGATCTGGGGTATCACAAATGCTATCAAGCTGGGTGTTCTCAATAGGGGTGATCCAGTTATCTGTGTTCAAGGATGGAGAGGTGGTATGGGACATACTAATACTCTTCGTATCGTCCCCGCACAAGAAGATCTTGGTCTTAACCAGAACGCCTAAGCGTCGTGAACGTAATAAGTAAGTCCGGCCCCTGGCTATTCACGATAGATATCAGGTACAGGTTGGGGCAAAGCCCTTACAAGACGGCTATCCACTATCCTGTAACCGAGTGGTTCTTGGATGTTGTATCATTCAATAGAAATGCAAAAATGCTTGACGTACTATTAATTCCAAATGAAACTGGAAGTGATGACCTGGTCCCATTGTGAACTAGTGGTTGGTGAAGAGAGGCGTCCACGTTAAAATTGAAATCCTCGAGTTGATATAGAAAAGGAAATGTGCAGTTATAGCCGCGGCAAGGGGGCTGAGGGGAATGCTGATCCGGTCCCCCGCCCAGCGCATTGGCCACCTCTCAAGGCTTTCCCGTCCCGTCGACGATATTTCCTCAACTCATTGAGTTTTATGGCTCTGTTTCATCTCCTGTTAGGTATCTTCCATGAAGCAAATTGATATCAGGTCAGAGATGAATTCTGTTTATGTTACTTCTATATCTTCACGCCGGATTTGATACTTCATTAGATTCCCAATACCGAGCAGTCGTCAGAGCACCGCAACTACTGATGTCATATATCTCTACTTTTCCCGTCATACTGACTCTCCCATCGGCCCGTCCATATGGTAAACCGAGATTCTATCCCCATGTCAATGATAGTGTATCAGCAGAGTGGGATCGAGACTGAACTTATTATGATGACATGGCTCTAGATCTCATACTAGTCCACCGAACCCCCTATCATTATAATCTCAACCATCGGTTTTGCCACTGTAGTTAGCATAATGTCTCCAGGAATCTCAAATCGTGTAAGCATCATCACCGTTTCTAAGATCCGGAGCTGTACCGCTCGAAAGACGATCAGAACGGTAAGCTTTACTACGTTGGTATAATTGTCCTGCTTTAGTTCAGAATTGCGTTTAATTCCAGCCGCGGTTCATTATGATATTGTATAGAATGGCTACCAGATGCCTCCGCCTTTTGTGTGTGCTTTTTTCAAAGATCTGTTATTGAACTCCTTACTTATCCTGTAGGCATTCCAATCTGTAACCTCATTGTTCCTGTATCCAATGCATGATATACCTCTTGATGTGCTCCTCAGCTTTCCTCTCCCGAACTACGAAGACCCCGAGGAAAGGGGACCTGCACTGGTCATTGTCAATGCGATCTTTATCTTTCTCGTTTGTGTAACGGTGGGATTAAGGATCTATGTAAGAGTTCGCATTAAGAGATGGCTTGGTTCTGACGATGCATTCATTGTCCTCGCGTTTGTAAGTTGAGTACTTACATTTATATCGTCGTAACAGGAATATCTAATTGTCAACCTTAGGTATGTACCATTGGTGTTACAGTTTTACTTACTCTGGCAAATACACGATATGGTTGGAATCGGCATGTCTACGATATCCCCTTCCACTATGCGGAGGGTACGCTCCCCAATCTAAATTCTCCCCTTTAAAACCCAGAAGGAAACTCATTTATCATTTATAGATGCTTTGAAGATTGGTTACGCTTCAAAGTTTCTCTTTATGTTTGCTGCTACGTTCACACGCATGTCACTGCTATGCTTTTATTACCGATTAACACACAACAGTGGTATAAGTTGGTTTAATTGGCTCCTCCATATATCTTCGATATTTGTGGTATCAATCTGTATCTCATATATTTTCGCAAACATTTGGCTTTGCAGGTATGTCACTATTTAAAAATGTCCAACCTTCACTTTCTGTCTTTCTCCGACGTTGCTCAAACTGATAGTTACAGTCCCATTGAAGCTTATTGGACAATTCCACCGAAGCCAGGAAGCACATGTTTAGATGAAGGCATCATCACTCTGGTGCTAGGCATAATTAACTGTGTCGCGGATCTCCTCGTAACCATCCTTCCTATTCCAATTATAATAAAGCTACATATGCCCATTCGAGATCGGATTGGTGTTATCGTGCTGTTGAGTCTGGGGCTTATCGTCACAGTAGCAGGTATTGTCCGAACTTATTTCATCTGGAAAAGTCTCATCGCAAGTTACGACCGATCATGGTATTCGTATCCCCTCTGGATTGCTGCAGCAGTGGAGATTGATCTGGGGGTGGTATGGCTTCATATATGAA
Organism: Patellaria atrata CBS 101060; assembly: GCA_010093705.1. Classification (NCBI taxonomy): domain Eukaryota; kingdom Fungi; phylum Ascomycota; class Dothideomycetes; order Patellariales; family Patellariaceae; genus Patellaria; species Patellaria atrata. The sequence continues at coordinate 189,124 of MU006101.1, forward strand.
CGTTCATTATGATACAAGACTAACAAACCTGATAGATCTGTGCATCTGCTCCTGCTCTTCGGCCACTTGTAGCCTCTTGGTTTACCTATGTTCATTCCGCCGTATCCAATAAAGCAACTGAACATCGCTCGGCATCAACAGAGCTATTTATTTATTCTTCTAGATTTAGAAAGCTTCTCATGCACTCTAATTCGACAACTGGAAGTACACTGCCCTCTCAGTCACTAACTCTAGTTGCTCAGAGCGTAGATGAGTCTACGGGGCCCGACCTTCGACCCCAGTTGGACGAACTGGAGCACGGGGTAACGGAAAGAAGATATGAAGTCCAAACACGAAATATCAGAAGCAGCGATGATAGTCACATCAATTATAACTCGAGATAACAATAGCATAACTTTCCGCACATTAGGTCCTTCAAACGTTAGAAACATGCTCTTTTTGTGCAGAAACGTCGTGAAAATCGAGATTCAGATCAGTCATCAGACAGGACTTGAAAGAATACACGTCTCATACATTGAGTTCATGACCTAGAATAGTAAACAGCGGGGTTTATAATACTTTATGTCAGGCACGATTCGAACTACCTTCACCTCCCCTCCAAATCCGGTAATGAGCCCTTACTTTATATTCAACTCCGAGCGACTTCCCTTCCGTTCCGCCGTGGTGCAGTTGGTGTTGGTTCTCTCCTTTGTCGGCTGTCTTATCCAATTTCCTTGCAGTCTATATTCGAATCCAGCTAACGCCGAATTCACCATAGCGGAACATTTTTTTTTCTCTGCACTTTCTACGAAGAATATTCCTGGATACTGCAGGCACTTTTTGCTGGATAATTCGACTGATCCGTTCAGAAGTTCTAAAAAAAGTGGCTTCCTCCAACATGGATACCATTTCCTACAAAGGGTCTTTTCAGATGACCGTTTGCCAACCTTCTAAGCTTCTCAGTCAATCCTAATACATCTCACCTGGGCTATGCAACTCGTATGATTTAATGCGCAAGCGATTGAGCGTCTAGTATGTACTCCCCGTTGCGTCAACCAAAGGTCTGACTGTTTGTCACTTCAGAAACCTATGACCCTTTATGGTTTGAACAGAGTGTATAATTAGATCAGGTATATTCATCTCGTGAGCCCTTTGTTCCAAGTCCGTTCTTTGATTAGTTTTGACAAAAGCTATCATCACGCTTTGAGTGTTCTCCTTGTAGCTTCTCGTCTTCTCTTCACCTTCTTTGTCCGTAATTATTCTTTATGAAGATAAGGAACCTCGTTATCCATCATATTTTGACTTCTTAAGATTGACTGACAGCACGCATTAAAAACCTAGACTAAATCATTTTAGAAATCGGAAATTATTTTGGAGCTGGCTCCAAAATAATAGCGCGCACATGTTTAGAAACCACCCAGTATCGCCGGTTGCGGCCGGTTTCATTTCTTCGAATTCACCTGTATCACCACTTGTGTCACCGGTAGATTGGAAATATGATCCTCGAAAGAACACAACCGCGAAAAGGGGTGTTCCGAAGAGATCAAACGCGCAGTACCACACTGCCGTAAAGCCTATATCGCTTCCAGAACGTAAAGGAGGACCCCCGCAGAGACCACTCCCGCTAATACCACAGCGAACACCAAAAGCTAAGTACAATACTTGGACGGCGGGACCAGCTGCTGTCGGGTTTGCACATGCTAACAACTTTGGTTCTGTCTCTCCAAGCAGACCTGCTAAAAACGAAGACCGTCTTCGTCAAGAGGCTGCTTATGCGTATGGTCATGCGAATGCCAATATGTTCACAGGCCCTCCGCCGTTTAATCCTTACTCTATTCACCGTCGCCTGGTTCAGAGTCGCACATCGAATGCACCCATCCCTGTGGAGGGATCTGGCTATTCCGGCCAAATCGCTTCAGCGGGGAATTCGATTCTCACATCTATCCTAATGGAGCCATCTGGACTCCCCTCCAGGCAAGCTCCTACAGCAAAGAAGCCCAAGTCAGCGGCCGAACTTGCCTCTCGCAAGGTGTTCACGCATGTCATTCCTCCACCTTTACAAGGTTCTCCGTCGAAACCAGTGGCCAAAGCCCCGATCATGTTCAATAGGCAGAAATCGACGCATGCTGCTGTCTTTTGTGCTCCGGCAAAGCCATTTTCGAAGTCCAAAGCTCCTCCTAAGCTCTCGACTTTTTCACCACCAGCGAACCAGTTTCAAAGAGTCCCAATGACGAATGAGAGGCGGCAACCAAGTAAAACACTTAGCTCCGGTAAGCAGTATTCCAATATGCTCCCACCACCAGTTCCGGCTCCACCAAAGATGGCTGCGTGGGCGAGACCGCCTATGTACTCACCTCCAAGAACGCCTAAGGTAAGTACAGGTAAGAAAGCTGGAGACCTCAAAAAGGTGACCCCTCCTAAGCCGGTAAAGGTCTCGAGGCCGAAACCTGTCAAGTATCAGAATCCTAAGCCGGTCAAGAGAGCAAAACCTGCGAAGAGACATGCGCAGAAGAAAAGTTCAAGCTGTGTTGTTATGTGAGCAACTGGACTTTGTAAGTATTTGTGTACGTCTTGTTTTGTTTTGCAGTTTGGACTTTTTCTTTTTTTCTTTTTGGAATGCAAAGGAAAAGGTAAGTAAAAGGTAAGTGTGAGTTAATTCTCTGGTTAAGGGGAAGGTAAGTATTCAGTATTTTTCATTCAAAGGAAGTAAGTGTTATCAGTTTTTCATTATTAGTTTACTTCATATTTTTTTCTCAATAAATCTCAATTCTCAACTTTATCAGTAGTTCATAATATCTCCTATATCTTAGAACTTTAAGATCTCTCTATTCCTAAGCGCTCGTCATCTCCCTCACCAATATCAGAACGTACAATAGTCCTCGAATTACAGTGTTGTTGACCCTTTACAATGCCCCCGATGTTTGACAACATTGTCCCATACGGGATATTGGTCACAAATCAACTGATGGACAATCATTGTGTCGTAACGTCCCTATAATTACCTAACATTGTGCCTGGATAATCTTCACTCTAACACTTAGCAAGAAAGAATGAGCGAGTATATAATCTCTGAACTCAATCTTCGAAATACTTTCCAATTTTCACAAACCAATTACAAACCCAAATCGAACACCACAGCGAGTAAACCAATAATCACACTAAACACAACAACAACAACAACAACAACCAAAATCATCATGGCGTACGTCTCCGACTCTATTAGGAAGCTCCCTTCGCGAATCACATTCGTCAATAGCTTACGAATGATTGACATGAACACTCTAGATGCCGACGACCGTAAATGCTTCGTGTGCATGAACACCTATTGGGAGGACAGAGGCGACGGCTCAGCCGAGCATCCCGTCCGCATACACGATGGGCATCACATGGGTGTCGACTGTGCCATAATCCTGTATACGAACCTGGGAGACCATAAGACCAACAATTGTCCCGTGTGTCGGAAGCAGCTATTCAACGACCGACACTATCTCGCCGGTACGCGAGTCTACGAGGGACACAGTCACCCCGTCTACGCCGACAACTACGACGTGGATAGCCCACCCACATACGACGACGTGAACCTGTCGCGAGACATCTACTGGGACACCATCAACGACATGATGAACCCGCGCTCGAGCACCGAAGTCACTGCTGGCCTCGTAGCCGACATGTCATTCATCCAAACCCCGATAACAGTAGACCTCCACGCCGCGATCCACGAACACATCCCCTACCAAACCTACCAGCACGACGCCGCATACATCCTCGAGAACCCGCAGATCGCGCTCCTCGTTGTCTTCAGCCACGCCGTCTGCGACGCCCTCGTCGGCCTCAACAACCGCCAACTCCCCGTCTGGGATCTCTTCCTGCACCTGCGCGACTCGCTGCGCGCCCGCGTCGAGAGCAACAGAATTTACCTCATGGCGATGTTCGAGCACCACCGCACGGAGCACACGTGGGAGGACGTGCACAGGGCCCTCGAGTCCCGCATCGATCTCTTCCTCATGGGTAAGGTTCTCCCGCCTATGATATATAACTGTGGGCGTCGGCTCGGGCGCGCGCGCTGGCCCGGCGTAAATACGCCCGACGCGTTTCTTGACAAAGCCTACCAGGCGGTGATCGGGGCGTACGGTGTCATGATCGAGGTATCGCCGGCGCTGCTGCCGTTCAACGGCTGGATCCTGTTTCGGCGGTGGTACGGCACGCAGTGGCGTGACCACGACCTCACGGCCGACACGGCGTGGCGGGGTATCATATGGGGGTGCGTGGTGGACAGGTTGAAGGAGATGAGGGGGCAGAGGATGAGTCCATTCGCGGTGTTTCGGCTGCTGTGTAGGGAGACCGAGGAGAAGGTTAAGGAGGTCCTGTTGGCGGGGATGGTGGATGAGAGGGTTAGAAAGCAGCTGCTGCCGAGGTGTGGGGAGCGGTTTGCGGCGGATGCGCCGATGATCTATTTGGAGGTTGTTGAGGCTGCGGTTAGGAGGGAGAGGGGATTTGCTTAGGCTTCTTAGTGTGAGGGTGGCATGATTGAGGAATGGAGTACTTTTATGTTCCTAGGACACTCAAGGTGACGGAGGATGATGTACTATGCAATGGAATAGTTACGATCATAATGTAATGGTTCACCCATGAATAAAATCTGTCGAATGCATACTGAAAGAATGTTTAAGAAATGACTAGTGATGTGATAAATACTTACACACTCTGGCCTAGTAGATACTATAGGGGATGGATGGAGGCGCTTGTACTGTACAGTACGCTTCTATGAGGAGGACCGAATGTACCATACTAGTTCTATTCTTTGTGAGGGACAGTTCTGGTTCTAAAGAAGACGTTTCCCCCAACTGCCCTATACGACCGAGTTATCATACCGTACCGTAGAACTACTATAAAGTTACTTACCACACAAAGAACAGTACGTCGAGCTCAGTTCCGGTACTAGGGTGCTACCGTCGTACAATGTAAGACTCAATCCTACAATCCTACGCATAAAAAACCGCGACGTTCGACGAAAGTTTGATGGCCTCCCTTTTGAGGCCGCGCTAGCTGTATTCAGATCAACGCGTCCCATCTCAGTAGAAAATCCCGACCTTCCGTTCCGTGGTCTCTTAACTCGACGAAACAACGAGTTGTCAAGACGTTCGATGAAAAGTTTTCAGATTTCCTCTTTGGGATGGTTACATGATTGGGCTTAGGGCTGACTACAGTATTCAACCAACCTTCACTGTACGAAGATTTGAAGAAACTTGGAGTAATTGGTTATTCGTATCTTCTAATATCACCGCGATGATCCATCCCTTAACTCTATGAAATACTCATTAATTTTAGAAATTAAAATACTTTAAATAAACCCTTCAACCTCCCTCCCTCCCCCCAACCAAACAACAACAACCCCTATCTATCCCCTTTCCCCAAAATAATACCTCTCAACACCTCCGCCTCCCCACTCTCCTTCACCAGCCCCGCAAACTCCCCTCCCTTCTCCAGCAGCTCCCCGGGGCTCCCATACTCCAGCACGCGCCCCTCCCCCATGACCAAGATGCGGTCAAAGTCCGCGATCGTGCTGAGCCGATGCGCAATAACGATCAACGTGCTACTTCCAAACTCCTCCCTGATGGATCTCTGAATGAGCTCGTCGGTCGCCTTGTCCACGGCTGACGTGGCCTCATCCAGTACCATGATCTTGGGCCGCGAGACGATGGCGCGCGCGAGGCAGAGGAGCTGGCGCTGCCCTTGGGAGAGGTTGGAACCCGATTCCGCGATCGGGGAGTGGAGGGTCAGGAGGGCGTTTTTGGTGGGTGTGTTGGGTCTGTGAGCTTCCTCTGATGATGGGGATGAAGGTGCTGCGGAAGGGGTGGGCGATGTGTCTGCGCTTGGGATCAGTTGGACGCGCTGGAGTGCGTCGAGGAGTGGTTGGTCTTCGTGCTCATTGAAGGGATCGACGTTAGAGCGGATCGTACCGGAGAAGAGGACCGGGTCTTGGGGTATGATTGCCAGACGGCTGCGCAGGTCGTGAAGTTTGATGGTCGATATGTCCAGTCCGTCGATGTAGACTTTGCCTTCTCTAGCTTCGAGGAATCGGAAAAGGGCGAGTGTTAGCGATGACTTGCCTGCACCGGTCCGTCCGACGACGCCGATGCGCTCATGGCTGTTGACGCTGAAGGTGAGACCTTTTAACACTGGGACGAGATCTGGTGCATATCCGACCACTAGGTTATCTACCTCCAAGCGACCTTCGGTAGGCCATGCAGCCGGGGCATCAAGTCCTCCATCATTCTCTGTTTGAAGCTGTGAGTACTCCACGATGCGTTCGGTAGCGTTCATACCCAACTCTACGTTGGCGTACTGTCGTAACACCCAGACCACAAAGTCGGAATACTGCAAAACGAATCCTAGTGCAAAGCCAGCAAGACTGGCGTCAATCTTGCGCAGTGAAACGATAAGTGCGGCTGTGCAGATGGAAAACAGAGCGCCGATTATGCCCAAACGCCACGAAAGCCAACGGTTAAAGAGCCACATATAAAAGAGCGCTTTTCCATGCGAATCCACTTTGGTGAAGAAATTCTGGATATACTCTGAAGTCCGATCGAATGCGCGAATGGTACTTACACCCGCCAATGCGGCACCAAAGTAGTCGAAGATGGGCGACTTCGCGATGGATTCGAGTCGTTTACTCTCTCGAGCTCCCGCGAGATAATAGAGAGCATAGTTAACACAAATCGCGAGAAGAACGGCAGATGGTATCAAGATCCAAGGCGAGATAATAAACCTTACCTTGAGGTTAACCACGACATCAACATCAAAAAATAATAGCTCACAACTCACCCTGCTAGGATAATTCCCACAACACCAAGGACATTGTAAAGCATGAAACTGGTGGCATTCGCCATTTCTGAGTCGATTCTAAGAGAAATATTAGTCATTTCGTCTTCTGCGACGGGTCCTCTACGTACACGTAAAAGTCTGCAGTAAAACGATTCAACACACGGCCGACTGGTACAGTATCCACCCATCTAAGAGGGGCACGAAGTACTGCATGGGTGAGATTATCAAACAATTTCCTACTGGCACGTATGGATCCGTGGAAAATCCACAAGTATCGTAGTGTGCCCTCGATTGTCAGTGCAAGGGAGATTCCGATATAAATCCAGATATAGAACATTAGGTCTGGATCAGACTTCTTTGTCTCGGTATGAACGTGGTTGGTGTTTAGTTGCGATATAAATGCCGTTCTATGATGCGTTGTATCCAGTAAAGCGGACCGAGTATCGTATCGTTGAGTCCAGATAGTAATCCACCAGGACTGCCATTGTTAGTATTCTTAGAAAACTCATTCTAGTCAATTATACACACTCTGCCCATAATCAGACCTTGATATCCGATATAAGACACCATAGCAAGAGCCCAGAACCATACTCCGCCCGTTGCGTTCAAATACTCCTTGTACGTTGACCATGACACATATCCGATCTTCTTCGTCTCTTCCTCCACAAATTTTTTTGGTTGCTGCTTTCCGTCAGCGATGGCATGACCGTCGTCAACCATATTTGGTTTCGTGGATGCCGCCGAATATCTTCGATGTCGAGAGGTCGAGTGGCTGCCACTTCGTGCTCGATGAATTTCAGTAGAAGAATAACTTGCTCTCCTCCCAGAATGACTGGATTTCCTCTTAATAATGCTTTCCAAATGAGTTGGAAGACCATCTATTTCTTCATCCACTACTGCTTCTACTTCGTCAAATATCCCGTCTAGTTCTCCTGCTTCTGCGAGCTCCTTAACTGGACCGGCATGCTCGACCTGGCCATCACCAAGTATTACTTGGTAATCTGTCTTGGCCAGACACAACGATACATGATGAGTAACTAAAATCCTCGTACGGCCTTGTGCTAGACTACCGGTCAAGGCATGCTCAAGGATGTGGCGACCAACATGCGCGTCAACGGCTGAGAATATATCGTCCATAATGAGTATACCCGCTCTGGAATATAAAGCTCGTGCAAGTGTTATACGCCACCTTTGGCCTAATTGATGTTGTGAGCGTATGTCGAAGAGAACTCCCAGATGAGATCGTACTTACCGCCGCTAAGATTGATACCATTTGCGCCAATCTCTGTCAAATCACCGTCAGTGAGCATTTTTAAGTCTTTATCCATTGCACAAGCTTCGATGACTTGCTGATATCTGCTGGCATCATAAGGAAGACCGAAAAGTACGTTGTCCCTGAATGTGCAGTTTTCGATCCAGGGTTGTTGGCTCACGAAAGCTCTAGCTTCATCAATAATCCAGTTAGACTTATTTGCCTTGTAATCGCATCTTTCTTCCAGAGATGGAGCTCTTGGAACAATGATCCTGCCACTTAGTATCTCAACCTCCCCCAATATCGCAGCTAATAGCAAGCTCTTACCCGTACCGGTCCGACCAGATATGACACTTAGCTGTTTGCAAGGAAAGGACAAGCTGATATCTCGAAGGATGAACGTCTCCTCATCGGGCTCCTCATTCCGAGGCCATGAAATGCTTGCCCCCTCAAACCTGACGTTGTTACCCGGGATTGTCTCGTTTGGCTCCTTCTCTGGTGATCTAAGATACTCGTCAATTCGTTTTACACTAACCCATGCGTCGATGGCAATAGTTGTCAGTTCGGGGAGGAATCCTAAAGTTCCCTCAATCTGTCCCAAGATTCCAATTGTTGTAAAGGCAATAGACGCTGAGAGATCTCCATGAATAGTTGCGTACACACCAAGGCATGTAGCTGAGAGCATAATAGGGCCAATAAGCCAACAAAAGATTAGGATAGTATCGGCTTTAAAAACCTTCCATTGGGCACCAAGCTCTTCTTTTCGGACCACCTCAATCCTCTTCTGCCATTGTCGTTCTAAAGCAGAAAATTTGATCTGTCTGATTCCAGTCAATGCTTCGTTGAGAACTGCCAGTTTGCGATCACGAAGTCTCATAAGCTCATCCTGCCCATCAGCGTATCTCCTTGAGAAATATATATTCAAAGGGAGGGATAAAAGATGCACTATGACACCCGCCAGGAGGCCTTGCCATCCTATTAGTTTACCGAGGAAGGTAAAGCAAACGGATATTTTAATCGCTGCTGCGAAGAAGACGTTGTTGTATGAGGCGAAATCTGCAATTCGTTTTGCGTCTATACCGACAAGGTTAACGGTCCCCTGCCGTGTCTTCTGGATGTGGTCCTCAGGATTATCTTCTTTCACAGCTCCGACACCTTCGGAGGGGTTGACGGCAGTAGTATCCTTGCTATCTTGCTCCTTTGAGGTTTTAGTCGATGCACCTTTTACATCCTTTCGGCGCATACTCTTTGAAAATATCAGAGCAGCTAGTTGCACACGGATTGGAACCTGTAAATGGCCATAGCAAATCCACCTGGAAGCAGTTAGATATCCACTCATTTACATTTCAACTAATCTTTGAGCCACAAACCAGTACCAGTTGTCCAAGAAGCATTCAATGATCATCGCTAGACCGAGGCCTCCTACCCATAAACCTGCTGCAAAATTAACGTCTTCGCCATTGCTCCTTGCTTCCAGAAGTCTTAACAACCTATACATGGCAAACTGTGGTGCGACGAGAAATATACCGGAGAGTAAGGTTACGATATATTGTTTGGCGAATGCAGACAGGTGAGCTAAAATGATCAATTTGGCAAGATTACCCTTTCCTTGCATCGATACCCAGGCTTCAGCAAGATCCTTAGCCCTAGTATTGTGGTCCATTAGGGGAAGATCTTCATTACGGAGTACCCTTTGCTTAGCCGCTCGGGCAAGCACCGGCGAGCACCAGGAATAGGTATAATGATAGAATGCAGAGACGGTCCATTGACCGTCGACCTCCTGACCATCTTTGTAGAGTTGAGGTCGACGGGGAAATGCAATAGCAGAGAAGAAACCGAGAGCTGAGAGGACAAAATTGACGATAGATAGAGAACCGTGGCCTGATAAAATGGTTTGCAAATCTTCTGTGAGGAATATGACAAAGAGTAAAATGAGATTTGAGAGGGCGTGGAAGGAGGCAAATTCATAGCGAGAAACAGGATTCCTTTCAGAATAAATATTTGTCGCTTGGATATGTATCAATGCCTGGATTGTAGTTAGCAAGCATAACAGTATGGAAGTAATTGGTGATGATGGGTTCCCAGCCCAGATTCCTCGAGAACTTGCGGCCAAGTAGGTGGTGCCCTTGATATCAGCTATGGAAAAATGTATCTTACCCATATTGTAAACCTCGACCAAATCACAAGCAGATATGATCTCCCGTGCTGTGAACCCTCGACAGTATTGAATGCTGCAGCTACTAATGAGACACAGAATCCGGCACTGGTGGATAAATTGAGCATGAAAATTGGTAAACGTGTCTTGCGGTATATTCGTTGGGTTTCCTCCGTAGCAACGCCATCTTTATCCTCATAGATGTCTATGTTTCGATAACCTTGGTTTTTCTTAAAGAAGAGCTGAGGAAGATTGTAAAGTGCTGGAAGTGTGGCCAGGAAGACGAGGACGAGCCCCGCAATGGGAACAATCTCAGGGCTAGCAGCCATGAATCATATAAAATCAAAAAACTGTAAGATGTACTCCGCACTGCAAAAGTTCTCGTTAAGAGGTTTCAAAAGCTCTTTATACAGTACCTACCCCTAACTTTTGTATCATGATGAGTTAAGGCTCATTTTAAGGTGCGAAAGGTAGTGTATGAAAACGGATGAACTTTTTTTTATATGGATGTAATGGATGTGATGCCCTGTCTAGTGGCAGAATGCGGTGTTAGAGTTTGGGTAGGTGGCAAGTTTCCTACTACAAGAGACTTCAATTATTCCTTTGATGAGTCAAAAATTCGAGAGTCGCTTTATTATGCATCTCGAGGGTACGAGGTACTGTCCTGCATGCCGAGACGATAATTGCGGGAACGGCTGAATTCTCGGTTTACAGTATTATGTATTGTTACCTTACAAAGTACTGCTACTGCATCTTCAAGTATTTCAACGTCTTCTACCTCCGGGAGATTCAATTAAGGCAAACAAGATAGGACTAGAAAGGCTAGACGTATAACTCAACTAGTTCAAAGAAGGCAGGCGTATGTATAAGCTGAAAGCAGATGGGAGAGGAGTATAGAAACGTTGTGCTCGACACTGCTACAACTGTCACAGCTCCAAGGGCCCCTAGTTAACAATCGTAGTTGATCATTCGCTAGTCACTATCTTATTACTTCGTATCTGAGGGACGTCTGTTACACATTGCATAAGAAAAAGAGCACCAAACCCTCCGTCATGTAGACTCAACAGACACATCAAGGTCCAAACTTGTGGGAGTCATAAAGTCGAATCATTACCTCAGATATGACATCTCCCGGGTATAAATCATCACCTTGAACATATGCTCATCGAAATGTGCTTATGCCACTGCGCGCTCTTCGTCGCGTCCGCGGGACTCGCCATTGACAGTGGATGGAGCTTCGTCATCATCTTCTTCCTCTTCGTACTCGCCGCCGCGGTGCTCGGAAGCCGGGACCCACAGACCGGACTCACGCTCAAGGGGCTGATCTTGTCCGGAGAGGTCCACACCTTCTCCTGAGTGATGCCTAGCCTTGCGGCGCTGAGAAAGAGTGCGAGCACGAGTCGAAAGTTTCGAGGAGACAGCGGCATTCTTCTCAACCCAGTTGGTTAAAGCGTCCTCACAGTCCTGGATGATACTACATCACATCGTCAGTAATGTTATAGACATGTAGAGATTTGGAAGTTGCTCACGCCTTGCTCGCGTCATATCCATCATAAGCCTGCCTTGTCTCACCAGGAGTAACAGGAGTGTCATCGACGAGTTCCAACAAATGCTTGCCGTATCCTGCAATGATTGCAAGCTTCTCGCAGTGTTCACGGAGGGCGTCGAATTGGTAGGTGAAGGCGGACTTGAGCTTCTCGCGTGTGATGTTGGACAATTGCGCCTCAGCGACAAGAGATTCGGCTTCAGCACGGACAAGCTCCTGTTCGAGAACAACGATCTTTGGCGAGTTTGGCTCCTTGTATTTGAGCTGCGCAATCTGGTCTGTGATCTTCTGCTTCCCTACATATCATTATTAGACCGACTGCAAAGTGACAGGTGTCAAGATAAACTCACTGTCGCGGCTGGGCTGTACGGAAGCCTCGATGTTGCGGATGCTCTTCATCGTCACACGATATTGGTCGTACCTGTCGACGAACTGATCTTCAAGCTCTCCAATTTCGTAGATCAAAACACCAAGCTTGTCAGTGACATCGGAGACGTCATCGTCGCAAGCTTCGCCCCAAATAGACAATTGTTGCTTCAATAATCAGCTTTGTGTCCACATACCGTTGTGTGACATGGGGAACATACAGCGACTTCCATCCTTTCGCGTGCAACAAGCTCCATACTGCGCATCACATTCTTGTCCATTTTGACCAACTGCGACAGTTTCTTAGCAAGGTCGGGGCCAAAAGCCCCAGCCGCGGACTTCCGAAAGTTGTGACCTGTAGTGACGCGAAAATATAAGCACCTAATCACAGTCTATCGACCTATAAAGATCGGGATCATCGAAAACATCGCCGATTTTTAACGGGCTTCTGCCTGAGCAAAGGTGGGGTCACCGGTGCAACCAGCTGCCTTGGACCTCAGGAACACGGTAGGAAGAATTTCTGTTGGAAAGGATTGGAAAACAGGATGCTTTCAACCTACCAATGTTGGCTTTTCCGAAGAACCGACCTGTCTTCGTGGAAGAAGGCGGAGGAGGAGGGTTCTGAATTTGCGAGGCGGTTGGCGCCCTCGACTGACGCATAGAGTAGGTTCGATGCATGTTTGCGGTAGTATGGATTTACAAAATCGATAGTGAGTCCGTTAAAAGCAATGCTCTGCTGCTGGCAGAGAGAAGCGTAGATTAATTTTGTTGTGTTGTTGTGTTGTTGTTGTGAGAAAGCGAAGGGGAAAGGTGGGAGAGCTATATGCGACGGGCCGTGAACGCCTTGAGCTCGATACGTCATCGCCCAAACACGGTGTATGGCCCGTGCTTAATATTCCTTTGTGGCTGGACTCACTTCCAGACCTCCCAGTTGTCTTTTTAGAGAACACACCAACCCTTTAACGTACAACCAACCTACTTTTGTAACCTACCAGTACAAAAATGTACAGTAGATGCTGTCGATCTTCCCTTGCAGTGAATGTAGTCTGGATTTCTTCAAGAAAATAATCAGCATCATCAATCACACCAGTTCAGCACCCATCCCACCCCTCCCTAGTCTCTACGACAACGCGCTCATCATCGAGGAACATTACCAGCCGCACAGCTTTTACTTTCTTACTGTATGCAAGAAACGTTTAGCCGTTCGAGCGATTCAATACAAGAAATACAGGTACCTTAGTCGCGAGCGGAGCAATGACACAGATGACTGTGGTTCTACTCCTGGGAAGTCCCGACTATGTACCACCACCAGTACCAATTCATCCCGTTACATCCGGTTTTTCATCTTTTTTACATCAGACCTTTCCACCACTCCTTTCTTGGCACCATTCTTAGGTTACTTGCACTGTGAGACAAAACAGGTCATATCCACAGGTTTACAGCCTATCACGTTGTTATTGGACTCTAGTAGTTCTATATTGCACTCTACTCCTATTATACAACGACGTTTCAGTGTCACATATATGGCTACCGTACGTTGAGGCCGCTCGTAACGTTGTCGTACGAAAACGAACTTGGAAGCGAACCTACAAATTCACATACTGACCAGCGGTACTGAAAGCTGAGGGTTTCGAACAGTCCATGTCGAAGTATTTCATGTAATTCACGTAATATTGTAAAGTACGCTCACCAGTAAAGGTGTCTTTGAGCTTACTGTACGAGGGAGTTCAGAACGTATGAGTGCTACGGAAATTCGGGACACGCGCAGATTTTAATTCAACTGTTCAAAAATACTAACTCAGCAATTCTTCAAAGCTTAATAGCCAAGTATGAATCGGCCGGGAAGTGTATAAAGTTCACGGATGCCAATCTTGGTAAAAAAAACTTCATTTCGACTAATCTTTATCTAGTATCTTGTCTTTGATAGATATTCATACTTATTTCATAGAAGAATATTTCTTTCTCTCATGGACGAATCACACTATCTCAGTGAACTATCTATACGACTTATTTGACTACCTAATTTTGAAGAGTACTATTTTTTCATACCTGTGAAACCCTTAGTAGGCTAGGGAGCCGTTTAATGTCTATTGTCACAATACTTAGAGCTCTACAAGACATGATGCGTGATATGACGAGTTGTCTCAGCGACTGCTAGCCGCTATTCTCCAGTCATACAGAAAGAATGATAGTCCTTAAGAGAGGAGCCCAAATGACGGAAGGTTCATTCGGCGTAGATGTAGTCACTTCGGCTGATTCCTTACGGCGTGGATGTATCATACTTTCAAACCTGTAGCAGTTGTAAGTTCCTCGAATTTTATGTCTTTCCTGCAATAGACTCAAGTTTAAGTTATGTATGCTGTTACCTGCTGAACGCATTTGACTCAACCTCACGCGCTGGTTCGTCGACAACAATCCAAGTATGACTCGAGTCACAAACTCCAACCGGAAGTAGAGTCTAACTGTGTCTACGGAATCTACGGAATCTACACCGAATTTAAAGTTCCCTTTTTCATAAAAGAGCGAATTCCTCCTGGACAGAAAAACTCTTTTCAAATTCAGTAACACCTCTAAAGATCTGTAAGACCCTTTTAAAAGACAAGCTGTACGAGGAGACTATTCTGGACAATGGTTTACATTGATATTATCACACCCGAACAGTCTACCGTGGACCGTACATGGACTGAGGAGGGATTTGATGCCCTGTGGCATGGACACCCTCAGGCCTGCACTAATTCCCCCAAAGGCAAAGAATTCCAGGCTGCAGAAGATTACTGGCCAAAGGTAACTGCAATGGGCCCCTGTTATGTCTGCAATAGTTCGGAAATTCGAGAAAACACCATAATTGAAGAGGAAGGTTTGAGGTTAGAGGAGGAGGGAGAACAAGCAAAGAACGACCGCCTCATATTATTTACCCGACCTCTTCTACCATGAGCTCTACCACAGTGCTACTAAGAAGTATCTGATCTCTGAAGAGGGCGATACTTACTTGAATGATTTTTCTTGTATAATGGCTGTGGATTATTCATCGTATGTTTATATCTCTACTAAGATCATGTTGACTAACTCAAAATATAAGGGCGACAATCCATTAGGCACTCTCCGATTCCCTCATATGACCTCATTCTTTTATTTGTATCTCTCATTTGGCATTGCTATACCCAACTGTTGCACTCATGAGTCATGCCACTTCAAATACATTGTGCTACACCTTTCTCGAATTGAGCTCCCCAATAGAAAATTTCATTGTCTGTGAAGCCAACATTGTCACCGATAGAACATATAGAATCTAACAATAACGTGACCATTGTTCGGCCACCCCAATCGCCTATACAAAATAGCGCTCCGATCCACCATTTCAACTACACCAAAATAGATCTCATACCCAAAACACTAGACATCAACTAAACCAAGCACACTTACCAACCATAAACCCATCCACCACCCACCAAAGCTCCTAAAAAAAACATGCCCTACAACACTCTCACAATCTACCCCCTATCCCACCCTTCGCAATCATCTACATCCTTATCCCCCTCAACCTCCCCCTTCCCCTCCCCAACCCATTCCATAACCCCCTTCACGCCCCTCAATTTCCCCTCCTCTTCCCGTCCTAGTCTCACATCCTCGTCTCCCTCTCCGTCTCCCTCCGGTTCTACCACCCCTTTCCCTAACCACGATGACCACGATCTCGGTATGCCGACTCTGGCCCAGGTATCGCGCTCTGAGGCTCGACTGACACTGGCGCCTGTGTATTTGGAACGGGGAGATGGGTCCGCGGAGCGGAGGAAGGGGAGGTCTGAGGGAAAGGGGAGGACGAGAGATGGGAGGAGTAATATCAGGGTGGACATGTCGGGGAGTGTGCCTGAGACGGGGCTGGTGTCGGTACCGCGGGGGAGGGAGGAGATGAGAGGGGGGGATGGGGTGAGTGGGACGGGGTCGCTGGGCGTGGAACAAGGGATGGATATGGGGGTCCAGGAGGGTTATACAGGGATGATGCCGATGCATCAGCGGGTGTCTGGGGGAGAGAGTGGTTTGGAAGCGAAGAGGGAAGGTGGGAAGAGGAGGAATGGGTTTTTTGTGGGGTGGGTGAGGGAGAAGGATGGGAAGAAGAGTAAGCAGGTTTATTATGTTGTGCCGAAAGTTGGGGGGAGGAGAGGTTGAGGTTTGGTTGTATATTTCTTGTATAGTTCTAGAGGATAAATAGAGGAATTGTGGTTTGAAGTGCTGCCGTTAGTGCTTCGTTTGTGGTTGCTCTTCGTAGAACTAATTGAAAAAGCCGAGTCCCGGATTAAGGTGAAACCCACAATGATATAGTAAAGGTGCTAATACATTGGTTTGATTTCACCCTCTTGTTGTGGGATTATCCGTCTACTGTACACTCACTTCAAAACTGTTTCTGACGGTACTGTACCGAAAAGGCTAGAACTTATGAAAGTGCTCCAACCACAGTAGGAATTAACCGTACAAAAATCGAATTTCAGTCCTTACAGGGTCTCAGCCGTTATCTAGCATGTACTGTATAAGGAGAATAATGATATATTTTCTTGATCTCTGATGATATAACTCAGCCATTCAGATTGCCAGGATGAGATACCTGTGTACAAATAAAAAGTTCCCTCATTTTCAACACACGGAACTGCTGTACTGAGGATCATGGACCGAGCATGTTCGCACTTGCAATTCTCGCTTTGAACAGCAAAGGTATATAGACAAAGTAATCGGCTCCTAGTCACCGATAACGCAAGTCTTTGGTAAAATCCTGGTGTAGTTCTATGGGTGCTGTCGTGAAGAGATTGGAGAGCGAGGAGACTTTCTTGAACCCCCTTGCCGAAAATAGACTAGCTCTCGCTTACCTGGGACTAGCTGCATACCACGGTTACCTATTACAGAATTCTTTTATCATATAAATAAGCATATCACGGTGGATTTTTGACCTATCTCACGTCGGCGTAGTCTAGTGGTTATGATGCTTGCTTTACAAAACTTCGCCATGCCTGGTTCTGAAGCGCAAGAGGTCGCCGGTTCGACCCCGGCCGCCGATAACTTTTGCTCCTTGAGGTGTTCATATGGAGGGATGATTCGATTTTTTCTGTATCAAGGGTCAAGAGAGCGGGGTTAGTGTCAGACTGAAGAAGTTAGTAGTAACGGATAATCAAGTATATTTCCTACTGCCTTACGCTAGCTATTAGCACCATTCCTTTGACACAGCTGCCTAGTAGGTATCAACGCTGTTGCCTGCATGTTCTCATGTATTTAAACGCTCGTTAGAACAGTCATTAAACAATCAAGCGATATCTCCCCATCGATTTGTGCATCACAAATCTGACAGTTAGAATTATACCTGGGATATGAATAATTCCTACCAAGATTTTCGTCACGTCAACTTGAAATCGTAAGCTTGGAATTATAGCAATGATTTAGATTATGTCTAACAGGTATGTGACCCCTGATTGTGAGTACAGCATGACTTTCAGGCGATTTACCAGTTTCCCCAGCACTGGTTACCTTTGTGTGGTATATTCAATCTAATTCCTATCAAATGAATGGACATTTTTCCGTTCACCGGTCTCAATATAGAACTTGAATTTTCAATAGTGACTGAGTTATGGTGCGTATGATCACGATTTCATATAGATGCGCAACCCCAGATATCTTCATGAACGGCAGCTCCGACTGCATGGTGTGGCTGAGCAATCCAGTATGCTCTTTTTCCCCCCTCAACGTCTCTTATGTGCTTATAAGTTTGGCTTTTTGCGGAAAGTTTTCATTAGTCCACTATGTCAATCCAGTCAATTTCATATCCATTCTAGTGGCTTGCACAGTGGCACTCCAAGACATGGCTTTTGCTGATAGACATCATGCAAACGATCTGGAATCGTGGCCACTACTTGATAGTGCGAATAAAGTCTTGATTAACCCTAACGGCGTGCTCTCCCCTTCCTTGAATGGACCGTACAGGAGCCAGACGCATTGTCAAACCCGCTTTCCACGATGACGGCTTTCCAGTAAAGTGGTTCAACGATGGCGTAACAAACAACAAAAGAAGCTGCACAGTTACTCTAATAACTCGACAAAGAAAGTTACAGTACATTTGGGGGATGAAGAGCTATCCATCGACACATCAAGGTTACTAAAGTGCTTTTGGGCTGGAGGGCTTGATACATGTTGTATGGTTTGCCGTGGTGATTTCCACAATGAATGGAGTCCGCCTATTCGAACGATATCAATTGATCCATCTTTCCATATTTACGACCTTGATCATTTGGAACTAGATTCCTTGTAATTGGATCCTTCAAGTTATACTTTTCACGCCTCTGAGTTTCCTCCGCTTTGGATACATAACCGCCACCTCGTCTGTATGAAATACCACCGTATCGAATACATTCCCATCTCGCACGTATGGCACAAAGAGGTTGCTGAAGCTCACGAATTCCCAGACCGAGCCTCTACAAAGGCTGCTCAGTTGGTCTATGGTGTACCGGTTAGAACTTTGTTAGCGGTGACAGCCCACTTCGACGAGTGCGTGGAGATATAGCACGACTACATCAGCATGCCCCAATGGCAATATGATACTCAACAAAATCTCTTAATCAACCTTCCGTCGCTGTTCTCTTACTCCACCATATCTGTGGTCCATTTTGACGACATCAACCTTACCCGTATTGAAAGCATAAGATCATCCGAAGAGCCAAGTCAGAAACCGCACGATATCGCCATATTCTACAAGGCACGATGGTTCACAAGGATGTGGGTTACATTGGAGTATGCTAAGAGTAAGAATGTTTACATGCTAACTGAAGGGTACCAACTCCTGCCAAACCATGTTTCAGATATCTTAGATGGGCTCATAGACCTCTTCGCTAAAGAATATAAAAATGATCGGAATGCCCAGTGCCTCTATTATTGACCACACACATCCACTGTCGACAGAGATTCGCTCTCTCGGACCTGTTATACGACTTCTTGCCGAAAAAGATTGCAGAAACTACAGGGACCGCTTTATGGCCATATGTGGCTTCCTACAACTGGGTAGTTATAACACTGTTCTGCCGTAAATTCCAGCAAATCCAACAGAAGCGTGCCTTTGGGTCATGTGCCGATGCCTGCAGGTAGGTGACTTTACTCCGTTGTTGCTCGCTCCCAGCGGCGAGAAAGTATTCGAACCAGCTACACGGCTGAAATGCCACGAACGCATGACAAAGAATACTTGGACACTAGGAACTACCGTCTTCCCTGCAACCTTTACGGAAATAGTTCGAGACAATAAAATCAAGATGCATCTGGAATCAGTTGGAACACTTATGGAATTCGGATACACATCTTTCAAAAGGGAGGAAAGCAGTGCATTCAACGGTGCGGTAAAGCACATTCTTTACACTTCTGGAACCTGCCCATACAGTTTCGT
The DNA here is from genome assembly GCA_010093705.1 of Patellaria atrata CBS 101060. Classification (NCBI taxonomy): domain Eukaryota; kingdom Fungi; phylum Ascomycota; class Dothideomycetes; order Patellariales; family Patellariaceae; genus Patellaria; species Patellaria atrata. The sequence goes on from MU006101.1 coordinate 208,655, forward strand.
TGCCGCAATAGGTCGAATATACATTGTACCCGCATGGGAGCAGTGCTGACCTGGACATACCACGATCGTTCCCTCAATATGTTAAAGAGATACCAGATTTTGTCACCACTTTACGATATTTGTTAGAAGAGTACGAAGTATCAATCAAAACTGGAGATACCACAAGGTGCCTTCAGGTCGCGACTCGGATAGCAGCTCTGCTACGTCTTGACGTACAATTTACCTTAGGCGCTGGTCAATTCACACGACTTAGCTATGCCGCACTCGCTCACACAACAGCCGGAGAGGAGGATACGGATGCATTGGTCGTTACTCGCCGTAACTTTTGTACCAAAACGTCTTCCTTCCGACTGGCACTTTGGAGCCGTCCTCCAGTAGGAACTCAGCTGTATCGCATACCTGGTCTATGCCTGCAACACTCTCTTAGAGATGGTGTTGGCCTATTGATCCACAACCGCCGAACAATCGGTAGAATGACCCATGGGACACCCACCTGCGACTGTCATGAGTATGAATTGGTGCTAATTGAGTGAAATATATCCCCTTCATATGGATTGTTTCGTGATTTTGTGTTTCTGAAGGTATACCTAGCTTCTATGCTCAACTTCTATAATACCTACATTTTCCCTTCTCTTACATTATTTCCTTTCACTATTCGATACGGAAATGAACAGAACAGGACACGGGTGATTGCAAATGAGAGTCCGAAGAGTTTACTTTCATTCAACGGTATGAGACTATTCTAAAACATGCTGAACCCCCCCTCCCATTTTTCATTCGTGATATCATTACACTCCATCGATTCTAGGAGGACTTTTCTCCCTCACCCCCATTTCCCTTAGGACCTTCCCGTCGCTTCTGCCGATCGCTCACTGTGGCCAACACGTGACCGGCGATTTTCCAGGGCGTCAAGGAGTACTTGACGGCCGTTTCCGCCGCTTTTCCAATCCTTGACCTCTTCCTTCTATCCCTTCGCAACTTCCTTTCGGGTACTTGTAGTGCGTCGGGTGGTCCCTGTTGGGGAGGATCGTGATTGGTCGCCAGTATTTCGTCAAATGTTCGGGAGGAGGTGGGCGTGGGAGGTGTTACGGTGATTTCGGGAACCATGATGAATCTGGTGGGACAAATTATTGAGCGTAGGTTTGATAAATTGGGAGAGAGATGTGCGTACTGAAGGAATTTTCTTCTTGAAGAAAATACCGTGCTTTTGTCTAGGTATGGCGTTAGCTATGCGCGAAGCAAAGGGGATAGTTTTAGGATTGCGTGTCCAGTGTTTGGAGAAGCTTTTGGTCTCTTGGTTGGAGAATAACACTATAGATGAGGAATATGTCTTCAAGCCGACCGTCCAGAGATTCAACGAGTATGATTTCGGACCTAGGTCTGGGACTTTGGGCTGTTTGAAGTTGTCATTGATTCCTTGGTCAGCACTGTTGGGGGTAGAGTAGCTTAAAATAAGGAATTGCATTGTGTATATCATTTGAAGTTTTGATTTACAATGGAATTCATGGAGCCAAGTAGCAGAAAGAGCAGAAAGATATAGAATACAATGTATCTGTCTGTTCTCCTTAGTTCCTCTTGGCCATCTCGAGAAGGCCATATGATGATAGTTTTGAATTGGTTCTTCTAAAAATGTAGTACTAGAGCCTTTTGGTTCAAAGAGTTGCTAAATAAATGATAGGTACTCCTGCTTGGACCATTTTCTCATGGTGACCGTGGAGGTATCGACATCATTGATATTCATTAGCGACATTTAGTAATGTTCTAGAATGGTGGAAGATAAGGTATGGTACAGTGCAGTGCAGTGCATACGATGACTAACGTTGTGATAATGAAGTGTGAGATTATTATTCCTTCGTAATTTTTTTTCTCTTGTGATGTTGTGTTGGTTTTGGTAGAAAGACAAAGAGTTAAACAAACGATAACCTTTACTTTCTGTGGCCTGGCTTGGCGTGTCGGTCGAACCTTGTCACGTTAAACTATGTCAAACGAACCATCGCATTGTGAAGAACGCCGGTGAACCTGATACATATACCCTCATGCTGCCCAAATAAACTGCCATGATGCTTACAGCACCTACACACAAAGAAACATACTCGCTGCTGGTATGGGACATCTTTACAAAACTGCAACCACCCATCTAACACCCCCACTTATAGACAGTGCGAGTAGACAACGAACGACACCGTGCACCTCCGTTATGGAGAGTACTTCCGCAGAGCTAGCCTCAGCGCTGCTTCAATGGGTCAGTCTTTGTTTATTTCCCCACTCATACCCTCATGTCGGAATCAAGCTTACTCGTCTAACAGATCAATTCCTTTGAGATAGTGAACGTGCACGAACTGCGACAGCTCGCAGACGGTCGGATATTATGGAGCATCTTGCGGGATGCAGAGGGAGAATATTTTAACTCCAGACTTCCGGAGTCTATAGACGATGCAAAGGATAACTGGGTTCTACGGAAACAGAACCTGAAATTTGTTCTCCGCGAGATCTCAACATTTATCAAAGAAGAGTTACTAGAATATCGATATGTGAGCGAAGTGCTTACTCCAGATCTAGAGGAGATCGCAAGAGAGAATTCGAAACCGGAAACGATGAAGGTAATGTGTGTACCCGATCACTTTTCTGCTCCTACAATTGACGGGATTACAATCAAGCTCGTAAAACTCGTCTTCATCGTCGCCCTTAACTCTTCCTCCAAAGCTCGGATCGTCGGAGTCCTTCAAAAACTCAAACCCGAAGTACAGAAGCCCATAATGTTGCTCATTCAGGAATTGAAAGCCATGGATGAGGAGCTAGGAAAAGAGGCAGAACAAGCAAAAACTGGATCTACATCCCAAAATGCTCCTGGAGCCGATTCTCTTCGGGTAGCTTCTCCTGTCGAGAGGGATCCTATCTTAGAGCAAGAAGAAATGTTAATCAAAGCCGAAAAAGAGAACCAAGCATTTCGTGCAAAGGTCACCGATTTGGAGGACACTGTGACTGAGTACAAGGAAAAGCTTTCTACTCTCGAAGTGCAGCTGATTGAATCGAATCTACACGTTGATAGGTCTCGGGCAAAAGCATATGATGATGAACAGTTCCGGAAGTTGAAAGAGGACCATTCTCACCAAGCAGATCTCATTGCGGAACTAGAAAATGAGCTCGCTACGGCGCAACATAAACTCGAGGTATTGGAAAGAAAAATGCCCAAGATCAAGGCCGATTCCCAAGAAAACCAAGATCTCCGCGATGCCCTCCAGATAGCGAGGCAAGAGAGAGATGACCTCGCACAGGTTAATAAGAAGAATGAAAATCTGAAGAAGAAGATTGAGTCGTTGCAGAATGATATCAGACGACATCATAACCTCGAACGCGAACTTGCGGAAGCGCATGAACAAATCAAAACCCTTGACAATCTCCAAGCTGAATGCGCCGCGTTGCGAAAAGCTAACGAGGAGAGTGGAAAGGCTTTGATGAACAACGAGTTGGCTGTAGATGATTACAAGATGAAGTTACGACAAATGGAATTTGAGCTTCGCCAACACTCTCAAACCGCCGAGCATGCTGTTGAATTCCAACAACGAGCGGAAGAGCAAAATAGAGAACTTATGGAAAGGATTCGAGAATTGGAGGTCGATACTCATCAACAGTCCGACTCTGTACTTCTTGGTACTCTGGATGATGAGCTTAGTGTTGTGACAGATCATGAAAAGTTAGCCGATAGCTTAGAAGCTCGTCTCAATTGGCAGAGAATACTGACAAAGTACCTTCTTAGTGTTAAAACCTCCCCGGCCGCATCTGACGCAAACCTCATCACGCTTAAGCAGAGAATGGAAATTTTGCAAGCCAGATACGAGAGGCTGGAGGAGCAGCATTTCAACACCCTTCAAGAGAACATGGCTCTGCAGCATGGTATCAGAGATGGTCAAGGACCCTTTGAGAATACCGGGTATGATTCCAGTTGCCAAAGGTTGACACCTGAAGCCTCTACGAAGACTGATCAAAGCTATAGCTCGTCAAATCCTTTTATTCAACTTCATGAACGGCTAACAAAGGCTGAAGAAGAAAGGGAAGCATTGAGGAGCGAAGTCTTTGCTACGACATCGCAGAATGCAGAGCTTAAGACTGAGATTGCCACTCTTCGAGAGAATATCGATGTCAGCGCTCAAGATCAAGAGGTCGAGAAGACAAAGAGCAAAACTGAGTATGAAACCCTTGCTGATTACTATGCTAAACTTCAAAAGCATTGCGAAGTGCAGAAGATCGACAACGAGAACCTGCAAAGTTCCCTTCGCCATGCTATCCTAAGGGATAGCACCAATCAAGAAGGCGACCAAATCAGTGCCGAGTTCACATTGGTCTTAGAGCAGCTTAAGATAGTCAGGGAAACTCCCGAAGCCGAAAGCGAAAAGGTCATGACATCTACGGCTGCCGACCTAAGCACCAGACTCGAAACTGGGAGGAACAAGGTCGCAGAATGTACTCAAGTAAGTACTTCTCCTATTGACCCCAATCACGACCCTACACCGGATGAGAGCAGGAAATATTACGAGGACAAAATCCTCAGACTCGTGGCCACGGCACCCAAACCACCCATCAAGGAACAGATGCAGGAGTCGTGGTTTCAGCGCAAGTGGAAGGAGTACCAGACCGGACCCATATCCACCAGTCCGTCCGAGAAACTTTTACCTCGCGTCGCTCCCCCTTGCCGTCCCTTCCCCAATTTCAATGGGGAGAGCAACAAGGACGCTGCCCCCGCCAGTCCGATGGGGAGCATTAGATCACTCCCCGCGCCCCCCTGCTACACCTTCCCCGAATACTTGATGGGCAGTACGGACGCCAGCTCCGGGCTCGGAGTTTCCACCCCCCATCCCGCCCAACCCCCGAAGGATCCCACACCTCCCTTCCACCCCAAACCCCGCTTTTCCATCTTCACCGGGAGATGAGCTAACTGTTCCAGCGCCTCGAACGGCAAACTGCCCTTATCGATACCCTCACGCGCGAGATCGAGGACGCCAGAAATGTTGCGGCGCGCCAGGTGAAACAGTCCTCGGCGCTAGATTATGCGGATCTGCGGCGCGAGAATAGGCTCATGACGTCGGCGTGGTACGATACGGTTGGCAGGCTGCAGAGTAATACCGTTGTTTTGCAGCGCCGGACAGAACCGCCGCGGAGTTGGGTTAGGAAACAGATGGCCACTGTAGGGGCTGTAGGGGTGAGTGGTTTGTCTTTTTTTGGTGCTTGATGGTGTCTCTTTCGTACGGATAGTGAAGGGTTTGTAGCATTTGAGCGTTTTTCTGGGGAGGAGTTTCTGTTTAATGAATGAGTCACGTTTGTACACTTTTCTCAACTTCATGCTTCGTCTGTTTTGCGTGAAATTGTTCTAGGCTAATTTGGCTTTATAGACACGACGATGAATGTGGAGTGGTAGCATGAGGTTCGCTAGGTTCCTGGGTATAATAACTTTTCCTTGTCGTGGGCGTGCGTGTTTTGCATATCTTCGTTGGCATATACCCCCTGCATCGAGCGAGAGGCGTTCATTTTGTTCTTTTGATAGAAAAACCCCCTACTATTCCGTAAGAGGGGGCATTCTGGTATGTAAAAATCAAACAAGTAAATCCCAATCTCCAATCCATCCCCATGAGACGTAAACCTAAATCTCCTCCAACTCCTCGTCCTCCAGCCCCGCGGGGGCCCAATCCCCCTTCTCGCAGCGTTCCGGCCGGACAAAGACGCCACAGTTCCTGCCGCACGCGAAATAGCGCGTCCCCTGTACGGAGCCATCGTTCTTGCCGACGGGCTCATCGAGCGTGATGCCGATCCAGGGAGCTCCCGTCGGGCCTGGGAGTTCGGGAATGGGGCCGATGTGGGAAATCGTGCCGATGCGGCCGTCGGTCGTGGAGGGGAGGAGGCGGACGCGGGAGGAGGGTGTGAGGTCTAGAGTTGAGTTAATGGGGTTCAGCGCGGGTGTGGATGTTGGGGTAGAGTTCTGTGAAATTTGATGCTCGGTGTGGAAGTCGAATTTGACTTTTGGGAGATTTAGGTGAGGGTACGAGAAGAGGAGTAAAGGAGCCGGGGGTGTTGATTTACAGAAGGAGCGAAGGGGTTGGGGTGAGAAGAAGGTTTGAAACGCGGGAAGAGCTCGTTGAAGTCTCCTGAGAGGCGTTGAGGAATACGAAACATTGGAGAATCGATTGAGGAAAATCACGCATTGAAAGCTTCAAATGCTGGGAAGAGTCGTGCGGGATTTATGGAGATAAGATGGTGGACTGAGGTTGAGTTTCGGCTCGCTAGGAACCGATCCCGAACCCGACAAGGGTTCTCCTGATTCATATCCTTTTCTCATACATTTTTGAACAGCAACTAGGAACATCGATGTAGGAACAGGCTTACGAATGTAAAATAAACGGTTGGAATGGGATGCTGATGCGAGGAAGATGATACAGGGCCGATGCCAAGAATCGCAAGATTGGATGATAGAATCGAACGACAGTGTTTGAGTTTGTTGTGATAGGGGCTCATGAACTACTACACACGCACCTCGTTCTTTAATCTCTCTTTCGAGTGCTCTGACTTTCTGCTGCTCCAGGCTCGGGGCGTCCGGATCGAAGCGACCTAACTTCCGGTTCTTCTTCCACGCAAGAACGCTATCGGTGCGCGATTCGTACTCTTGTTCCGGCATTGTGTATTTTTGAACGGATGATACATCGGTAAAATCGGTCCGGGCGCCTGGTGGCCGACTATCGACAACCTGTGGAAAGCGATTGTTAGACATTCAAAAGGTCTTACCACGTGCTCTTTGCATATCGATAGCGAAGGATAAGATGCTCGGCGCTTTTCTTTTAGAAAAAACGAATTTAGAATTACAGAAGTGATGGACAAAAGACTGGACGGACGTTTCTTCCTTTCCATAGACCCCCTGTGGGATGGATAGATCCAAGAGTAAAGGTCAACAATCGGGTGCAGACTGAGACATGGAGAAGGGACGGCGACCCCGTCGAGACGACAATATCAGATCGTCCGGGGTCGATTGGTTTCATGGAGATTTGCAGCAGCCCAAGAGGTTCTTTTGGGCGATCCGAAAATGATAGGCAAGCATCACCGAATTAGGAGCTGCACGTGCCGGTGTTGGTTGCAGCCTCGCGTGATGACGAGCATTAGAGAAACAGCCCCCGAAGCCAAGGGAGCGCCTCGCGGGTTTGGAACATCAGGATTTGAAACACCAGGTAATGCGAGGAACGAAAAGATGATGCACAAAGAACTGAAATGGAAACTGCTTTTTCTTCCCGCCGGGAGTCGGGAGTGATGGAAAACAAGGTATACGCGGAGTCGCAAAGTTGGAAGAGAAAAGGATGTGGCGAACGTGTTTATGCGCACGCGCCACGATATGTGCCCAAAGCAATGAGACTGCGAATAGGAACGTCGTCAACTTACTTGAACCTCAGCATAGGCTTGCAGAGGGAACGAGGCAAGTTGGGTATTTTCTTCATCTCCAGCTTCAAGGACGGTAGATAGATGGGATCCATATCTCAGCGTGAGCTTCTGAGCTGAGGCCGGAATACCCGTGATGGGTTCCAGTCTCGCCTTAAACTGCGCGATGGTCCAGGAAGGAGATACACGTCTCTCCGATGAGGCATTGGTGGAGTTGATGAGGAGAGGGATGTCCGCGGCTGTTTGAACGGACATGGTTGCAGCTTTTCTTTTATCACCAGCTCGGACGGCGAGCTTGATGCTCACGATCCTGCAGGCCTCAGGTGGTGGTAGAAGCGAGTTGATATATTGCTTGAGATGATCCTTCTCGTATATACGGCACTAGAAAACTCTCCAACTGATTGTTTGGGTATGGGACGTGCTGAGACAAAGTGATGTTGAACCACTAGAAAGATGATGTTGGAAGAGAGGTTTCCGGTTGGATGAAGCGCTGAAAGGCTAGGGCGAACTTTTCTAGCGTTTCCAATAATGAGATCGAAATCGCTGGGATACGATTCCTTGCGCTTCGTTCTGAGCCCCAGCAGCTTCACGATATCAAATTGAAGATCACGTTTTGTCTTCCTCCGGACTTTTTAGTCGCAAGGTTACACGGGGGATCGGAGTGCAACTACAGTACAGTAGTTCTTCTATAGGCTGGTGCCAAATATGGCTAAAGCTCGAATGCCTGAGGGGAGTTGGAAGCGAGAAGATGCTTGAAAAGCTGGACGTACTTCTGTATGGGCCGTAAGGTACTATACTGTACTCCGTACATGAAGTTCTGATGTAGTTGTCAGATTTAAGGAAATCATCTTTTAACCTATCCTGCTTCGCACCTGCCTGCTTCCGCTCATGCCTTTTGTGTTACCGTACACCCGATTCCCGATTCCCCCCTCATCACTTACTGGATCTGGATTGTATCTCTATATGGAAGTACCTTTCCATCTGCACCCCTTCCCTTCCCGTTTTCCCCTTCCCTTCCCGTCTTCCCCTTCCCTTCCCTCTTCCCCCTCATGATCCACCAGCCACAGTTACCTTACCTTACCTTACCTTACCTTACTGGGTGCTTCACGGGATGACGAGAACGAACTCCAAGGCACTATCTCCATCTTCTATACACTACCTTATTCTACTACTATTGAACCGTCAATCTTTAACTACCGCAAACCATCTCGTCATCCCACGCCATCCCACATTGTATCACCCAAGTAAAACACCCCACGTTGCTGTCTCCAAATTCTTTTTTCTGCCATCTCTCCTATCCACCACTGTCCACCACCACGCTTCACCACGCTTCACCACGTCTAGTCCTATCATCTCCCACTACCCCGCAGGCGTAGAGCAAAGTGCTGGTTCCATCAAGGTTGCATCTTGTGCTTCCCATGACCTCCTTAGTTACACATACCCATTTCATTTTTCTTCTTTCGCGTGGATGTGAGGTATCACAATTTCCTTCTTTTCAGCTTGCAGCGCATCGCGTGCCAGGGCACAATACAGCCCGGAGCGAGTGTGGTGCATCGAACCATCTCTTCCTTTGTCATGGCTTGTACCCCTCGATTACTGTAGAACTAAATTGAACGTACACAGAATGACATACATATCTCTTCTTGACATGTTTTGCAGCATAGGTGGGAACTCAACTTGTCCAGGGATCTTTACAAAGGTACTGTGTGTTCTACTATAGTTCTACAACAAACAAGGAGGCCATGGCAAGGGAAGGATATTTTGCGGATCCATCTGCTCTGTTCAACCTTGATACTTTATGATTCTTTATTCCCCCCATCCACCCGGGACTGGGGCCGCTTTTCAAGACTGCCGCGGGTTTTGACAGCTTATCATGGGCTCCGGAGCCGAGTAAAGCGCAAAACGCAAGACGCACACGACAAGTTCGGTCCCTGGCAAAATGCTTCGCTGGACTCTACGGAAGTGAAGTACGACCGTAGGATTAGGACACCCTCACTCTTACTCTCACTTTCACTCTCACTCTCACTCTCACTCTCACTCTCACTCACAGTATGTCTCGCTATAGAGACGTCCGTCGAACTTGCATCGACAACTCGGTTTGCAAGCGATGACCGACATCGTCAGCGAAGGACTGCTTTCGATCCCAACTGGTTCATTACGCACCTTCGCGTAAAAAAACTAAAAAAGATAGAATAGAAGGGGCTCACCGCTTATCCAAACGTCTAAAAACAGCATCACCACTTTCCAGGATACCGTCAGTAACGAACAGAGGAAAAGGGACAAAAGGGACACAAAGGGAACATGTTCGGCGCCGCCAAGAACAGCAGACTAGTTCTAGCGGGAATGCCAGCTGTCGCTCGCTTTGATACAGTAGTGGATAGTGGATAGTGGATAGTGGATAGTGAATCAGTGAGCAGCATACCGACTTTGCGGCTTTTGATGCACTCGACAGCCTTGTTGCTTGCTGGCCTCGGGATCAAATTCGCTCTGTCTTGATAACTGGAGGCAGAGTCCTGACCTTTTGAACAGCTAGTGACTAGAACTACTGGAATTTAGAACAACAGCTCGAGCATTGTAGTGCTGACACATTGCAAACACAACACGGTTGAGGTGCATTGACATGGTATTAGATCGTGAGGAAAATAGCCACGATAACCCCATCAAACTGCGACATGCGTGATGCGTCCGATCGTTCAACAACTTCTCTAACAGACCGCATCCTTGTTTGCTGAGCTCATTTTTTCTTGTTCTAAACTTCTTGTCCACCAAACTGACTCTGGCTCTAGCTCCGGGAATCCCCACTATTGTAACAATTGTTATAGGGGATCCTCGAACTACAGGACTGTGCGTTCTGCCTTGGAAATATTTGAATTGAACTATGCCACCTCCTGCATGACAGACGACTACAATCCCGAAGAGCCGGCACTAACAAATCATCCAGGGAGCAATGATAATAATAAGAAACGTTGGGCATATGTCAGGCAGCATTCACCGCCAAACTGTCATCATCAATCTGCTGCTAATTCTCCTCATCAATTCTGTTGTCTGGACCGTCTTCCTACTTCCGCTCTGCAAGGCCGCAACAAACCTGGTGAACCAGATGCTGCAATCCTCCGGCTTACTAGACGAGGAACACCACCGCTCTATGTAAGCACTCTCTCTCTCTCGTACAAGTACGCTTGAGGCTCACGTGGAAGACGAAACGTTTCACAACCTTCCCCGGCCTTGCCTGTGCATGTGGCCTGGGGGGTTAAATATTGAAACTCCGTCGTTCTCTCCTGATATTTGCTGCAAGAACGAGGGACGGGGCGTCAACGTACCAAAAGACCGCTCATCACTCATCAGACATGGCGCGGATTGGAGCATCGGCAGTTTCACCGCCATTATGTATCCCAAGCAACCAGTCTGTAAAGGGACAGCCTAGAGTTGATTGACAGCTCATGAACACCTCATCTCGAAAACAAAGAGGGTAGCTATATTAGGCGATCTGTGACGGTTGTGGAGCTTAATTTGTTCCCGACAACTGGCGTCAGATCCGTAGGGCATGAAATGGTGGTGCAGATCTACGTTCTGAGGCGTTTCGCGAAGTCCAACAACGCGTCCTTCCGAAAAAGCGAGTGGGAGCCCTGACAACTCATTACCAACTAATCCCACCAGATCCTAGCTGCCCTTCACCGCCGCTGGCAACCTCTTCTTTTTTGGAATAATCCGTTGTTCCTGGATGTGTTGACAGAGGAAGATCCGTTACTCTCTCTCTCCTCAGGAGATAGAGGCTTTAACGGATTGGTTCCGACATCACAGGAATAACAATGGTCTGGTTCTTGATCAGGTATCAATCATGGATCCTCGATAGTTCTAGTCGATCCCCCCCCCCCTTGTTGTTCAGATATACCAGACTACCTGAAACTGGCCATGAACAGGACAGGTACATATTGCAACATCAAAATACGTTACGAAAAGCGGGTTTGACAAAGAGTACAAAGTACTTTTAGACAACGATGATCCTTCTTGATTCAAATTTCAGAAAAATGATGGAGCTTTTTTTTTTTTTTTGGTAGGAACTGTTTGGAGAAAATGATTCAGTATCTTTTTTTTTCTTTTTTTTTTTCCTTCTTCGTCGCTCCACACTTTCATTAAGAAAACCCACACACAAGAGCTACATCCAACATGTTCGCAGACTAGCCGCCGACACGTCACCCCTACCCAAACAGACTAGGCGAATGAGTGTATGCATCCGCAAAATGGTCAAAACGAGACTAATCTATTATTGACTTGGACAAGACTTGGGTATTGTTCGGTCACCCCTCTGGTCCCTCTGCAAGAGTAGTAAGTTATTAGTTATAATATCTACGTATGTATGCATAAAAATCCCAGATCCCAGTAGTTAACCTTAACCATGGAGTGCATGCCGGATGCATGTTGTGGCGCATTGTATCGATGGCTCGATGCGTGTTGATGCTGTTCCACTACTCTCCGAAGATATCTCAATTTTCCGCTGGCCAGGTTGGTACTGGTCTTCGTACAGTACAGTACGCTTAACGTTCCTCTTCGCTATTTACAGGGCCGTGGCTATGCTCCAAAGAGATTTGCGTTTTCCATTGGTTACGCCATGTTTCATCCCTTGTCGACCAGCCGTTGTGCGATTCCTAAAAAGACGCTGCTCTCTCCCAGAGGCGACCATTAAGGACCCAGAAGCTACATTCGTCATTCTTGTTGGTCGTCTACATCCATAGTGGAACTTTCTTAAGGGCACTTCAAGGACACTACCACCGCAACAGTCACAGTCACTTTACCTCTCCTCGCAGACGCTTTGATGCCATATGTTCCAAGTACCTCCTTCTCCATTCTACTAAACGCCGCTCATAAACACGTCCAAACATCAACCAAAGCTTCCGAGCGGCCCATCCCATCGTTAAATCAATAAAAAGCCACTAACTTTTGGGGAAAGTATCTGCATATAGTCTACATTATTTCGCTTCATCCGCAACCAGAGATACGGGGATCAGCAGTACTCGGGTATCAATACAACCCGATATGAGATCGAAGCGACAGTCAATCATCAAATCGAGTACTGTGCAAAACATTACGCCTCACTCTCCATTCTGCACATAAGACATTGAATTTTTTTTTAAGCTCTTCGGAGCGGTCCGCACAGTCAAAACGGTAGCTTTGGCCCTGCACGACATAGCTTTCGAGGCAGCTCAAAGTCTTCTTTCATTATCGAGTATTCCTCACTGCAAGTCCATCGGTACTCGAAATCCTCGTTCTACCGTTCTCCCGTGGGCTGGCCTTCTCAAGGCTAGCCCAAACGTCGCCGTCGTGGATATCGCACTGTTGTTGGAGTCGCGAGACTCCGAGTCTCCAAGAGCCAGCAAGAGCATAACCTCTGTTGGCTCAGCGTCGACTGAAGCAACTCGAGCAACGGTAGCTCCATCAACAGCATATACAACGCCGAGTTCTCTACCGGGCGCCCCACTTGGAATAATATCATATCCAGGACCCCCGTCACAAGGACGACCATCTCCAGGGCCAGTGCAGAGACCCCCGCTACCTCAACTATCATCGCAAAGTGGACTGCCTCAGCTACCTCAACCAAGTTATGCGCCTACCAGGCAACAGTTGCACCCGGAGCCGTTCAACCATCAGCAGCTCCGACCATTGTATTCAGGACCACCACCAACGTCCGGTCCTATCAGTCTTTCACGGCCGTTGTTGACTCCGTCTCCAGCTCCTGGTCCTAGTTCTAATAAGCGGTCAGCACCATCCGAGCCACTTCCAGAGGAAGCACCCGTCAAGAAGCAATCGAACTCCAAATGGACCAAGGAAGAGGACGAAATCAATACCGAGCTTCGCGGTAATGGTATGAAGTGGGATGATATCGCGAAACGACTACCAGGACGAAGTGCGATGAGCTGCCGCCTGCGTTTCCAGAACTACATTGAACGCAAAGCCGACTGGGACGAAGAAAAGAAGAACAAGCTTGCAAGACTATACAATCGGTGCGAACCTCCCCCTGTTTTTGGTTAACCCTTGCCGTTTTTGGATCCCTTCACTATATACCCTTGATTGTACCCTGTATCGCTCTAGTTTTAACTCAAACCACCTGTACCACCCTCCCTTGCACCGTTTCTTTTGAGCATAGCTAACCACCTGTATAGATTCAAACAGGGCATGTGGGAGCAAGTAGCGAAGGAATTACAGATGCCCTGGCGGACCGTCGAGTCCATGCATTGGCAACTTGGCGAGCAAGAGATAGCTTCACGTGCTAATGCGCCAGTTTTTCAATTCCGTGGTGGTGGTACTACACCTGGTGCCAGCACAGGCCCTTTACCAGCGATCAGTCATTCAAGCCGCCGTCCGTCAGTAACTTCACCGCCTCTTCTTCCAACCACGAGTCAGGGTCCACTAAGCAGGGAATTTCAGCACCAACAACCTGCAAGACGGAACAGACGTACTGCTGAAGGAAGACGCAGGAGGGTTAGCCCACAGTCAGTCAACCAATCCGCGTTGCCTGCCCCGAGTGACGGTGAACGAAGACCAGACCTCAGCCCTGGATCAACTGAAAATGTACCCTATCCACAAGGCTTTTTAGCAACTTCAAAAGATGACCGTGAGCGAAGAGAGGGCACGATGGAGACTAGGAGTGACGGTGGTACCTCATCAGTTGGAAGTAGGAGTTACGTAGATTTCAAGAGAGAAGGTGGAGAGCTAATGGTGAGGAGTCCGGTGCTATCTGAGGGGAGGAGTTCAGGGGAAATCAAAAGGGAGGAGAGAAGTGATGGAGGCAATTAGATCAAAGCAGTCTACGGCGAACGGCAATACTGACCCGTTTCGGACCTCGATGAAAGTCGAAGCCCCATCTGCCATTAGCTTTGGCACAATTGATCACTTCAATCCCCGTCAACCGACTGGGCTGCAATCTTCACTCACTCAAAGTTAAGAACTCAGATATCTACGGCAACGTAAAATAGGAAGAAGGGGAATATCAGGCGGGCACTGCATCACTTCCATCTCAATCAACATAATCTCAAGCATATAACGACATCGGCGGTCATCTCTGTCTCCCGTTCTTCTTTTCTTCTTTACTATCATTACTACTTTAATCCCTTCATTACAATAACGAAGATCTGCACGTCATTTTAGTCTTTTCAGTTTGCATTTAGCGTCGGGTGGATACCTTGTAGCGTCTTCAATCATGTAGCAAGCGAGCAAGTGAAATTTTCATTCCTATCATTGATTCATTTGGGGTCTGTTGGCCTTCCATCCAGTTTCATTGGATTCGTGTCTCTTCGTATCTGCGATTATATTGTTGGCTGTTTGATACTTTCGATATACTTATGCATTTGCGTCTGCCTTGGTTTTTTTTGCATCGTCCTTTGGTGGTGGCGGGTTGGGATAGGTTGGCATCGATGGGTTTGGTTTTACTCGGGCTGCTGTTATCTGTGCTGCTCTTCTCAATTCTGAACTGGCGTATTGGGACTTGCAGTACGCTCTTGAATCGTTGGTTGGACGAGCATGGTATACGCCATACATCACCCTTCCCCTGTTACGCTTGGTATTTTCGAACTCTCTGTACGTCTTGTTCACCGACAACTAGCAGGCTATCAACCCCCAAACAATCAAGCAATCTCTACCGTCTGCATGGTTAAATTCGAACGACTTTCCTGAACAGTAGAGCCGTCGACTCTTTTCGAGTGTCAAACGTACAGCAAGGCGAGGAATGCGGGATCACAGGGGAAGAGTGGACCGTCCGGCCTACGCCATACATGCATATGCATACATTACAGATCAGCATTGCAGACGGGGGGATGCGTAGCAAGATTCTGCAAGCAGGGGAAAAAGGGGAGGCATACATATCATTTATTCACCCATCACTTACTATAGATGTTCTTTTTTTTTTTCCTCAGCCCGCAAGGCTATGCTATGCTATCTACGTCACTCTAAAATTCGGGAGGTGCTTGCCCATATAGTACTTTTTTTTTTCCATACTATCTGTACTGTACAATACCAAATATGAAATAGCGTTTTGTCCTGACCGCTTCCCCTTGTAGGGAGCAGTTGGGCATGTATCGAGCTTCCCCCATCTGACTACCGTTTTTTTTTTTTTTTTAGGAAAAGTGAAACCGGGTTTCGGGATGCTTGGGAGAGAAGAGTTTAGAACTAATTCTAGTTCTAGCGAACAGAACTTCCTCGTGCGTACCTACCTACGTTTGAGCTTAGAAACCACTTTCCTTCCCACCTCATCTTTTTTTCTCGTTCGGCCTTCCCGGAGCCCTTTGAGTCACAACCCCGATTTTCCCCTAAATTACGAGGCGGGCGCTAAATCGGGCGTTTAATCGATCAGGTTTAGGGTTGCCAGCCTTGCGAATCTTGCATATAGAGATGTGTTGTTGTCATGAGGCCCCCCCCC
>MU006101.1:224577-280215 GCA_010093705.1 Patellaria atrata CBS 101060
ATTTTTTTTTTCTTAATTCTTGCTCATGGCTAGGTATTTTTGGGATTGGGGCGAGTGTCATATCAGGCTTTTTTCCTTGACCTTTCTATCACCGCTGGTTTTGCGGTTGCTGGGAGCGTGACACGTTCGTCGAATTGGAAATCGGTCTTCACCGCTTCGATTTTTTGGGGTTCGGTCCGAAGCGTGCCCAAGCCGGTTTTTTGTTTGTAGTTGTTTGTTGTCTTGGGGTTTCTGGATGTGGAAGGTTGGTGGACTGTTGTTTGGGATCTGTGTAGAAGGGTTTGTGCTTTCTGCATTCCCTGGTGTTGGGTTTGAGGTCTTTGTTTGGGCTGCAAAGGGGGCTGGTAGGGGGGGTGGGGAGGGTTTGAGAGTCAGTGGATGGAGCTTAAAGGGGCTTTGGGTTAGTAGATGTGGTTTAGGGAATCTAGACGTGGGCACCCCGGGTTTGGGTTGTGGTTGATGGTAGTGTTGGGGAGGTTTTAATGGTGCTTTGGTGCTTGGTGGTTGTTCTGTTGGTAGAGGACTTGGACCGTGATGTCTCCGTTTTCTCTCTTTCCTCTCTATACTCTGAATATCATGGATTCACCCTTTCTACCTCAAATGGAATTAAGAGCCAAGTTATAAGAACTTAGCAACGTCGTGGAAGTGTCCCGATCTAGACGGGGAGTATCTTCATCATAACCTTCGATGATGAGTGAACCGTTTAGAAAGATAAGCCACCTACCTACTTCCTCTCTATATCTACTTCATGAGCGGGTCTTGCTCAATGATGGCCAGCGTCCGAAATATCCTATCCCTTTTTTCACTCTCCGCGAACGACACCGTCTGACCTGAGACGACACCATCGAGTCTCCCCCTTACCCACGGGGATTGAGCACGCCACGAAGGGTAACATGCTACCAAGCATCCAGAGTTCGTTCAAATCATTCCGAAGACAAGATTAAGGGCAAGACAGGATGTCTTGGCTGCAGTGTCCCCCTAAGTTCTACCAGCAAGTTCGACCTCCCTAATTCATTAACTATACAAAGAGATAACACTGGCCTAAAATCTAGATTCGAACTCATCCCACACATAGGCGTATACAACGACAATCCCCCCTTATCAAACCTCCAACCTCTAACTAAACAGGACAAATCTCTCCCATACTCTACAGACCACATATATACATCTACAAGCAGCCGGGAACGGCCATACCAGACGACACTCATAACCGTGTTCAGCGTACCTCTCACCAGTCCAACTCCGCAACTGAGGAGAATCTTTCGTTGTCGGAGAACGCAATATCTGTCCTGAACTGCTAGTCCGTCATCCTGCTTTTCGTTTCAGACGCTGGTGGTCTAATGTCCGTGCTTAGGGGCAACTTTTTTTTTATCATTTCAATACCCGGCATCCAAAGATCGAGGACTATGGATTGAAAGCAGAAACGGGTGGGCCAAGGTGTTTTCGTGTCGGCCATGAAGATGGTGCTCCACCTATTCTACCACCGCTTTTCGGCGGACCTTTACTTAGAACTTGTGCGTGGAAGAAAAGCTAGGATCATGGGTTTGGATGTGAGCTTTAGACTTATGAGAGATTGTATACTGGTTGTAGCGAAGGTCGTGAGGCTTTACAGTGTTTACTTATCTTTTTCTGGGGCGCATGACCGAAGTGTCATTGTGTGACGGGTATCTCGCGGGATGTTGGACACCTCGATCAAGGTTTGCATAAAGATGTGTGGGATGCGTGGTTTGTCAAAGGTTTGGAGGAAGTATCTTCGGTGATAGAGACGTATATATTACACACATTGTCGGTCTATACCTTTCGCTTACTTCTCATCTTTAATGAGAGGTCTTCGTTTTTTCTCCCTTCGGCGGCTATTATATTGTCTATGTCACGGTATCAACAGATGTCCTTCCCGCT
Organism: Patellaria atrata CBS 101060; assembly: GCA_010093705.1. Classification (NCBI taxonomy): domain Eukaryota; kingdom Fungi; phylum Ascomycota; class Dothideomycetes; order Patellariales; family Patellariaceae; genus Patellaria; species Patellaria atrata. Next base: position 226,477 of record MU006101.1, read on the forward strand.
CAATACTGAACAAACGTTCAGGTCAATGGAGTGAGATACGGTCCGCTATTGTGCACTAAGGGACACACTACATGCGTAGGAATATAGTAAAGGTATCGCTCCGTCATAAATCCTCCGAGGACCAGTTGTATGATTGTACATATCCTGTTTCCGCGAGCTATGAGACAGGAGCAAGAACACTCGAGAACACTGCATCATGCTCTCGAGAGCCTGGGTCTGAGTTGGATTTGCAGTTGTGCTTTATGGTCCTATATGGATGATGGGTGAGGTATGATACGTGCAGGGGAATTTGGCTAGGAGATAGTTAAGCATCACGCTGCTAGGTATGAGGTGAATATTAGAAGGACTGGAACGATGTTATATGGGAAGCTTTTAAGGATGCGGTGCAATAACAAAATTATATCAATTGATCTCAAGCTGGAGTCCTATAATCAAATGGTTCGTGATCTGTATTATAAATCTCCACCCCGTTTTTCCGTCTAGTTCTCACAAACCCCTGTGTGGATGGATCCATAACTTTGGTCTTGGGCGTCGAAGGTCGTCTGAACCAGGCCCAATACGTCTTGCGACTGGAGTCAATCGCAGCATAATCACCTAAGCTTCAAGCATTTGCAGAACATATTTAGAACCTTTGCGCAAAGAGTTTGCGCTCTCAACCTACAGACTGAGTCCGATACGCACAACGACAAAAGGTTTGATTGTAAGTAGTACGGTACGGATGTTCTGTACCATTATCCACTTTGGGACCGGGTAAGGGGCTACCTAAAATGTATGGAAGGTGAGAAATGAAATACGAGAACTGAAGCATAGGTAGAGACAATGTTTTGAATCTGAGTTTTATTTGAGAGATAGTAAAGCGGTGTTTGACCTAAGTAATAGAGGTAATCGGGAAATGAAGAGGGTATGTGATCAGTGCGAATCAATGAACAATAGAACGTTTAATTGGTGATAGAAGTGCATATTGAGATCTATTGTGTATTGTAGATTGGGACTCTTTATCGCTTTTTAAGGGGTTTCGATTCTACTGTATAGGAAAGCTAGAAACATACTGCATAGGTACTGTACAAAGAGGGCCAACAATACTGACGACATGCACGTGAACAACAGATGACGTGCAAGAATGAAAACTAACAGATTAGTAGTACTAGACTAGTAAGAGTATAGAGACGGAGTATACCGACCATACAGCAAGGAATTGAGTTCTGGTGACGGTCCCGGAGAGGTTGTAGATAGTAGTCATAGTACGGCGAAAACGTTCATGTGTTCATTTACATCCGATGACCCTTGGTTTGGTCATGCGGTTTCCGTGAGGAATGGCTCTAACTCTCCATGCTGGTACTCTTGAAGACAGGAACGCAATACGAGAAGTCTCGCAGCTATGATTTTGGCTCGGACTAGAAATTCTCACGAGCTAGTTCCGCAAGTTTAGGGTAAATAGAGTAGCATGGAGTAAATAAGACGCAGAATGTATAAGAAGACATAAAGTAAGATAAAAGTAGATTTCCATATCTTGTAGACTTTTGAGGTGATGAAAGTTGGGTAGATATCCAACTACGGAAAAACCTCGGGTTGAAGCTTCGGTCAATATTGCCTGGCCTAAATATTTTATTTTTACTGAAAGTTTTGTTTAACATTATTGGAAACTACAACTTACAGATCACAACATCTATTCGCAAGCATCTGTCAACGAAATTTACCAGATAACTTAAAACGTACAACTCATGAACGATCGCTGATTCTCCTCACTACTTAGTGCTCTATTGGATTAACAGCATAATCTTCAATTGCGTCATGGGATATATCGGGGAAATCGCCGGCCACTATTATGGTACGTTAGAAAAAAAGAAGCGTTCCAGCTACTCTTGTCTGCATACTGACATATTCCCTGAAGACGAGGAGCAAGACAGATATTTTAAGATTCAGTCATCAGGCCTGGCAACACCAAACCAATCGAAATATGTGTTAGATGAAGTCCTAAAAGTGAAGCGAGCACGCGAGAAACGGAAGCTCCAGGACGAATTTGTAGCTCAACAACAGATATCTACGGTAAAACGCGCACAGCATCTTCGACCAACAACCGCTACGACTGCTGCTCTGGCACATGAGCAGGACTGTTACTCTAAACCATCGCCCCGGAAACTAGCTTACGTCTCTTCATTTTCTGCAAGCTTGAAGACTTTTCCACGTTACGTCACGAAAAATTCTCTCGTTCGCCTTGAAGGTTTTGCGCACGATGAGTTGACGGATGCCGTTTTCCTTGCTCTGTCGACTACGATTCCGCGGAACCATTATTGGGTTGCCTGCGACACGGCGCATCAATTTGCTGTCAATAGTCCAAGATGGACTTCCCACCTCGTGCGCACAGAACTGCAGTACTTTGTTAAGCGAAAAGACCAAGTGGACTTTTCTCCGAGTACCGGTACCTTGATTCTAAGTGGTGGAGGCGGTGCCGGTTCTGAAATATATCTCACTCATTTGAGCGAATCAGATCGGATGAGACCAAATTTCGATCTATGGCAAGCTTCTATTGCGACCTTGTTGAGACCGGATGTCAGCAGTATCCGGTCATTGGCTGTAAATCCTTTCAGGACTACAAATAGCTCGTACGCATCAACGGAAAAAATTATTGCAGGGGCAAGTGATTGTCTCCTATCTATAACATCCACGGGCTATGGAACCTGGGACACGTCTAGGTCTATTAGAACACATAGCGATGTGATGGCGGTCTCGTGGCTCGCAGAGGAGATAGCAATGGCTGGATGTCGCGATGGTACAATTTTCTTGTGGGACTCTCGATCACAAGGCCATCATCCTCGAATTCACCATCGTAGCGTAATTTCCAGCTTGAAAAGAGGGGACAATGAGTCTCGGATTGTTGTGTGTGGCCTCGAAAATTCCTTAGATATGTACGATCTACGCATGATGAAACACCTACAACCAAATCAGAGTTCGAGGAAAAAGTCCAAGAAAGGAATATATCCTCTCCCAAAGGAGCCAGCAACTGAGCCGTATCTCAGTTTTGACTATGACAACAACACGGCCAGAAGTCTGGGAATGGATGTTTGTGGCGAACTAGGCCTCGTTGCTGCAGCCGATCAGAATGGCTTCATTCAGATCTACTCACTACAATCAGGGGAAGCCGTGAGATCAGTTGCGGTTGGAACGAAAGACGACAGGCATTGCTCCAGTCTTAGATGGGTTAGGGACAAACAAAGCGGTTGGAAAATAATGTGTAACGACGATAGTTCCGTCTATAATCTTGAGTGGTAAGTCCAGAGAGATGTCAGCTCTAGATGTAGTGGAGCTTGATTTCCTCCCAACCTGGGCTTAGTTCCAGTCAAGGTAAGGACGTGAATTTTCTTTTGTATGTAGCAGCCGTTGGTAAGGAACAGAACTTCATAGGTCGCCCTGGTTAGCTCCAGCTACGGCGCATCCGAAGGATGATCTTGAACACATTGCAGAGGATGGTCTGGTGGGTAAGACAGATCTTCCTACAATAATGAGTGTTCTGAAAATGAGTTGGAGAAGGAAAAGAAATTCTCTGCATGGGAGACGAAGTTGAGATGGAAATTCGGCCTTGCTTCGCTTAAATAGATGAGCCAATCATGGCCGGGCTTTTGTAACGCTTAGCTTTGATACTTGAGAACGTCAATGCCATCAGACTTTATTGCCTCCGTACCTCCCAGCCGTTCTCCCCCTCTCTCCATTATCTTGTGTGTCGTTTCCCTTCCTCAGAGATGTTGCGGCACCAGGTGTTAAGGTCGGTAATAAGGCCTAGCCGCCTGTCATGCCTCAATGCCAGGAGGACCTTTGCCGGAACTCCTTCGAGGCAGGCCGAAGTCGAGCTTACAATAGGTGCGCAAAGCGCCATAATTGTCTCAATTCATTTCGCTAATGTATTGTAGATGGAAAGAAGATCTCAATTGAAGGTATACCTATCTAACTACGCGTCCTATCGATCGTATGCCTGACTTTCTCTCAAGCTGGATCCGCCCTCATCCAAGCCTGCGAGAAGGCCGGCGTTACCGTTCCTCGTTATTGCTACCACGAAAAATTGTTGATTGCTGGTAATTGTCGTATGTGCCTTGTCGAGGTAGAACGGGCGCCAAAGCCAGTAGCCTCCTGCGCATGGCCCGTTCAACCGGGAATGGTAGTCAAAACAGACTCACCGTTAGTACACAAAGCTCGTGAAGGTGTCATGGAATTCCTATTGGCGAATCATCCACTAGACTGCCCGATCTGTGATCAAGGTGGTGAGTGTGATTTGCAAGACCAATCGATGAGATATGGAGCGGACAGAGGACGATTCCATGAGCTTGGCGGAAAGCGAGCAGTCGAGGACAAGAACATAGGGCCTCTAGTTAAGGTATGCCCGCCCATAGTTCTGAGAAATGATTGTAGCTAATAATATCAGACCTCGATGAACAGATGTATCCATTGTACTCGATGTGTTCGATTCGCGAATGATGTTGCTGGCGCTCCCGAACTCGGTTCAACTGGACGCGGGAATGATTTACAAATTGGCACATATCTAGAGACGGCACTTGATACGGAAATGTCAGGAAATGTTATCGATCTCTGTCCTGTCGGAGCTCTCACATCAAAACCATATGCGTTCAAGGCAAGGCCCTGGGAATTATATCATTCAGAATCGGTGGACGTCTCGGATGGTCTAGGGTCTAATATCAGGATCGACTCCAGAGGTCTTCAAGTCATGCGTATATTACCCCGTCTTAACGACGATATCAATGAGGAGTGGATCAACGATAAATCTAGATTTGCCTGCGACGGTCTCGGTACCCAGAGGTTGACCACCCCCCTTATCAGACGTGGCAATGAGTTCCAACCAGCATCTTGGGAACAAGCACTGGTTGAGATTGGGAACACATTTCAGAAACTGGCACCCAAGAAGAATGAGTTCAAGGCTGTCGCAGGGCACCTTGTTGATACAGAAACGCTTGTTGCGATGAAGGACCTTGCGAATCGTTTAGGCTCTGAAAATCTTGCTCTCGACCAACCACAGGGCAGCCAACCTATTGCGCATGGCATCGATATTCGGTCTAGTTATACTTTTAACTCTAAGATCTCCGGTGTTGAAGAAGCCGACGCAATACTACTCATCGGTACTAATCCTCGCCATGAAGCCGCTGGTCTAAACGTACGTATCCGTAAACAATGGGTAAGGTCTGATTTGGAGGTCGGTCTTGTTGGTGAAGATTTTGACAGCATATTCGATTACGAGAAGCTCGGCACAAACGTTAGAGACCTCAAGGAAGCACTGGCAGGCGCATTCGGCAAAAAGCTTCAGTCAGCCAAGAAACCGTTGATCATTGTAGGCAGCGGGGCGGTAGAACATCCTGACTCGAAAGCCATATTCGAGACCGTGGGTGCTTTCGTGGAGAAGAATAAATCAAATTTCCTCACGCCGGAATGGAATGGTTACAATGTCCTTCAACGGGCAGCTTCCCGCACCGGTGCCTACGAAGTCGGCTTCACCGTTCCCTCACCTAGTGTTGCCTCAACAAAACCAAAGTTTGTCTGGTTATTAGGAGCTGATGAGATTGACGAGTCCGAGATTCCCAAAGACGCGTTCGTCGTATACCAGGGACATCACGGCGATCGAGGCGCACAAATAGCGGACGTTGTCCTACCTAGTGCTGCTTACACCGAGAAATCGGTCACATATATCAATACCGAAGGTCGTGCGCAAATGACTCGTGCAGCTGTGAACCTTATCGGTGCAGCCCGCGAAGACTGGAAGATCATCCGCGCTGCTAGCGAGTACCTCGGTCAACCTCTTCCCTACGATGATGTAGAGTCATTACGGGATCGCATGGAAGAAATAAGTCCAGCTACAAGAAGATATGATGTTGTTGAAGAGACCAGCCTTGCTCCTCTCAGCAAAGTACAACTAGTGGATCAGAACAAGGGGTCGAAACCCACAGGAGAACCTTTGAAGAAGGTCATTGAAAACTTTTATTTCACAGATTCAATCAGCAGGAAGTAAGTTGCCCCTTTTTTCCGCCTTTTTACCTGGAGGTTGATACTAATAGCATTTGTAGTTCACCAACAATGGCAAGATGCGCAGCAGCAAAGGCCCAGAAAAACCCCAACACAAACTTCATGGCATCCGGGGAGCCTGATCCTACGATCCATTATGGAGATCCTCAAGCTGCAAGTTCTGGCTAATGTCACTGGAACTTTGACGAGAGGGATTGTATAGTGTCAACATACCTTTTATATGGAGGGGTGAGGTAAAGATGCAGAGCTTGGCGTTTCGAATTGTACATAGGGCTTAAGTGTTGAGAATCCAAAGTGTAAGATTTCAATACCCTTCGTCTACGGTATGAAACGAGGTTTGATACTATGTGATGAGGACGGGATCTCAGCTATTCTAACTAGCGACCACATGAGTAGATCTGATTAGGTTATCGGCTCGGCGGGGGGCTGGTGGGGTATCAAACCTTAACCAAACTGCTGTCTTCCAGTGCCGTTTTGATCGTCAAGTACAGTATATGTTTCTAATGTTCAAAGCATTGCCTCATTCGATATTGCTTGCAATATATTGTAAATCCTTCTTGAGGTTTCAGGATAGTACTTCCAAGCACCTGACATACTATAGAGAATATCAGGCTACAAGAGGAAACCCTGCACTATATCTCTGGATTAATGTTTCTAGATTAATAAATAACATGCCGCCATAGGCTCTCAGTTCAGATGGCATGAAACAGGAAGTATTACGGAGTACAGTAATGTCAACGAGATCTCGGCAGAACTCGGTATGGAGTATCTCACTAGCCCTAAGGATGAGAACCAGTTTGCCACTCTGGCTCGTCTGCTAGATGCCCACATGGGGAACCTGAAACGGCCAGCCGCACTTTATTCTCAATCACAATTCTCAACGGCAGGCTTCACATCTGGTCCTATAGACCTACTAGCATAGACTGAGGAAAGACTATATCTCTTATAATTTAGTATCTCGAGCCCATTATGAGTCAATTTATCATTCGCTCACAGCATCTGGACTTTTTGATCATGAAGCATATACTGTTTCTTATGCGGGAAACACTTGGCTCAAATCAATCCATTTTATTATCACTTTGCTGACCTCCACATTACCTTCAGAAAACCGCTATGGGGACTGGGATCTGCTGTATCTGGGCCTAATGCAATGCGGATCTCTCATCTATCCCTTGCTGGAACTATCCGCCCAGAGATCTCTTATTCGTCTGCTATTCCCGACAAAAGGCTCTATATGAGCCCATTGCTTCCATTGTTTTGCACTCTGATGGACCTATCAAGCTACTGCGGACCGCCGGCCTTGTTGCGCGGTTGAATTTTGGTCGCATGGTAAGCTAGAAATGAACTATGCGAGATCTACTTCGTCCGCGGATCATACATAGTACAACACAATCTAGTTGCATGGTAATGGAAGTATATATTATGGCACAACTCCACAGTTCCCCATGTCTTTTCGTCTCTTTTTGCGGGCAGGTTTTCCAAAATGTTACGTTCGTTATTTCTTTTGACGTTTTTGTCAACAGTCGTTTCATCGTCTCCGATTTCTGATACTCGTCGCTCATATCCTCGACAAAATCCAACCAATACAACAAATCCTTGCGCATCTGTCAGCTCTCTATATTTCGAACAGGATGTTCCTACACCTACCGTTCCCGCTAAGTTGGCATATGATTGTCTTAATGACATACCCTTCAATTCTGTAACAGCCTTGGCTTTGATGAAGGCAATAAGGCCATATTCTAAGTGGCAAAGCACTTTAGCTTATTTGAAAGATCCTCCTGCAGAATATGAAGAAAAAGTACAAGAGGCAATCGACGTGTTCGGAGAATTTGATAAGATCGAAGCAAAGATCAATGCAGGCAGTTATAAGAGCGAGTACGAATTTGGCTTTGAATTGTATCGAGTATTTCAGAGAACACATGACGGTCATTTTTCATACGTTCCGGACACCCTAGGAATCTTCAATTTTGCACGACCTGCCGCACTCGTTTCAGTCTCGGAAGATGGAGCGAAGCTACCGTCGATATTTGTCTACACAGACATACTCTTGGCCACTTCTGCTAACGCTACTTTCAAACCTTCTCCAATCGTCAACATCAATGGCGAAGATGCCGTTTCCTATTTGGAAAATTGGAGTCAATATGGATCTTTACAGGACCGTGATGCCTTGTGGAACAATCTCTTCTACGAGCTCGCACATATCTCTCTCGGAAATCTAGGTTCAGGTACTGGTGTGTTCTCTGGAGGAGGACGCGGTCGCTTGGTATATCCGGGCCCGGTTACTGAGTTCACCTTCCAAAATGGTAAGTCTCTGCTTGAGCGAATGATTTCAATACTTTCCTTTAGCAACTATGTTAAAAATACACTCCTCTCCGGTCTGATAGCTGGTATTGCGCTTCTGTCACTCACTGGCCCCCCATTACCGTATTTTGATGATATGAGCGAGCGAAACGTAGAATTTTACATTTACTCCCATTGCTCAGGTGTGATGCTAATAGACTTCGGCTTTAGGCTCGACCTCGACGATTGAGAACTTTGCACGGGTTCAAATTGGTTTTGCCGGACTCAATAGTGGTAGAGATATATATAATAGATACTTACGATACAACACCACGACATTACCCGGAGTTGCTCAGGCAGACGGCAACTCTGGAGTCGCCGCCGAGCCTCAAAGACGACAAGTTGCTACGACAACACGCCGACTGCAGGCGGCTGTCACTCCAGCTCCAGGTTATCCATCGCCAGTTATCCGACATTCTGGTAATCTCAATGGAGGTTATTACCTCGAGGGTGAAGGGTTCGAAGATGTTGCTGTCTTGGCTGTCCCCAACTTTGTCGCTAGTCAAGCGGCGGAGGTCGAGTTCCAGGAAGTCAACGAAAACTTTATTAAGCAAGCAAAAGCAGATGGAAAGAAGAAACTGATTATTGACGTCAGTGCTAATGGAGGTGGAACTATTTTGCAAGGTTACGATCTTTTCAAGATACTCTTCCCTGACCTTGAACCCTATGGTGCAACGAGGTTCAGAGCGACAGAGTCCTTCGACATCATCGGTCAATACTTTTCAGCATACTCGGAAGAGCAAAATCGCACGCTAGTGCTAGATGATACGTCTCTAGGGATAGTTTCATCCGTCTGGAATTACAAGAGCGATGTTGATGTGAAGGGACAGCACTTTGACTCTTGGGAGGAGAAGTTTGGTCCAGTTCAAAACCATGGGGACAATTATACGTCTATAATCCGATGGGATCTAAACGACCCACTCATCACCTTAAACAGTGGTGGTATCGAGATACATGGCTACGGCCAATTGGCTAACGTGACGAAGGAAAGACCATTCGCAGCAGAAGACATTGTCATCGTTTACGATGGCTACTGCGCATCTACCTGCACAATCTTTTCTGAATTTATGAGACAACAAGGCGGTGTCAAGACGATCGCTCTCGGTGGTCGTCCAAACAGTAACATCATACAGGCCGTAGGTGGTGTTAAAGGGACGAACAGTTACCCCTGGCTCTACTTCCTAGGCGCCATCGAACAGGTATACTATTCTCTTGCTACTGAGAAGGAACGGACTGAACTATTCCGGGAGACTGAGATTGGGGAATACAACACGTTCCTACCGTTCAATCGTGCAGCATCGCAACCCGGAGTCAATTCACGTGACGGCCTGAGAGAAGGAGACGAGAGTGGAATACCGCTACAATTCGTATATGAGGCGGCGGATTGCAGGATCTTCTACACGCCTGAGATGACAGTCGATGTTACTACTATCTGGAAGGCGGCTGCTGATACGCAGTGGAATGGCAAGTCTTCCTGCGTTGGTGCCGGTATGACCAGGAGAGATACCACCAAGAGAGCGTTTTCTCCCAAGAGACTCAACTCTGCGGATGTCAATGCGTTTAGGAACAGTTTGGATCTGCATACTGAGGTAGCTGATGTTGAGGTGAAGGGTTTCATGCTTCCCTAGACTTAACCTTCGTCATCCTCGTTCTGATATGTATCTTGGTTCTCTCGACCTCCGTATCCTAACGCGATCGATTCATCTAACGACCTCTCTAACTTTCCTTGCTCTTGAAAAGCTTCAAGATTATGTAAATACTTTGGATGTTTTCGAATGAGTTGGTGATGCACGAGTCATCCAGATGGTTTTGATGGCGGAAGTCGTCCGTGATCCTTTCCGAAAAATGGACGTAAGAGAAAATTCTTCAATACGAAGTCATTTCCCCATGGTATAAGTAATCAGGAGGCTCTGGATTCTTATAGGAAAGGACGAGCATGTTTATGTACATAATATGCAACAAATAATGCATATAAGACAAGTTTTTGGTGGTGTGATGGATGAAATGCAAGCTTAGTTAACGCTTTCCCTCGCCGTATGTTGCCGATTTGCACGAACACTTCCGCGGTGGGAAAAGTACAAAAGTACCATGAAGGTGAAGTCATCGTTCGCCCATGTAAATACCAGTACTGAGAGCAAAGTTCAAGATCTTTTCTTCAATTAATCGTTGCTTTTTTCTCATTTTCGACACACGCCTTGATCCTAATATTTCGGCATATTACCTATTCAGTCATATTCAATCATTGGACCTACAGTCGCTTTCTTAGAACTACCCAATTCCACCGTACATCAGCCCTTCGCCGTCCAGGGCTCGATCATTATGCCTTTGCCCTCACAGGAAGCGCAACAAGAACACTATAAGTATGCGATTAATCGGGCGCGAACCAAAACGATTTCACCCCAACTCTGACAACTCGTATAGTGCCACAGTCAAAGGTGGTCTCGTGGGAGGAACCATCGGTCTTCTCGCTGGTGCAGCAGGAATTCTCGCCGCGAACCGACGATTCCACATCATTCAAGGCTTAACGCCCCAATTCAAAGTTTTCCTTGTCACATCATCCGGAACGTTCGCAGGTACGCGCGACGGTACCTGCTACTACTGACCGTCAAATCGCTAATCTTTACTCCTCTCGTAGCAATTGTCGCAGCAGATCGAGCATCGTATAACTGGGATCTGGAGCACAACCCTCTAAAGCAACGGAAAGCAGATCAACAAGAAGAACTTCAAAAGCAACTCTACGCACAAAAGTCGTTCGCTGAACGAGTCAAAGACTGGGGTTCGAAGAACAGGTATCCCATCGTTTTCTCGTCATGGGTCGCGTCTATGGGTATCGCTTTGGGCATCGTCAGCCGGGACAAATACCTCACTGGTGCACAGAAGCTGGTTCAAGCACGTGTGTATGCTCAGGGCTTAACATTAGCTGTGCTCATTGCCAGTTTTGCGTTCGAGTCTAAAGATGCCGTGCAAGGAAAGGGTAGATGGGAGACCATCACGGTCCCTGATCCCAACGATCCGACACACATGATTGAGAAGAGGATACACCATGAGCGATATAGGGGGGAGGACCAGTGGAGAGGTCAGTCAACCTGATGTTATACTCTGGCGTTATATTGGGCTGCCGTGCTAATAACATTATAGATATGATCGAGGCAGAGGAGCAAAGAATGAACGAGCGCAAAGCGGCTCAGGAGAAAGCCCTCAAAGAAAAAGCAAAAGAAGCGACCACACGAACACATCCCACTGTATAAAAGCCTTCCTACACGCTCTTGTATTATACTCATCTCGACTTTGGAATCGGTAATGAGGAGTTTGGGAGTACGAATGTCTAGATACTCTAGAGTCAATGATGCCATTTCAAATGCGTTCATATTTTTGACCCTGATAGCTCAATTTATTCCGTAGTGCTATCAGTCCTTCTTATTCTTCATGACTCTCAAACTAAGAATCCCCTTAAATATTCCACGAAAGTTTTAATTTGACTAGATATCGTATGCGGATATGCAGTTACTGGATGCTGCTTGGATCAATCCTGGGACTGTACAGTACGGTTCTCCCGTGGAATTTCCAAGTTGGCTGATTCGAAATTTACAATATAGGAATTGACTTTTACCGTACCTTATGATTCAAATACATGATAAATTTCCATTTGTATATCTTGTATTAGATGAGCTCAATGAGACAAATAATTCATCCCGGCCCACATCGAGCTAGGCACCTCTGTGCGTTACCGCATGCCCCTCTCAGACTTTTTATACCTCCCCTCCATACTGACATATTTCGTCTACAAATCTTTCCTATTAACGACATTTCACGCATCATTATGTTTAAAAAGAAGCCCAATGTAAGACGCCACCTAAAAAGACCTTATGATTTGCTTACGCCAACACTCAGATCAAACCCCTTGCTCCCCTCCGCTCCTCCGACCGCCGGAAGACAGCAGACCAGATAATCTCAGACCTCGGACTCACAGTTCCCCACAGCACCAATGATGCCTCCGCCGAAGACAAAGCCGCGGCGACTTCCGCCCTCACATCTCTCCGCAACTCCCTCCTCCCGGAAAACACGCAGTCGGCGCGCTTCACCACCACCGCTGGGCCGGACCTGAAGCAGGTGTCCGGCACGGTATACGTGGGCCAGCACGAAGGCGAGGAGCAGCGGGTACTATGGGTAAAGAACGGGGAGAGGATGTTTCCTACAGGTTGGGCCCAGACCACGTGAACACGGAAGACTCGGAATGGGAAAGCGCTGATTTACTTTTGATGGCGCAGTGTACACGCTTTGGCGGAATTCACGCATCGTTCCCCTCTTGCATACGCCTGGCATCGTCGTTGCAAAGATACAGGGCGGTGCGGATTTGATGACACCCGGGCTTGCGAGGGGCCCGCCGTTTCCGGAGATGGCGAAAAAGGGCGCTGTCGTTGCGGTTGCGAGTACGGATGCTCCGAGTGTGCCGATGGCGGTGGGCGTGTGTGAGATCAATGTTGGTGCGTTGGGGAATGTGCAGGGGGCGAAGGGACATGCGGTGGTTATTGAGCATTGGGCCGGAGATGAAGTTTGGGCATGGAGTACGACGGGGAAACCTGGGGGAGCTGTCCCTGAGCACTTAGATGGCTGGGATGATCAGGAGAGAGGGGACGAGAACTTGGTGGAGAAGACAGAGGGGTTGGGTTTGGACGGAGACGGAAAAGAGGATGGTGGTGTGTCTCTCGGTGCGGCTGGATCGTCGAGTAAAGATACAGGCAATCCTTACGTCGTTGGGGAGTCTCTAGAGGATGCAGACGCTCAGCAGCCGGAGGTGAAAGAGATGTCAACTAAAGGTATCTATATCTCATCCCACAATCGAGATAGCCGTTAACAATGGTCTAGAAATCGATGATGCCTTCCGAAAAGCCTTCCTATACGGCGTCCACCACCACAAACACACAAACCGCGACCAGCCCAATTTCGGCCTCCAATTCCCCATAACCCAGTCTTTGGTCATGTCCAACCTCGTCCAACCCTTCCTCCCCGCCTATACTGCCGCCGAAAACAACTTCCTCCAGATCAAGAAGACGAGCTGGAAGAACATCAAAAAGTTCATCAAATCCCTCGACAAAGAGAAGCTGATCAAGAGCAAAGACCGCGACGGTCACGAAGTAGTAATAATGGACATCGACTTCGACGACCCCAAAATCACAGAATTCACCCCATACCGTCTCCCCAAGAAAGAAACCATCACCAGCACCGCAGCAGGGCGAGGCCAAACCACCACAACACCCACAGCCGCATCCAGCAACAGCGATCCCTCCATCGGTCAAAAGCTCAAGAAACTAGACCTCTACCGCCCCAAAGAGAAACTCTCCCCGATCTTCGACACAGCAAAAGCAGACTCCCACGCCTTCTACACCGTCGCGGACCTCCGTCCTCTACTAACAACCTACATAGAAACTGAACAGCTCATTTCCCCCATGAATAAACGTCTCGTAACACTCGACCCCGTCCTCGCGAACGCCCTCTTCGACGGGTCCGCCCGCCTCGACGCAGAGGTCTTGGCGAAGGGCACGGTACCGAGAGACGAGCTCCTTGACCGCTTCCTGCACGCTTGCAACCCCTTCCACGCCATCGTGAGGGAGGGCGCAGAGCCCCAATCAAACCCGAAACCTAAAGCGGGACCCGCGCCAAGTGTTCTGATCTCTTTGGAAACGAGGTCGGGGAATAAAACCGTCACTCGTGTTTCCGGTCTCGAGCCGTTTTTCATACCGCCGCAGCTGCTGGCTGACGAGCTGAGGAAGGCGTGTGCGGGGAGTAGTAGTGTGGAGAAGGCCGCTGGGAGTAGTGCGAAACAGCCGGTTATGGAGGTTACGGTGCAGGGCCCGCAGAGGGAGGTTGTGCTTAGGGCGCTGGAGAGGAGGGGGGTTAGGGGACAGTGGGTTGAGGTTGTGGATAGGACTAAGGGGAGGAAGAGGTAGGTGAGGTGGATGGGATGGTGGAGGTGTAGGTGTGGGGACGGGTGGATGGGTTGTAAAGGGATATAGGGGCGTGGATTGGGGGAGGGGGGTTAAGTGCTGTGGAGTGTACGGCGTGAGATTGTTGGATTGGACGGGTTGGTACTGTACTGTGCCGCATGGAACAGCACAGGGATAGAGTATAGAAGGCGGCAATTATAATCTTAACTCTGACATTAAAACCGCGGATGTGTGTTTTTGGGAATCTGCTGTACTGTACTGTATGAGGAATTGAAATGGATATGGATGTGGCGTGGGGTGGATATCGAGAACTGTATTGCTCTTGGCCTTGGACTTCATGTGAGGGTTCTTTGTATGTTGGATGGGGGCTTATGATGTGAGAGGTAAGATGGTGCTGGTGATTGAGGGTTGGGGTTCGGGCTGGGGGTGGGGTTAGGGGGTATGGTTAGGGGGGTGTTGGACGATATTGAGTTGTACTGAGGTGTTGGTGGTGTTGGTGGTGTACTGTACCGTTGGTGTACTGTACGGCGCTTTGTCGGAGTTGGAGTTAGGGTAAGTGTCGAATTAGACGGGAATGGAAGGGGTTTTGTTGTCCACTGGCGTGCCGTAGGGTAGGATACGGCATCACTGTGCGGTATGGTGTGGTATGGTACGATAGGGCACGGCATTGGTACTATATAGTCTACCATGGTACGGCCGGGTACGGGTATGGTACGGTATAGTTTGGTATAGTATTCTACCTTGCACGTATAATATAATACATCCTAACAGCTATATCAGACCGGAAACATCCATCTGAGATATGCCATGAAAACTATACCTTAGTGGTAGGTTTATATTATACAGTAGACTATAGTACAGAACTCGTTCCACACCATGCTATCCTGCTCCTCGTCTTTTGAGTAATATTTCCTTGCTCACTCTCCCGCTCCGCTGCCTTGAAGGGAAAAAAAAGGGAAAAGGAAAAGGAAAAGGAAAAGGAAAAGGAAAAGGAAAAGGAAAAGGAAAAGGAAAAGGAAAAGGAAAAGGAAAAGGAAACTAAGAAAGAGAGATATACCGTACGATATCTCTCTCGCCAGGAAACAGTACGATGGGTTTCGTATGATGCGCTGAGAAAGGAGGGTTCGACTTGAAATTGATGTCTACCAACAGAGCATGTGTGTGAACGATGCAGGTGCAGGTGTTTTTGTGGATCGTTCCGTACCGCTTGATGTGGCATTATGAGCGTCGGGTTGGGTATAGTGGCAAGATAGCAGAGGGTGGAAGTAGTGAGGAGGTGGAGAGAGAGCGGTGAATTAAAGAAGTGATAGGGGTATGGAACTCTGAATTGCGTTTTCGTGCTTTCGCGATTTTTGGGAGAAAGAGGTCGCAGATTTGGTACACTTCGTGCGTAGGGAGTTTATATGGGTGTTTTGTAAAGTTGTAGTAGCAAAGCTCTCTCACTGTTCTATTCTGGGTTGGAATTATTCGTGATGAGGAACACATCTATTCGACACCGACATGGCATTCCATCACCCCGTGAACCATCCAGTCAATGCGATAGTTCTCCTCTTTCGCTACATAGCTGGCATATATTCTAGGGAGTCACGTACACGGATGGTTGGTAACCAAGGGGCCTGTCTCAAGCCTACGAAGGCCCGGAAACTTAGCGCGCAAGTTATTTACAAATTTCTCCATATCCATTTCGTAAGACCCGGGGGAAATAGTTTCCGTGGTGACAATTTGGAACCGTAGCCTCCTACGTTGTGGAAGCGCATTGCCTGGGGGTTTTGATAAAGTCTCGAATTCAAGGGGATGGACAGAGTGAGATCGTCTAAGAGTGGCGAGTGATTCGCAAGCTGCAGAAAGAATTGATCATCTATGAGACCTCTGTCTTCGGTGCCAGCATGATTGGCATTAAACTCGAAATGACGTAGTTTGGGAAGACACGAGACGAGCACTTTATTACAAATACCTTCATAAGCGGTTTCTGACAACCGTTGATTATTAAGGTTTCCAGGTTCTTAAGGCGCTGAATCGGACGTATCGTTGTGGTATCAATACGGTATGGACCGTATTGGTGCTCCGATCCGTGTTCCAGTTCGCACTCGAAATTTAGTTCAAAAGCCCTTGCGAAAATGTGGAAACATCAACTATGAAAGAGTATATAATATTCTGGATCTCCTCTGCTTCATCCTCTTCCTCTGTTCCTGATTAAAATCCGTAGGGCCTGGATGCTCTTGACTGAGCGGAATATTGTACACACATCACGCACATCGAATACGTCGATGCTCAATCTAACTTTTAAGAGATTTTCAAGAGATTTTCAAGAGGTTCGACTTGGTATAACAACGAAGCGAGTTTGGTCTCCGAAAACGTTTAGTTGTAACACATGTTAATCTTCAGACATTGGAGTGTCAGAATAGCAGCTAGTGAAGCTATATCATCCTCTTCGATTTGGAAATTTATTAGACTTATCGTTTGAATACATTTCAGACGTGATAAGATGGGGGATAACTCTAGGAACTTTGTTTTGCCCCATATGGTCTAGTTGAGTTTCCTCAAGGAAGTGGCATGATCCTATATGCACTTTAGCTTTGTCCATATAATGCAACATTGCGAATCCAGCTCACTAGACCCATAAGGTTTTCATATAGCTATTCTGTAGGAATGGCGCTGATCTTTAGATTTTTGAGACGGTCATGAAAAAATGTGCCATTGGCGAAGTTGGCGGATTGCTGATTCTTTGAGCTGAGCTATTGATAGGTGATCTCCAAACATTCGAGTATGGTTAACGGTGCTCCAGAGTATTCTGTAAGATGGGAAAGACCGAGGATTAGTTTCTTAATATATTTGAACACCATGGCTTGTCTGTCGTCTGGAAAGCCAACTAGGTGGTTGAGGGGACATGGCTTGAAAAGTGAAAAACAAGATAGAGTCGCATGGAGATTCTGGTAGGCCGGAATACACAAAGCATTGCAAGTCAGAGCGACGTTGAGAAGATCTTTGGTTTCATGAACCCAATCTACAATCTCTTTGGCTAATTCAGGAATGTGTATTACACGGACGGCAAGTCCATTAGGTTTATTTGCGACTGTGTAAGAAGCCATAATGCGGACGTGTATTCTAGTTAGAGTGAGAGAAGTTATGCCCAAGTTTTAGATAAGGTTTGTTGACGCGTTTACACACGAGATATAGGAAAGTGTTAGGTCGACATCGTAACCAAGTGTAAGGAGTAATCTGCTTCGAATATCTCAGCTTAAAATTCATCAAATAGAATACTGCAGGACTATTAGATCTAATACCTATCCTTGTACGACGAGTTGAAAATATGAATAAGGACCATAGTACCAAGGGCGCTAGACATAACGAGATCTGGGATGTTTTGAACGAATTGACGAAGAGATGAAGTAGGAACAGTCATAATAGTCATAACGTGGAGGAGAGAGAAGAGGAACACGTATCGTGACATGATTGAGGGATGACGGTTTATTGGCTGTTTATCGTTAAGTTTCCGAAACTGTTGGTATATATAGTTGATTGTAGCCAGCTATTATCGCGCACCGAAGTTAGGCGCCGAATTTGAGTTCTAGATTACTTAGGTACGGATCATGCCGAATCCGGGCCGTACGGATCCCTTAACTGAGGCTTGCTAAGAATACAATAATAGTTGTATTATTCTATTTTAAAAGTCTTCTAGATATTTCTAGGTCAATTAGCTATCGTTAATTTTTATTTACCATATACAGAATGAATCATATTCAATACTTTGGACAGTGAATGTCTAGTGTTCCGAACTCCTCAACGGAAGGTGGATTTATTTATGGACGTTAACATCATCTGAGCACCTCCAGGTTACTAGTTTCGAGCTTTGACGAAACGAGGCGGTAGGTACATTCTGAATTAGACTGATAGATACCGTATGTTTAAAATGGTATGTTGTCTGCCGTGCTGGGTCGAACTTAAAAAGACCGTCCGGGGTCCTGATATAGACACAATATAAGCATTAGCACGTCAAAGCACATCACCAATGAAGTACCCATGGATCAAATATCATCAAAAACACCCATACTTTCTCACCATTACTTGCCCCAAAGCTAAACTACGCTAAGGTTGTCCACTTACACACCCTATCATCATAATGTCAAAATAAGATGGCGAGATCAAAAGGTGAAACGACCGTCCAAAATGCTCGCTCTCGCTAAATCATCAATTAGAAAGGAAGAGAACAAAAGGAGAGGTGAAAGTGAAGTGACGTGTATATACATCTCGAAAAAGAGAATAAAAAGGAACGGTGTAAGTTTTCAGTGCAGACTGCCCGACGTGGATATTACTACATCTCCTCGTTCAACTCTCCCCTTCACCCTCCACCAAGGGGAAGTAGTCCAATCAATGGTCATTCCATCTCCTATCTGTCAACTACTCAATCAGGGTAACACCCCTCTATTTCACTGACGTCAAAAAGTCCGCCGCCTAATTTTTGAAATCAGCCCCATGTTTCGTCTCTTTGACCGGGTCCATCACTCACCTTATTGATATCATAATCAAACTTCTCCAATGCACTTAACGCATCCTGTCTCGGATACCCCATAGCTGTTAACTTCTTTAGAATCGGATCATCGTGCTCGGTACCACTCGTTAGCGCTCTGCCTAATGGTGGCATCGGCGGTTGTTGCTGTCCCTTGGAACTCGAAGGTTGTGGTGTCTGCTCTTGCACCGGGGAATCGAGCGAAGGGAATTGCGACTTGCTAGCTTCCGGAGATACATCATGCTTGTCGGGGGACTGCTGATCCAAACCTGAGAAAATGGCATCCCAATCATGACTACTTGCCGCCTGAGGCTGCTGTGGCGCCTTGCTCTGCCCCTGTCCTTGACCACCAAGATTATGCTCAAAGTCTCCAAAGCTATCATCCTGGCCAAATTTTCCCGTAGGAGTCTGCTGGCTCTGCATTGTATTTGACTTACTCGCGATCGGGGAGTCAAACACGGGATTGAACTCGTCAAAAGCCTCGCGGTGATGTGGGGAAATCATGAAGTCGTCGTCACCTTTGTCGTCAGCTTCTTTGGCATCGCTGAGATCGTCAAAGCCCACGTCGAAGTCGTCGTTGAATTGTTGTCGCTTGGGAGGATCAGGAGCATGTGGTGGGTGGGATTGGGACGATGGGCCTTTGTCACCGCCGCTGGGGAAAGAGACTGCAGAGTGGTATGCGTCAGATGGTGCTGTAGACACAGGCGTGTCGGCTGGAGGGGGAGAAGTTGAGAAGCCAGTGTTACCGGATGACGTTGTTCGCTTTTGTTCGTTCAAAGGCCCACCGAACAGAGTTTGCCCTTGGCTAGTAGATTGATTGTTAAACTGCTTTTCCGATGGTTGATTGCCCTGAGGCTTAGTAGGATCAGTTCGAGCGGGAAGAAGGCCACCGAATTCAGGAGGAAATTGGTTCGAATCTCGACCTTGACTTCTGCTTCCAGGAGGTGGAGCGGTGCTCTGCTCATAACTGGGTGGAGACTTTTGCGCGTTGGGGGTGGGGAGTTCGGTAGTGCTAGAATCCATCGATGTCACCGTCGGTCGTGCACGGAAGAAATCGTCTCCAAGACTTTCAGCGCCAGTGGAACCCATTGAAGGGCCAGGTTGTGGCGATGTCTGACCGTGCGTTGGATTAGACTGCCTCTGTTGTCGAGGCGAAGCAGATGTGAAGTTGTCTGCAAACCCAGCTTCGCTATTTGAATCGCTATCATCCTCGTTGTCGAGGCTCTCAATTGGTGGGAATTCTTGATTGAATCTGCTGGCGCCGCCAGAATCGACAGAGCCGTTTACGGAAGAACCTGTGTGCTGCTTCTCCGGAAACTGTCGACCGCCCCCAAAACCTGCAAACGCAGCATCAAAGTCAACTTTTGCAGCCCGAGGCGGTTGATCCCTGTTGAGCGTGAAAGGATCTGTCCGTGAGCCTTGGAAACCTTCAGATGGTTTGGTACTAGCTTTACTTCTATCGCTTAATGTGCTCTCTCCAGTTGGGGTAGGCTGTATTGGAGAGTTGGTATCCCCAGGGAAGGCGCCAGGGATTGATGTTTGCGCTCCTGAAGGTGCTCCGAAGTTTTGAAATATGTCACGGCGGTCGTCGGATTTCGAGCCGGGCCTTGCAGTATCGCTGGTGCCACTAGCTGCTGGTGAAGATGTCATGTTTCGATCGAAGAGGGATTTTCCTGCAGAACCAGTCTCTGTTTGGTTGGTCTCTGTCCTACTAAGATCCCTGGATGGCCCGCTCTGCTCATTAGCAGACATATAGAACGGGGCACCGGTCGTTGTAGGGGTATCAGCTCCAGTAGTGCCGTATCTACTTCCTGGAGCGGAAACCTTTACAGACGAGCTGAATGAGTCAGTGCGAGGAACGTTGTCTCTCAGAGGTAAAAGGTTAGAACCGAATTGGCGAGATTCTGGGGGTACTGGTGGCTCAACAGTTCGCGGTGACTCGTGATATGATGACAAAGGAGGGGATGTAGAGGGTGTTGGAACATCTGGCTCGGAGGACCTCACAGACTGCCCAGATTGAGAGAAGGTAGGAACGTGAGACTGAGAATCGGAGCGGAAAGATGTAGGCGGAGGAGCAGTGGTTTGTGATGAACTGAAAGAAGGACCAAATACATTATCGAAGTCTCGGTTTCCTTGAGGAGACTTGGTTTCTCTAGCAAAGCCAGAAGGAGACATCGCATTATCAGCTATCGGCGGAGGGGATTTTCGGAAGAAAGGGTTTGTGCTTTGGCTTGTAATGGAGGCTGCGGGACTTGCAAGACCAGATCTAGGTTCTTGAGGGGTGGGCTGAGAACTTCGAGCAGATTCTTGGGCGGCCCTTGTAAGATCACCGATTTCACCTTTAGTCTTATCCCTCTCTCCCTCATTTGTAGACAATTGTTTCTTGTTGATTGCTACTAATCCCTTTTGCTGACGAGCGTCAGAACGTAGCTTGTCGAGCTGTGGCCGTAGTTGAGCGATTTCGGTATTAACTTGACGTATCCTTTCTTTCAGGTTTGCGTTCTCTCGCTGATCAGCGTCTAGCGCTGTAGCTAGCTGTCGGTGTTGATTTTGCAGGTCTTGGTAGGTCCCTTCTATCAACGCATACTCTTGTTGAAGCTTACGTGTCTCATTACGGGATGTGTTCAACCGATCCTCGAGGCTCTTTACATTTTTGACCTCTTGTTCATATTGGGATCGGAATTGGGACAGACGTAGTTCAAGATCACGCTTCTGCGTCGTAGCACTACTGAGGTCATTTTCCGTCGTCGACTTTTTGGCTTGAACCTCTTGCATCTGGTTACGGAGTGTGCCTATTTGATTTGACATATTTGCCAATTCACTCGTTTCTTGCGTAAGCTTCTTACTGACTTCAGGATCATTGTCACCGAGGAGGTCATCCATTGCAGAAGGCACATGTCCTCGGTTCTGGTTTAGCGAAGAAGCGGCCGAAGCTCCAGTAGAGTGAGTATTCAAGCCTTGACCGAAACTTGAACTGGGAACGAAGGGTTTGAACGCACTGCTTCCTTTGAGTGGGGAAGATTGGAACCCCTGTGGCGACGTAGGAGAGGTAGCTTTGCTTCCAAAGGGGTCGAGATCAAGTTGCCTATTATACGTTGCAGAGCCACCTGTTGATTGTGGTTGCTGTTGAGGAGGAGGATTAGAAAAAGCATCAAGACCGAATAAATCTTCAGATGCAGACTTTGGAAGGTTCGAGGAGTATGCAGCGTTATCAAATGCAGGAGCGGTGGGTTGAGGTGGTGGTCTTATTTGGTTCCGCATACTGGGTGGTACTAAATTCGGAGGTAGAGATGCTGGGAGGTTGGCACCATTCTTACCTCTTTGCTGTCGAATCAAATACATAGCAACAGCAAATTCATCTCTGCTTAGCTGTCCTTCAGAATTGATATCTGCCAAGTCCCAGATAGATGCGAGGATATCCTCTGGTAGACCGGAGTCACTGAAAAACGAAACTGCCTGTTCTCCAGTTATATAGCCCCTGCCTTCTGTATCTACCTTATTGAACAAATTGTCATATTGGTTCTTCTCGTTTGGAGTGATTAACCAATCATTACCAGTAGGTGCTGCAGACTGAGGAGGAGTCCCATATGGTGGCCGGGCAAGAGGGCTTTGAGTACGTTGGGCGAGTGATCCACTGAATTGCCTTGGTATTGCACTGGATGGTGGGCCAGACCTACCAGGAGGTGGTTGTATCCTGCGGGAAGCCGCTTCGTATAAACCAACAGGAAGGTTTACGGGTAGGGATTGCATTACTCTGCTCTTGTAAGATGCGAGCAAGTGCATAGCTATTATGAATTCGGTCACCCCGAGAGCTCCTCGCTGTTCAGTATCCGCAAGATTCCATATCCGTCCAAGGACATCATTGGGAAGGCCAGCTTTTTCAAAGATAGATTTTGCCGTTTCGCCTACTCAGCAATTAGCTTTGTTGCCACACTAGCTTAAGAGCGTAGTAAACAATACCAGGTAAGAGCCCATTGTGAGCCCCAGATTTCTCGAAAAGGGCAGCATATTCTGTCGCCTTATCTGGTGTTAGCGGAGGAACGCGGATTGGCCCACTGTTCTGTGGACGGATTGTGGAAGGAGGAGGTCCCTGGGGAGGCGCGGAAGAGCCGCCGAGGTTCAAGCCCTCGAATTTAGGAAGTGGACCAGCTGTACACCAAATTAATGACTGTCCTGATATTGCGGGAAGCTTGAATAGCGCATACGTTGGAAGGCTAGCTCTGGTGTAGGATCCCTGCCGGCCTGATAATGTCCGATTAATCGAAGGACTTGACAAAAACCTGCAGAAGTCAGGAGTCCTCGGTTCTCTGTGTCGGCAATTTGCCATATCTACCAAGCGCATGACGTGTCAACAGTATATCACAGACGTCTCCAATGGTTGTACCTACCTCGCCTAGAACAGCTGGAGCTAGCTTGGTTCTCTCGAAGAACTTTACTGCCACCTCTCCTGTAACGACACCAATCTTCTCCGTATCCGCTTGGGCAAAGAGGGCTCCAAAGACACGTTTTTCTTCTGGGGTGAGGTTCAAGATCGAGTGTTGACCTGCGAGGTCCGTTAGATCGGATCAAAGTTCAATAAACAGTGTATAGAAGGGAGTTACTTACTCAGGTCCACACTCGAAGAAGCTGTATCAGACATATTGTGAGATTTGGATGTGACTCAACCATGCGATGGATTTGTGAGAGCTCTGTGAAGAAAGCTGGTATAGCGAAAGTTTGCCGCGCAAGCTAATCTGATACTCCGTCTTGCTCGGACTCTACAGTGGTTCAAACGGTAAGATCAGACGGATAGAAGAAATAGTCACAGAGAACCCACGGCCGTGACTAGAATAAGGTGAACAAACAGAAAGAGGGGGAATATAGTTGATGGGATGCGTGTGAAAGGTGAAGGCTGGGGAAGTGCATATGTGACAGTGCACTTGATGTTGTCGATTCGTCCCTTGAGGCTTGGCTGTCATAACCTGTTATGGTTAGCTGTTGGACTAAAACTAAGGGAGGTAGTGCAGTGGGTAGTGCCGTCTGTTGAAGCTAGAGCCAAACTGCGGAGCGTGACCCCTTCGACAGTTTCACTTCCTTGTCGTCTGTCTCTTCCAATTGTTGACGACCATCTTGCACAACCTTTTCCACGCTCGTCTTCCTGCTTTGTACTCCCACGCTCGTGGAATCAATCATGTCTGCCCCTTGTTAAAACTTGCAGCAATAGTCTCATTTACCCTGCTTACTTCCGCGGGATATCGTGGGGAAACCCGGAAGAAATAGGTTATTGGATTTCTACACATCTTCGTTTTCAACTTTAGAAAATCATCTAAAAACAAGTTATTTTCGTTTTTGAGTATTCATATTCTCCAAAGCACGAGCAACGTTTTCACCCGTGGCTTATATGTTGTGTCACCCATTGTCAGAAATCCCTCGATTCCCCGTTCAACATCTCCAAGGCGCAATGCTGTGCCCTCAAACCCATACAGGCCAGATACTGAGGTGGAAATAATTCAACACAGATAACCTCGCACGTGGTTTGCTGTTGGTATCGGATGGAGTAACGAAAGTTACCCCTGATTATTTTCTCTAGGCGCATATCTTGCCACATCACTTCTTCCTATGAAGCAAAAACAACCTAATATGTTACAGACTATGTCCTTCGATTTCTCTTTACTAAATAAGTTCCCTTCTTAAACGCCCCTTACGCATTGAACGAGAACTATCTGCCTTAGATATCAATCTTACCGGAAAAGAGTATTCATTCGATAAACCTCATGACTGGGCTTGTTCACTTCCAATGACATGGACCACCAGTCCGAGTTCCATTATAGACGAAGTTCCCATTTTGGATGTAGTGTATTCGAGCGTCCACAGCAACGCCAGGAAAGTAACTAGATTTCTTTCAAAGTTGTACAGTAAACCATGCTAAACTCCCTTTGATACCTTCTGAAGTTCCACCTATGGCCTCTTCGCGTCCCAGATCCTGCTTCACCAGAAGACCATTTCGCTTTAAATGCCTGCGTTGTTGAGAATTGAGTTCGAAGTGCCAACGAACGGGCTTATGATAAATTTCCTTTGGGCTCAACGACCCAGACGGGTGAACTGATGCTTGTTTATATAAGGACAGAATTATGACGCAACTCCTTTTCAAAAATAACCGGAATGTAAACAAAGTCTCTCCCACTATAAGATAGATGATTTCAGCTGTGTTTTAAGATCAACCTAAGTTACCAGTGCACAAGCTATTTAGAAAAATTGTTAGGGTTGACTTTGAGACAGGATGTTAGAAGTCTGGTAGCATCCAGTGAGGTCGCCAAACGATTTTACTTCATTGAGATCCCCTAACCTCAGTGTTCCATTTATATCTTCCTTTGACTCTTCGTGTCTGAGTGCACCCACAAATATAGCATAGCTGTCGGTGCACCACTTATCAATCACATTTTCTTCATAATTCTTCCATATCCTTCTAAGAATCGCGAGCATGTTTTCTTACGCTTAGAGACCCACTGAATCTGCTCGCTGTGCAATACGAACTTCTGAGCTAACAAAAGAGATTGTAGATTGGATTATCGAAAAAAAAAAAAGACCTCTACAACGTTGCCTTATCCTGTAAGGCTCTGAGCATCCCAGTTTATCAGAATCTCTATGCATCTCTCATTTCCTGGACTGCTTTCCACCAGCGCAATGCCTGGATTCTATTCTATATTCAGAATCCGTCTCTATTATATTTGGGACTGCTCATACGGCTCCCTCGTTGAAGATTGTTTCGTTATCATTCAGAGTTGAGGACGAGCTTAGCTTGATCCCGAACTTTCTAAACCTCTTAAGATGCTTAAACTCCATTGAGCACATGGAAGTGTTGGGCTCTTCGGTGGTTAACGAGCAAATTATAGCACAACTATCATCAATCCCTACTCTCCGTTCTTTAGAATTGACTATGTGTTCGGTCTCAGGGCACAGTCTTGCACCATTGTTAATGCACATCAATATACCATTCAAAGCACTCATGCATCTTCAGTTGACCATCGATCAAGGTTCAGTACGCACTATTCTACCGTTAATAACCAATGTTCAGGATCTTACGATATCCGTCAATTTCTGGAGAGACGTCGGATGACTGAGCAAGCCGTCAACACGTTGATGGTAAATTCCTGCGCACTTCTGCATCTCGAGAGCTTTCAGTTCAATCTTTCCTATGTAGATACAAGAGATATCGCCAATAGGATTGGAAAAGCAGTCTTAGATCAGATCGGGAGGCTTAAGGAACTGGAAAATCTCAAGATTAGTTTCGAAAACACGAGATTAGGATTGAAATGCACCAATAAGGAGCTGGTGCGTGTTGTCTTCACTCTTCCACAACTACGCCGACTTGATTTGAATACCCCCTTCGGGGAAGGGATGAATGGTGACCTCATACTACTTATCTCCAAACACTTAGGACACCTTGAAGAATTGCTCATGGTATGCAACGTTCGTCTTACTACTCTTGCTAAACTTCGACATGGCGCTTTCCCAGCTCTTAGGACGTTTAGGGTGAATAGTCTCTCTCGGAGTCACCGTACTGTGCCATACTGTTTGGGGGTATTGGCATTATACGGGGTTCTCAACGCCAAATTCCCGATCCTCGAAATACTAAAGGTAAGGATATCTTCGTCTTGGCTCGAGTGCTCCGTGCTTTTACAGCAGAAATAATTGAGAAGTTATCCCCTGAAATTGTTTGGGAAGACGAAACCGCAGCCGTTATCTCCTAGGATGGAGAACCCAGAAGCTATTAATCTCGAGATCAATGATGCAGCGGACAATGAATCACCCACATGTAAACTTTGTGACTACTACTTCTTAGGGTATGTGAGCGAAGGCACAGCGCTATTCTGGCCCTCCATCATCAAGACTTAAAGTGCTATGCTTAAAAGTTCGTGGCGCGGATGACACAGGGACCTATATATTTCCCGCCATGTTCCATCATGAGCTCAGGGATCTGAAAATTAACATAATGGACATCGACAAAGTAATGCAGGGTTTGGACACAATTACAGTAAGATGAAATATTGTAAAACTACCATCACGACACTGGCATGGTTTCTAGCGTTTAGCCCCTTTCATACAAAAATTTCACCTACTCTCAGGTTCTCGGCCTGGAAAAGCTGTAGAGTACTGGGAAATTTTTATCAATCACAGGCGGCATATAGGACAGTTTCATATGCCATGAACCACAATCAATCAGCAGGGGACAATGGCACTGGCAACGAAATTGACACTAAGAGAACTCTCTATAATCTTAGAGGCAGAGATAGATGTTTCGGATTTAGCTTTGATCCCAAGAAGAACTGCTAATCCCTTTAGGAACTTACGCAAACTCTCTATAAGCGTCGACCCTTCTCAATTACACACCATACTATTGATTTTAGGAACCATCGAAGATCTCAGCTTAAGCGTGTGTTTGAAAGATGAAGTACAGCCCGCCAATTCCGTAACCATAAATGAAACTTTTATTGGTCTTACAAGCCTGTCAAAGCTCACGGACTTGCGGGTCAAGTTTCTAGATAGAGTCAAAGAAACACTAGGCATGGGTAGTCACGCCATTATCAATTCTTCGTTTGAGGCAATAGCGAGTCTCAGAGAATTGATTCGACTGGAGATCTCAGTATAGCTAAGGAAGGACATTGACTTTACCTCAAACCCTTCAACCCTTGAATGCTAATGAAGATTGGGATGCGAGTCGTGTCATTAAAAGTTTTATATGTATTTTTTGCTGGCTATGATGCTGTTACAACGGGAGTCTATACTTATCAAGACAGAACTGGATAAGTCTAGAGACGCGCCTGGCTTCTCACTTAACGTGGTCAACCACAAAGGTAGGTTTGGCAAAGTGATAGGATACGTATAACGAAGGCACTTCAAGTTGACGGCTCAACTTGCTGACTCCTTGACTTCGGGTAATGCTCACAATGAGACAAGACGTACTGTACGGAAACAGTGTAACAAGTGAAGTCAAGTTCAAAACCGTAACATCCAAATCTATGGGTAAGATTGATGGTAAGAATAACTACGAAGAATCTAAATACATGAGGGAAAGACCGTCCTTAAATATTCCTATCCTCCATAGTCAATTTGGTGGTGTTCAACCTTGCTCTATGCTCAATACCCTTCGAGCACCGTTGACCATCGATCACGTCTGCTCGAGTCTGCTCTATGCTCAATACCCTTCGAGCACCGTTGACCATCGATCACGTCACGTGATCTCCGTGTTGGTTGTTCCGTTCCGGCACCTCGTGCTACCGTTCTACTGGTGATGCTGTCTTTCTGTCCTGTGGCCGTGACAGATGCTCTCTCATCTTCCCCCTTCCTCACATTACGACATTTACCAATATAATATGCATCCATGTGCTCTGTACTCATACAATGGCTCGAATGATGTGTCACTCCCTGATACTAAACTTTGTGGAACTCTGTTCTTCTGTTACGCATGATGAACGTAACTACCAGTCAGCAAGATACAGGTCCAAAGATATTATGGGGTTACGGGGCTCGCGGGCTTTGTTTTGCTCCACAATGTCTGGTATAGCATTAAAATACTTTGTCGTACGTTACATTTTTAGGGTTGAGCTTTTGAGGGATTCGCATAGAGACATAGAGTGTTCAATATAAACATTTAGCAAGACTATTGAGTAGACTCAATCAGTTATCTGGAAGTGAAAACTTGAAAGGTTCCTCTGCCCGTCGTGCTCAGCTCTATTCATCCATGCCTGAGCACAATGTGACCGAAACATGAGACCTCGTCCGCTACTACCGCAGATTTGACTGAATATGCATTAGTTCTGTTAACTTGAAGTTGGAGAAAAACATGTTGAAGGAGTGTGTCAAGGCTCAACCTCAGATGGAAGCTGAAAGGTATATTGCTACATATACATGAAGCTTAAACTTAAGGAAAGAAAGTGTTGAGACAGCATATGCTGTTCTGCTAAAGTACAGTATGACTAAGCCGCTGGATCATCCAAGGCACTTATACCTATCGAGTCTAACCCGTGACAGAGTGTTGCGATAGTATCTATGAATCATACTACAAAAGTAGTGCGGAGATGCTGGGAGACGCTCCTCATTGCTAAAATGCGTCCTTTGATATATCATGCTCTCTCGGCTACATCTGTACTGTACAAGATCCCACCATTCTTTCTTTTAGTAAATTTTGGCTTTCATCCCACCTATCTATTATTATGTAGTTTGTAGCCCCCAATAGATTGCAAATTCCATCCGTAGATAATAAGTATGTGTGAAAGGGGGGAAATATCAGTTCATTGGGATGACCTGATGCACTGGGAAAAAGGGCCTTGAATTAAAAGACAAAAGAGGGCTGGATTCATGCAAATAGATGTGAATGTGAGTTACCAGACCATATTTGTAAAATGTTCAGAATCTACAAAGACTCACCAGGCATGAAGGAAACCACACTGAGCGCAGTGGTCATTAAGAAAGAGCAACCTTACATCCATTCGCACTTTTACAAGTTAGCTTCAACTCCCCCTTCCACTCCTTTTCATCCCTGCTCTCCAAACTCTCTATTATACTGGTTAATCTTGCAATGACATGCGCTGCCTTGGCCAATACCTTCTGCTGTCCTAAACAAGTTCTCTGGCCGCCACCAAACGGCATATACTTCCACTGGTTTTAACGAATGCTGTTCCAGCGCTCCGGTCTAAAAGCCTCCACGTCGCTGCCGAAGACAGCTGGATCATGGTGAAATGCGAAGTAGCTCATATTCGCCCATGTACCTTTTGCTACATAGCTCGGCTGGTCCTGTTTCGGGCCGCCGCCGACGGGAAGCGTTGTATTGCAAAGATCAACACGGCCTAGGGGCGGAAATATTGGGCAGAGGCGAAGTGCTTGGCTGTATTTTAGAAATGAAGCGGAGAGGAAATCAGGCTAGAGAAATCTCGCATTCGTGTAGGATGTCCTGAAGAAGTGGTGAATTTAACAAAGCGTCAAAGGTTAGGGATGCTTTCATCTCCTGACAGAACTTCGGCTCGTAGTGCTTTCCAGCAATCCGGGTTATGCGCTAAGAGAAAGAGAGTGTTGCCTAGTAGAGCCGAGGTTGTTTCCTGGGATGTCATCATTCCCTATAGGATCTGGCTTCGGATATAGTTCCTATCATTGGTTTGTGATGAAAATCCTTGGATCATACTCTGTCTGGCGACCTGCTCGCCGCTGATACTCTGCGTCGACTTTGGTTCGTCGACTTCATTTAAGGCTTGGTCGACATAGTAGTCGAGGAAGGTGTGAGCTGTCTCATACGATTTAAGTTATTTTGCTTGAGGATCCAACTTCTATGCTCGTCCGAGTATCAATCGAAACATGGTACAGAGCAGAGCATCATGGAACGCATTAAGGAATTCTTTGGATTTTCGGGGAGCACCACTCAATTCAGCGCCCGGATGAACGCCTAGGAGAAAGTTCAAAGATGTGTTAAGAAACTAATATCAGGATCAATAACTAGCAATCATTTCAAGTTGCGTGTTAGATATCTTACCATATCATAGAGCATTAGTTGGAGATCCATCGTGGTCCCAGATTCGGGCAATTTCTCCAGGAAGCGATCAACTTGGTCTGAAAATAAAACTGAAGTCTTCTATATTGACCTTTGGACAAGGTAGGTTTCAGTAACTTTCGTGAGTGCTGTCATAACTCCCCATCCATCGTTGGAAAACCACAACTACAGAAATATTCCATGCTCGAAAGCCTCAATAGATGCACTCCTCACGCTTTCCCAGATAAATTGATGATTCTAATGTTTTCTGGGGCAATGTTGTTCATCATGGGAATAGCGATGAGTGAGTTAACTTGGAACGATTTTCCATATCGCTGGTGAAGGCGATGCATGTACGGAATGTCCATGTGGATAGACATAGTGAAATTTAATCCGGTAATGGGCTCATTCGGTTGATGCTTGATCAGAAGTTCACCTCCTCTCTTACGTGCGTCTGCATCCCTCTGACGCTAGCGTTGGACGATCCACAACACGATCAAAATGAGGGCCGCAAAGGTCGGATAGAGATTGTTTCCTATCTTATGGGCAGCAAACAACTGGGATGTATTGCATAACAGTATGTGTAAGCTTAGAAGGGTCTGAAATATGAGTTGAAGTCATACAGATAGCTGAAAAGTAGAGAAGATGCTCAGTTGATTCCTCTAAAAGCTACGTCATAACAGGTGAACTTATACTTCAAATTAAGAACCTATCTTCCATACCTACGTGATCTCTATGCAGCATTAATGAATAGAATATGAGTTTTCACGGGGTTGAGCAATATTATTGAATAGAGAGAAACGTTTTGTGGTAACTGGTATAGATAACACGAAATCTATATCTGGTTGGTTTTGAACGGTTGAGGAAGCAGCACAGCAGATAAACAAGATGTCCGTGACTTAACAACGCCTCGGCCCCCAAAAGTTACTTTTGTAGCCGCTGATACCCTGCAAGATGGCGAATTTTTGATTGCTTGATCAATATTGCTGGAACAGCAAGGGCTCAAGATTCTAATACTACAAAAGTATGTAAGTAGTAAGCTGGTAGCGTATGTTGAATACACGTCAAAATTCAGAGATAGTTGCTTAATTCCTCTATGTATGAGGGTCACCCAGGTTTGAATACACGAGTGGTAGTAAAGTTGGTTAGAACAGACAGATATATATAGCCGAGATCCCTTAGGTTGGTCCATACCCCTGAGGTGATAGTTCAATAGTTCTACCAACCACAACATCGTTTGAATAAGCCGATCCCCTTTCAGAATCAGCTATTATACCCGTCATTTATGGTTCAAAAATTGAATTCCTGAATGTGAGCTTAGTTGCGAAGACAACAGTTTGATATTCATCACTTTAGGAAATAGAGTAAATTTTACAATCTCTTGTCCTTCGTACAGAACTAACGGACAACCGCTTGAACTGTATTCACTACTCAGGATGTAGCCGGAAACAAGCATTTTAAGTTTTCTCTTCTCAAAATTATGACAGGATGCGCCAGTGTATTTCAAGAAGGGATCCAGAGCAGCAATGATGTTTCCCTTTCTCATATGCGGAAGTTAAGTGGTCAATCTCTAAAGATTTCGGACAGGGTAATCTTTTGGGCATTTGATGTCACATTTGCTCTTATCTTTGATTGTCATTATGGATATATGACTAGTCGTAGTGACTGCAACAGGTGGATTTACACAATCAAGATACTTACGATCTATGCAGCTATGTTAGGCCAGATCTCAGAATGGACGGTTCGAAATGATGCTGGCATGAGCTTTATGCGGCGATTTCGAACATTTCCTGAACCTTCGCAACAGTTTATGACGGTCAGGACCAATCTGTTTTCGCATTGTTCAATCACTAAAGCAGGCCAGAAGATTGAGTCATTAAGAGGAGGATAAACGCTGAACCTCACACTTGAGACAAAACATTCATATGCAAGGTCCTGGCTGGCCGTACTAACGATGATGACGGCTCGCGGCATACCGAGGCGGCTGTGCCTTCCTATCGCTATTCAAATATTACAAAATGGTAACTCCGCATGAGAAATGAAGGAAAGAGAGGACCTCAGATTTTTGTCAATCAATCCAATAATGATTGCGGCATGAATAATTCAAATACTAGATGTAAGCTACAATTTCATACTATCTCTTTCCCAATCCGCTCGTCACTCGTTTTTTTCCGAAACCCGCCTAAACCTTCATGTGATTGTAGAATAAGGAAGTTATGTTCGCTCACTCAGCAGCTCAAAAGTCTTATGCACCACAATGTTATCATTCCTCTGGCTCCCTTCCTCAAAACCGTTCCCGCTTTTGTCCACTATGACATACGCATGTGCTCCTCCAGTGTTCATCTCATGCCATAGCATCCTCTCGTTCTGCAAGTTATCCGGTTTCTTTGTGAAAGGCGAAACCTCGCCGAGAGATGAAGAAAATTTACTCCGTGAAGAGAATGGAGAGCAGACACTATCAAAAAGGGCATCAAAGCCGTGGATGTTGGAGAACAAGGGGCCGAGAGTGGGTAGGCAGGCGGCCACAACGGAGGCGTAGGCCTCGGTGTGAGACCAGAGGTTGGCGTTGTCGTTGAGTTCTGGGGATTTATTGTCACTAGCTAGAACATGTATTACGGACAGGTATCATACCAATTTCGTGCCGCATAGACTTACCATTGTAGTCGAGGGTGGCGCGCATGTAATAGAGTCGCACGGCCGAACATATGAGACAGCTGCGTGATGTTAGTCTGGCTGAATTATATCGTTTCGATGTCTATTACGAAGCTCCCAATAGAAATACTCCCGCAACGTAAACCCGCTTTCGACAACTAAGGCACATACTCCAGATCAACGGGATAGGTAAACTCAGAATCGCAAGGTCTAAAGCGATGTCTAGCACTGCATAGGTCGTAAGAAGTGTAGGTAGGTAGATCACATATTGAGTGCCGTCTGACATAGCGGGTGTATTCCAGAAACTGCTTACGTCACGAGTACAGAAGAGGACGGTCTGTCAAATACCATATTAACGCTATGTACAAGATGTGGGCTAGTGACTTACGAAGAATGAGACAATGATGAAGAGAATAGTGGCTCCAATGATAATATTTGCCGCGAAGATGAAGCGATCAAATGGGAAAAAAATCCTTTTGTAGAAGAACAGGACAGATAGCTTGATGAGGCCATAGACGAAGTGGGAGAGGAGTATGTCCGAAAATTCAACCTATGCTATGGTTAGCAGAATGAAATTACATATCAATTACAAGCCACTGACTATCCTAAAGCGTCGGAAAGAAGCCTCTGGCATTTGATCATAAGGGACACCATGGAGACCAGAGCAAGCAGCGTAGATGCCGCTAGCGGAGAAAGCTAGACATATTAACTAGAACTTTAATCACTAGTGTTTGAATATAGCGGGCGGACGAGCCTTACTAGAGATACCACAATAGTCCAGTCATCTACCTTCAGCGGTGCCCTCTTCTTCCGACGTGCGGCGAGTCGAAGGGCTACAACCAAAATGTCCAAGAGGGGCAAGACGATATTTGCTACGAGGCCGCCTACAGCAGCGGATGCTACAGCCATGACAGGAGATAATGGTGTTAGATGGTCTGAAGATGATTTAAGAAGACCAAGATAGAGCAAATTCGTGATCCTTCCAATCTACATCTAGATGGGTGTGGATATTTATTCAGTGAAGAAGGTTCCCAATTCCTCATTCATGTACGGACTATCTTGGGGCGCATTCTTTCTTTAAACAACAGGCAGACTATCACCTGCGCATAAGGGTTAGGTAAAACCATCTTGAAGAGTGCTTTGGGAACCCAACACTGTCGTGCGAGTCGCGTTGACAGGGAGTTAGGATCTACTTAAGGCAGATTTCTACATGGAATAGCTGGGTCCGAATTGGTGAGGCATGTAGAAGGTTCCGCGAAGCTGATCCCAACGGAAGATAAAGTTGTAGGATACTTCGCTTAGAACTAGGACTTTCTGGGATGCCTGTACTGTACGACCCCGGCACTTGAGCTTTGGTGGCTTTGTTTGAACGAACTTATTGTTGATGCATATCATCTACCAGATCCCTACCTTGTTATTAATAAGCTTTAGACAAGGTTTGTTGATTTAGTACCAATTTCTTTGAAGACAGACGAGAGGTAGTAGACAAATTCCTGCATCGAAAGAACTGTCGAGTCGGGGGAACTGAAAATATAACCGGATGTAGTAAAGCGACATCGCAGCTGCAACCTGTGTGAACTGCAAATAATGTAGCCATCCATTTGAATTTTAGATATCTTACCGGAAAAAAATCGGGGTCCTTCGGTCGTAAATATCGTAAACGCTTGTTGTAAGATAAGAAGCACCCACAAAACTCTTGGGCAGATGAATACGTCCGCTAGACGATGTGTAGAGTTCCCCATCGAATGAAATTGCCTTGACTAATAAGAAGATTAGTACTCCAGCATTTTTTTATGATTGGTCCTGTCCAATCGAAGCCGCGCAGACGTTATGATACTGTTCTTCCTACTCCTGGGTCGTGTGACGGCAACAAGGAAACGTAGATTAGGGCTCCAGTGGCTCCGACACAAAGGTTCCAGTAGAATGACCAGCGCCATGTTGGTGAAGAATCTGCGAAAACGCGTCAAAGATAGGATCACGTCTTCTTGAATTATGAGCCACTGTCCACGTTTTGAGAGATGTAATCTACACGGTACCTACTCTCCAGGTTAGACCAACTAAACTCAGATTCATTGGACGGTTTACTTCGGTAGTCATGATCGAAAGGAGAATTATCGCTCCAGTGTATACACCAACTCCTCCAATGCCGCATATGACCTGCCCAACGACGAGAGCTGTCAAGTTAGGCGCGGCACCGCAAACTGTAGATCAAAGCTCGAAGAAGATCACACCGAACAGAAAAAGTATCTTGTTGTCAAACAGAATGAAAAGATTGCTCCTAGAATTCCATCCAGGAGCTTGCGCATGAGGACAAAAGAATGAGACCTACTACGACTTATAGCAGAAGATTAAATGCAATGACTCCTAAAAGGTAGAGTACAGAGACCCAAGGTAGCTTGTCAACGTCCCCAAATAATTCCATGGTGCTGGGCTGCACGTCCGCAACAACCTTATTATCAAGTGCGAAGAGAAACACAGACGAGATGAGTGATATTACGACGGATATCCAAGATATCCTATTCATGTTCCGAAGCTTTCCATCCAAAGATGCTGCATTGGCCGTAACACCATGAGTCGTTTCTAGCTGTAGAGGTCGAGGTGCTGCTTCTGCTATCGTGTCAGTTGAAAATTCACCGAGATGGTAGCCTTGGGACCGTTACCCTCAGTCTTCATTGCTGACTCCATTGCCGTCACTTTCATGTAGATAGAAGGTAGTAAATATTCAAGTAGAGCTTGAGTGGTGAAGATTTTCTCTTCCAAGTCTTATAAGCTGGATTAGGTTCATTTGTCCTGTCTGAGTAAGAGCTCAACGGCCATCAGAGTATTAAGAGAACAGGTCTGATTCTTGAAGACTCGAACCGGCTATAACGAGCAGCCCCCACAAAATGATAATCTCTTTGCAGTTTATAATCGAACATATTTGCATATAACTCGCGAAGGTACTCATGAAAGCCGTGTACATGCATTCGAGACTTACTGCTGCATACTGAAGAACCATGTCTGCGAATTGAGTTCCCTGGTCTGACGCATCCCTCTCGCATTCCTTCCCGCGGGGCAGAATGACATTAGCTCTATTTTTGCGGGAACTGCTGATGAACTCTAGTTCTAATCGGAAGCACAAAGTGTAGGCACAAAAATCAGAGAACACCGTGATCGAGATTTGAAGATGATTTTCCTTGGACGAGAAAATAATAGATTTGAGCTATCGCAAAACTAAGCTAAGCTGGGGTAGCGCTATGTGCAACGTAATCAACTTTAAGTATACCGTCGGCTGAACTCTTCATTATTTCGAAAAGGCAACATTCATTCCTGATGGAGTCACCTACACTTCTTGAGCTTCAAGAATGTGTAAATTGATCTGCTGCCCCAAGCTATCATCGACCTACAACCACTCACGCCATGGGACTTGTAGGGGTTCATGAGCATGTTACTATTCTCTTAGATTTTTGAGCAGAGATAACGGATGTTATTATTACAGGTAGTTTGAATTCCCTGCTTGATTACTCTATGGCAGTTCGATGTCTACGTTAACATCCTTCTTTTGACAAAGGTGACTCTTCTTCCCAAACAGCTTCTATTACCGACAGTATCGGATCCGAAGAGCAACTAAGCCTGTTCACTTTCAAGTTCGTTCCACTTATCCGCGTCGCGCTCTTTCTAGTTCAAGCTTTGCTTCATAGGCAAGCCATATCCGCTGTTTGCAGTATTAGTACTATAAGCGGTCCATTGTTTTGAGGTATTCAGTGGTATGGTATTGGTTTCCGGAACGCAAGCCTCGTTAATAACTATTTTCGACTCGGTCTTCAAAACCAGGCACCAAGTTTTCAAGATCTGGGTAGCATATCGGACCAATCATGAAGTATACATCTGAATTCTTAGTTAGCTGTTCCATGAAGAGGTTATGATCCCTGAATTTAAGCTTGCCTTCCAAATGGCTCGGAAATTCCGCTTTACCAACCGCGTTGAAAAGGCCTTGCGCTTCACATTTCAAAGAAGGATACGTCCTAAGAAACTCAATATTTAAATGGAGCAATGAGAACCGCGAAAATCAACCCTGGTGGCGGGGTGCTGTCGACTTTCCACTGAAGGTCTTTGAATAAGTGCGCAAGATTGAAGTCAAGCGCAGAATGAAGATATCTCATCCCGTCCGTGAAAAGTTGAGCTCTCAGCTCCAAGTGCATGGAAGAAAGACTCGCGGCTCAGGTTAGGAAGGGTACACTCGGTGTGCTCCGGTTCTTGAGATCTGGGCCACTTCTGCATGGCATCTATGGTTTTCGTGCCAGAAAGCCACATCTCATCACAAACGAGGCTGACTCATTAATGAGGCTCTGTAATCTATGCGAAGTACTTGGACATAAGTGAATATGCGACTGTACCTTTACGCCACTCATAGAATATATGATTCGCAATGGCCATTCTCGTTAGCGGTCGCGTGTCTTGCTCATCCATATCTCATCTTTGAGCGAGCGCTCCAGAGGAGAATTCTTCATCGATGGCAAGGTAACTGGCAATCTTCAATCGGTATATAGCCCAATGAGATTTTTCGTCTTCCGTAATGTTCGGATGATAACATTCACGGTAGTTCCACTGTCGAAGCTTCTGTAACAGTTATCGGCTAAGAAAGACAGGTCTTCGACATTCATGAAAACCCTACAATAAAATGCAATTGGTGGTACACTCCCAGCCACGCCATTTATCCTCCATCTTCTAGAAACTCCACAGAACTCTGATTATTCAATTTTAACTCAGCTGCAGACACACGTAAAGTGGTCTTTTCTAAGAGCTCATGCCACGCAATGTCAACGGAAGGACTTGGAGGGCCAGCATAAGGTGAAATTTCAAAAATCTGTGTAGGTTTGCGCGGTATACAATAAATATTAAGATTTGGTCGAGTTATGATAGTTAGTTGGTGTTCTAATTACTTAAGGGAGTCTCACAATTGAGAGCTATGGCCATTGGTGACGTCCATCTCCGCAGGAAGAAAATGACGAAAGTATACGCACTGATTAAGAGAACGTGAAGGTAAAGTAAGTAAGTAAGTAGCGGCATTGAATTTCGTTCTTCTAATTTAGTGCTATTCGTGTTTTCTTGTCTTTTCTTCGTAGAAATTTCCGTTTGTTCCGCAAAGTTTGCAAGCTACTCATCAGTTACCCTGAAAGTAGAAAATAAGATAAGAGTTGATTAAGGTCGCACGAACTAATGAATCCTTGAAATTACTATATCCCTGCTAACAGCTATCTTCATTCTACCTCGAGACTTCGCCGCTTTGGTACCACGTTGAACCAACATGGAGCCTTCTAAGTACGATAACATAGATTAACCTCACCCAGATCAAAAATAATTTAGTAACCTGGATTGCTCATGTAGCTTATTTGCATGCTGCATATGAGGGACCATGAAAGCAGTTACACTACGTTATCGCGTGACCAGGGGTAGAAGCGAATATAACTGAACGCCGATGATGATCATGTTGGAAAAGTTCATCAGGTAGACCTCGGATTCAATCAAATATTATACAGAGTGAGTAACCTTAACGTATTAGAACGCTGTGTGAAGATAATGGTATTATCACAAAGTTTATCAGCAATATATATTCGAACGAGAATACTAGTATTCAGCATCTCTACTCCTAAATTTGATTAGTGGACTTACAACCCCTACTTGAGAATCAAACTCCTGATTGAAATTCAAACACCAGCTTGAAAATTACGCTCCCAAATGAAATTCGAACTCATATTGTCGGTGATGGAGTAAAAAGAAGTCCTTATTATTCTCCGGATACGTGTATTTTGACAACTGAATTTTGGTGCGCGACGACTGTGCACGCTCTGAAACCGTGCACGGCCTGAACAAGACCCTTACAGCCCATCCCCTGATGAAGATAGCCTGGTGGTTTTCTCCGTCTTTTTCATACCTCGATACCACCATCGCGCGATATTCGGTTTTCTCACCGGCGGGGAACTTTGTTAATTCGATTAGCGGTCCGAATCGACCGCCGAAGTAAGGTGATTCGGCTTTGGCTGAGTCACCCTGGAAATAATCCCAAGCCTCCCTATCTTCGTCAAACTTCAACTTCTCTGTGAAAGCAGTCTATTAGTCTCTCTATCCACTCTTTCGGACGATGAGTTCTATCGTTATCTCTCTTGGGCCCGGTCTCTTGCTGGTGAAATATGATTTCAGCCAGCTCGGGGCCCTTCACAGCGAGATCAGGAACGCTATACTCTACGTCTAGTTTACATCAGTAATGCCAAATAAACATGTTTGATCCCTGGGAATGCCACTTACAGGTGCTCATATTGAATGACATTTTCCACAGTAATATTTCTCTCTCCCTTGTTGTTCGTAAGCTGTAGCCTACAGTAATAAAGTTCACAGAAAAAGGAAAAAATCGTGATATATATAGGAGAGTGTAAGAAAAGATCCTCCGTGGAAGTTACATTGATCAGCGAAAGGCGATTCGAGTAAGTTCCTACAGGTAAGAAAGGAGAACTTACCATACTGTCTCAAAATCCGGATACATCTGACTCCATGAGAGTCATCGCGGCAACGATGCCGGAGACTGCCTCATCATTTCATCTAATCGGATCATAGAAAACGCGGTATAGTCAGACAACCGATCGAGAGTGAGGCTGAGTATAATACGTGGAGTAGTATATTCAATAACTTTTAAGACAACTTAGGACAGCAGATATCTTCGACGTGTATGATCTGCTTCTTTCACCAGTCCGATCATAAAAAGGGCCGAGCGAGAGTGAGCTAGAAAGTACAACACGTGGAGGAGTATATTCAGAAAATCCAGAGATACCAGGATGGCGGATGCATTCGACGTACTGGATCTGATCATAAGAAAAAAGGTATAATCAGAAATTGCCCTCTGAAGTGAGGCCGAGAAGTATAACACGTGGAGCAGCACATGTAGGAAACTTTCGAAATAAATTAGAGAATTGTATACCCTACAATCGGGGAACCGGGCAGAACTCTCTGTACTACGGTAAATACCGACTGTGATTTTCGGGACAAAGATCACATTACCTTTCATCTACACCATCTTCCCAAAAATGAAACATCTCTATCTAAATCTGCGGTCGGAAGCTATACAACCTCATAGTATCGATTTGTAACTCTAATCGCGGAGGATATGGTGCTGGAATTTAGTATGGTGAGTTCTTGGAGATTTTAGTATCCCCTGCAGATATCCGGTTTCTGTGTGCCACTTACCCACAAGATCCGTCTGATTCTTTATAGTTAAGAAAAGTTTAGAAGGAATCTTTTCGTTACCAGTAGAACTCCTCTGTCCCTGTCCGCTCACTCTGGGCCACTCAGTAGACACTCCACTCAGCTCTCAATGCTTGTTGTTGGTAAATAACCGTATAACGAACTTCAAAGTACAAAACACTTGCACATGCATGATCTAGAACAGCCATGGAGAGCTACTTGAGTGTTCACCGAGTAGAGTGTCGCAAAGCGTACAGGCACGGACACTCAACGTCAACGGTGCTGCGCAACGTTCCAAGACTCATCACTCATAACCTAGACTGAATCATCCCATTTGAAAAGCCAGAGAACTTATAAAACGTAAAGGACAGGACTGACTCAGAAGATTTGAAGAGAGTATACAGTCAACGGTGCTGCATAATACTCCCACTCATAATCTCGATCGAATCGTCCCTTCGAAAAGCTAGAGAACTTACAAAACCCAAAAAACAGGTTGGACCCAGAAAATTCGAAGACTACTATCTGACTGTTCTGGCCGCCGTGTTACCAACTCTGAAAAACTCCTCATAAGAATCAGAAAGACGACACCCTGACCAACACTTTGAACACGAAGGGTGAGTAACCCAAAACATTAACTAGAAAGTTTCAAAAAAAAGAGATAGAGAGTTGCTATAAGTCCAGGGACCTTTACCGGAAATGCATTCACCTTGTGAGAATCCCGTCACTGTCTCCCAAGGATCGCGATTATGGACGCAGTCACTTCCCGCCCGAGACTCAGAACGAGCACACACTGTTCATGTGCTGACTGAGGCTGAGATGACTCGCGATCTGATATGATGCAGGGACGGCATTGCGATGACTGTTCTCGTCTATATCTGAGCATCCGCTCCCTCTGTACCTCTTCTTCACCACAACTGCGAATTCAACCAGCCATGACAAAGTGAAGAATATTACTAACAGAAAGTTGATCGAATATGGCGACATCGGGACATCAGTGGGAAGGACCACCCACTCGTCCAAACGGACCCAGGGAGGGGACAAGAGCCCGACCGCACCACTAGTCCGGTAGACCTCATTGCAGCTGAAGAGTGTCAAAACATGCCCCTAGGTAAGAAGATCCTCTCTTAGGGTGCGTAAATCTCAAGATTGATATCTAGTATTGCAGAGAATATCCGGTTTTACCTTTCGCTAATTTAAAGATCGACTATGCACACCGTAATTACCCTGACGTAATTACCGAGCGTCTCGTAACGATCGAAGCGAAACATTATGTTCGAGTAGCAGTAATTTTGGTTGAAGACATTCCCGCCGTGGGCGGCTCATTCGCAAAGCTCATCATGGTATCAAAGACGATGTCAACCCGTCTGGACGCCTTGCGGAACCTGCTTTGCGATGCAGAAAAGAAACCAGTTAATAGGTAGCTTTATGATACTAAATCTGGCCAGAATCCGGAGAAGTTTGAAACTCTATACACCCGTTTCGATCCTTCGGACTTGGCGCCAGAATCATAGGACGGCGGAGTTTTCAGTAACCTCTACAGGGTAGGACCCCATGCGTCCCCGGTGAAATCCATGGCAGTTTACAGCAGTCTGTTTAAGGTCCAAGCACTGAATGATTCCTTAAACGGCGATGTTAGGCAGAGATTATCTATAATACATACTTACCCATTCATAACAAATTGGTTATCAATAGATGTTCCTTAAAAATGTTTTAGATTGTTCTTCAATGAGAAGGTGATGACGTGCTATCAAATGACCATACATGTTTCTCAAAAATATTGCTATCAACCTTTCAATTGGTAAGAGAAGTTAAGACCACTGGAACCAACCGAGCTGAGATCTGAGAAGTGTTGTGCGAGTGGTAGTAGATGCGATATAGTAGTCGCTCGCGAGAGTTACAAGTATAATGTGCACCCTTTGCGGTATTCCTCAGCTCACTAAAGAAATTAGCCAACTGTATGACGGCAGAAATAGTATTTCAGAATAGATACTATAGAACGAGGAGACTCGAGACTCGCGATTCCCGCGAGAAATTTATG
The DNA here is from genome assembly GCA_010093705.1 of Patellaria atrata CBS 101060. Classification (NCBI taxonomy): domain Eukaryota; kingdom Fungi; phylum Ascomycota; class Dothideomycetes; order Patellariales; family Patellariaceae; genus Patellaria; species Patellaria atrata. The sequence continues at coordinate 268,695 of MU006101.1, forward strand.
AAATGCGTGGAGTATAGTAAATGACTTACTAGGTGTCGAATAATCTAGGCCATGGGAATAGCAGAGATAGCAGTCCTCCGGACGCAATTATGAGCCGAGAAAGTGGAAACAACCGGATACCACCCCATGAGTGGTGTCAAGAGAGTACACCAACGTCCCAGGATTACGTGGTAATCGCCCAAATTGTACCTAATAGCAAATGAGCTTTTCAATTACCCCTATCACCCTGAACTCCCCCCCCTCCTAATAACCGGCGTCAAAACCCTAACCTCCTCCATTGGATCCCCCCTGTCAAGCGGCGTAAACGGGCTCTTCTCCACCGCCTTTACAAGTGCTCCAAAAAGTTTCGTAGACCCAGGGGTAACAAGTCCATCGAGCCCAGAATCCGCAACTAGCGGATCGACCATGGGATCCGTACAATAGAGCGCGAGGAGCTTGTCGACGGTATCCTGCAGACGGCCGGTATGCTGATTGAGGGGTGTGGTTGTGATATTGCGGCGCTTAGATATGGTGAGTATGTGTAGAGTAGAGATGCTAGAGAGGGGAGACTAACGAATGTGAAAACTGTACCCTTGAAGACTTGATGGTAGATGAGTTTGTACTCTTCGTCTTTCGGGGCATCGTCTGTCGTATATTCATCTAGAGATTTGACTCCTACGGGTCCAACATTCGAATCCTTGCGGTTATGGTTCGTTTTCTTTCTTTGCTGTAGCCCATACAAGCGCATGCCGGCCATGACCAATCTCGAAATCGTTTCCTTGTTCTTGCTCTCAACTGTAGATCCCTCATTAGCATTCGCTATACTGGTAACCCTCGAAAGAGAGGATCTCTTATCGAGATGACCTTTCCTGCTAGTGGGCCTCGAGTCTAACGAAATACTGGGAGATCGGGACAACGGCCTCGTACTTATAGGCACGGAAAGAGGTCCTTGGGGACCAGATCGGTCCTCCGATGCCGCACTCGAAAGTTTACCTCCAATCGACAGAGATCGTCTATGCGCACTACCAGCAGTAGCTCCATCCGCCTTGGACGCCGCCGCCGCAATACCCTCCCCGCCCTTCCGCTTAGCCTTTCTCCGCAGCTCCGTGGCCTGATCAAACACGTCCGTGACCGCCTTCCTCTTACTCGCCGCGTCTTGAACCTCCCAGGGGGTGGGAAGAAACCTCGCCTCCACCTCCTCCCCCGCTTTTCTCCTCTTTTCTCTCCCGGGCGACAAAGGCGGCGTCGGTGGGAGACCCTGCGTCAGCAAATCTGACGACAGCGGCAACGCGCGTATCTCCAGTTTGACCTCCTTGCCTTCTTCCGCCGGGCCTTCAAGAGTCCCGTAAAACAGTATCTCCGTAATCTTCGGCCAAGACGCAGCTTGTCCATCCTTCTGCACCACCGCGACTAAGGCCCCAACAGGTGACTGTCTGCATCCCGCCTGCCACCACGACAGCTTCTCCGCCCCTTCTGGTCCAGGTTCTACTACCTCGTCCCCCGGCTCCGCCAGTAACGTATCTCCAAACCACGTCTCCGTCTCCTTGCACGCAGTCCAAACATCTCGACTCGGTCCAGCAGCTAAACAAAGCGGGATCTGCGCCGTCGCAACGAGGCTTATAAACTTAAATTCGTTTACTAACACGTTGAGATTCGACGGGGGCGAAGTGGAGCCGGAAGAGGAAATGTGTACATCTGCATACGCGCGGGAATTAGTGACAATTCTCGCGAGAGAAACAGGGAAAATGCAAGCCTTTGAGTAATTGGTCGTTAGGAAGTGAAAGAGAACCGGTCCATACGTCCATCGTATGCGAGAGTATCCAAACTCATGCGATTCGAGTTATTTTGTAGTAGAAAGGGTCAGGTCAGACGGGAGGGGTGAGGTCAAATTAACAAACGCGTCTATGCACGGTTCGCGAAGTCACATGATCATGATTTAAATAGAAATAATGCAAAGCTTACCAGAATGCATTTTTTTAAGAACTATATACAAGAGGTATCCCGCAAGGGTATAAATCATCTAAAATATGCACATTGACAAAACGATAGAAGTTATAGCCATGACTTCATCAATCCCTACTCCATACCATCCCAATCGTTCAAAAAGCGCTGACTTATGCAACATTTCCCTAGTTCCTGTTCAATAAGTTGAAGAAATCCCTCGCATGCCTCTTGACCCTGCTAGCGAGCGATCCAAGCGCAGGTCCAGGGATAGGATAGCTAGAGAATGAGCCGTAAAGGTTGAACCGGATGCCGGGGTCAGACGCCGTGTAGAATGAGGTCGCCGGCACACCACCTGGGACAGCTGAACCGCCACCGCTAACCTTCAAGTTGACGCACTGTGGGTATGCCTGAGCGCCGTTGGGTTGGCCGGCTGCGTGGAGGGCGATGATCTCGTGGCGAAGGACATAGTTACCAGCCTTGAGGTTGCTTGGGATCTTGACGTTCCAGGTAACGTTGTTTTTGATGAGGGTGTCTGTGACCCAGGTACCCGGGTTAGAGCCACTGATGAGACCGCCTTGTGCGATCTTTTCAAATCTAAGGGATGAGGCGCTGGCGGACGTGCACTCGCCTGAGCAGGCGGCGAGGTAGTCGATGACTGGGCCCTTGTGGGAGTCGGGCCAGGTATTCCAAGCAAGACCGATGGTGTCGCCAGCGTTCACTGGGACGTATGCTTGACCTGGGCTGGAGCTCTTGTGGCAGGCGATATCAGCGGATCCAAAGGCGTCAGGTGAAACGAAGCCGTTGTCGAGGTTAGAGGCCTTCCATCCAGCAACAGCGGGCGCAGGGTTCGCATAGGCGTATGCTGGGTCCCAACCGCTATACCATTTTCCACCAGAAATGATACCGGCGACATGACCGTGAGCAGCAACAGAGCTGACAAGGACGGCTGTGGAAGCCAAAGCAGTGGAAGAGACACGCATGTTGAGGAGCTAGAAGGAGATTGTCTTGAGAATGAGGGACTGAGGAAGTTGAGGCCTTGATGATCTCACAAAGAATATACGAATTGGCTCAGGGGCATGACGCTTTTATAGGAAGAAGTAGAGGAAGCAGGTTTTCTGCTGGCCATGTGATAGTAGTCGAAAACTGGAGATACCTAATACCAATACAAGCCGGAATCCTGCTGGCCTGGAATGATTTGATTTCTCATGGTAAAATAAATTAAATGTCCCCGCTACCAGGGAATGTTCGAATGCTTGGTTCTCGCGTGTTCTACCCTTAATATCGCGACAGTCGAACCGGAATGCAATTGTCTACCCAGAAGTGGAAGTTTCTCCAGATTGTCAAAAGTCGTTATAGGAGGCTTGTGAGGGTTGTGCAACCTAACGGCTAATTTTCCGAATATATTGACCCTTATTGACCAGCATGCGCGCCAATGAACGATTTTGTTTGGAGGAGAAATGGCGTTAAGCATGAAAAGGCATGAAACGACGAGATGAACGTGAAACTTACCTCGTGGTACAAACAGTCTATTACGACCTATCCGTCATCACTGATGCCAGCAAGACGAAAACTCTTGCTTCCAGAAATCTTGAATTTGCAGCGGAACAATTCTCAGATGGAACGTCTTCTTCTCGTCCCTTGTGGAGCAGGCGCAGAACGCATTATCGAAATGACATCAACCGCAATATCTTTTAATCTATACAAGTCAGAGCCCAAATGTGACCGCGTGGCAAGCGTACTGCGGATGTCAACATCAAGGTAGTCAAGACCCGGAGGGTGGTATACGATACGACTCTGAACATTGAGTGCCCAACGCTCTCATAGGCGAAGTATAGGCGATCAGCGACTGTGGATGTGATGAGTTCAAGAAGCGGTCCGCCGGGCCATATAGAAAAAGAAGGGGGAGGGAGAGTGGAGGGAAAAGCAGAAAAGCTGGGGTGCAGTTCGCCTGAGACGTGTCCGGGGACTCCACACTCTGAATCGACGATCCCTGCCCTCACAAACGTTAGCATAACGGCTGTATGACACTCTCCTATTCATATTGAGATTAACCGTTTACCAAAACCACAAACACCACTGCGGGTAATTGATGAAAAGATCGAAACTAGTCGAACCGGAAAGATCTTGCACTACCACTACTAGTGCAAACGTCAATACCACGACTGAATATATTGAATAATGCGGAAATCGCCGAGCAGGCGGAGGGGAGTAGAATTTCGCCATCACGTGCACCAGGTATCCATAACGGACACTAAGAACATATATACTCCTCAACCCCTGAGAGGCTGAGACATTTATATCGCCATAGTAGCGAAATTGAAGAACGCTCCACACCCAAGGAACCGAAATTTATTCCGTCCTGCGAACCAGGCTTCCAGAAGACTCTCCCGTCGCCAGTGAGATTCTCGGATATCAACAGGATATGTGGCGTGCACCCTTCGTTCTAGAAATTTAAACCTCGTGGTCAAATTGGCCCATTTCTTGATCTTCGCACAACACGTAGTTTCCCCATCTCATAATACCCCTAATTTTCCTTCCCACTCCCCACCCCCGGCCCACCACCAGGCGCAACACCCACCCCATCCCCCTCCTCCCCCACAAAATCCACGAGCGCACTGACCTCGCAAAAGTCCTCGAGCTCCTCACTAATCGTCTTCAACTTCTCCTTGACGGCCGTGACACCCTCATGTCCGATGATGTGTCTAGCAGGCGGATTATCGTGTCCGCCGATCGCCAACAACGCGAAGACTGTTTCCGCGATGAGTGCCGACCTGACTTGCGGGACCAACGGGGGGTAAAAGCTCGTAATACTGGTTTCCTGCAGGGCATCTGAGGCGCGCGGAGGACGGTCGTCATCGATATCCATATCGGAGGAGGGGGAAGATGGAGAGGCGGAATCCGAGGCGTAGGAATTGAAACTGTCGTCGTCGCTCTTGGGGGAGGGGTAAGACGATGAGGTGGGAGAGGGCGAGTCGTGGCCTTCGAGCTTGTCAAGGAGGCCGGAGAGTATTTCGCGAGATAGAGGCGCGCCGTTCATCACGGGTGAGTATTCGGTCATCTGCGGGACGGCGGTGATGCGGTTTGTTAGGACGTTGATCTCGAGGTTTGGTTGCATGATTGTCATTTTTATGTTGAAGGGAGCGATTTCGTACGCGAGACTCTATGAGATGGTAAGTATCACGTGTTGCGATGGGAGAAGACTGTTGAAAAGGGGTTACTCACGTCGCAATATCCCTCAATCGCCCATTGTGAAGCGCAATACATGCCCAACCCGGGAGTCCCCAGATGCGCAGTGATACCAGTCAACATGACAATATGCCCGTTCTGCTTCTCCCTCATTGTCGGCAGAACCGCACGTATCAAATTCACATTCGCAAAGAAGTTCGTCTCGAACTGGTCTCTCACAGCGCTGAACGTCCTCTCCGTCTGGGCTAGTTCTTCCACAGAGCCAACCAATGCCTCCCCGGTCATACCAACCAACACATCAATCCGACAAAACGCCTCCACCGCTTCAGCAATCGCCGCCTGACACTGCGCAATAACGCCGGCGTCGAGTCCCACAATCCTCAACCTACCCCTCCACCTCCTTTTCTCCCTACACTCCCTTTCCTGTCTATCTCCTTTCCCTTCCACTCTGCCATCTCCCGCTCCCCTCTCCCTCCCACCATCTCTTAACCCGTCCCCAGTTCTACTCCCAGCCCTCTCCCTTCCGTCCAACCCATCTTCACCCCGTGAGATGCATTTCCGATCGCCAACCCCCAGATCCTCCACAAACCCTCTCAGCTCCTCCCCGCGCTCACTCTCCCATTCTCCAGGTCCGATACCGAGGACGACGCAGTCGCCGTGTTCCAGCGCTTTGCGAGTGACCGCGACGGCGATGGGGGAGGTGCCGTTTGCGAGGAACCATGTGCGGGGCGCGTTGTGGGGTGGGAAGTGCGGACTGCGAGGGCGGGAAGGTTTACTTGTCGTCGAGGAGGCGGTGGGAGCAGATGCGGATGGCGCCGTGCTGGAAGCGGGTTGAGACATTATGGTTGGAGTGGGATATTGAGGATGGAGGTTAGCTGGCGATCAGGTGTTGATGTACGGTGGTTAATCGTAAGTTGATAATGTGGGTTTAGTATGTCGAGCGTACAAAGTGGGGGTATTATTCCAGGTTGAACGATGGGAATCCTCCTAATGTTTCCTAGGCGGCATCAAGGAGGACGGTACGCTCTTAGACGTGTATACCTAACAAGAAAATACATCGTTGTAGTGCGACCTGATGTCGATGAATTCTAAGTTCGGCATTTGGTGTTGTGCAGAACATCGGTGATAAGTCCGACCAACTGCCTATCCCCAGATTCGTGGCGCCGGCGATCAATGTGGCTAATTATTACCCCTTATTGTGGAGGTGCATTAGGTTTCTGCACTACCTTAGTACACATTGGAAATTATTCGTACAGGGCACATGCCGAAGAATACATGCCTAGTATCAAGTTCTAGGTAGAAGTAAATGTGGACGGTTCGTACATGCAATGTAATTGTACGGCTACACATTCCCTGTACGCTCTCTCACTCCTATATCGAAGAGTGAGAGGTACGGACAGGAGTGAATATAACGCAAACCTATATATGGCCAGACCGTTAGTACGGTTGCAGATATCTCCTCCAATCTCCCTTTTTCTGTACAGCAGAGGTGCAACCAGCCTGAAGGGGAATCTACAGCAGGTAAGAACACTACGATATGGAAACGGAATCACAAAGTAGTACACAATTCACGACGACGGCCACACAGCACAGCAAAGCCTCCAATTCAATCCTTTAATCCACTAGAGTAATCCACTCCGGGAAAGCATTCAATTCCGAACCCGTCCTATGACGAACACCCATTACCATCAACACTACCAGACTGCATCGCCATTCGATCAAACCGGTACAACTGGGGCAGTACCTGGTGCTGGTGCCACTGGCGGAGGGTCCATCGGTGGTGGCACATACTTTGGAGGGCTGCGAAGCAAGCGGTAAAGGAGGTAGAAGGTAGTGAGTAAGACCAAACCGAGAGGGACACCGAGACCGATAGCGAGCTTTTTGGTCAGTGAATCTCTCGGGCGGTCCACATAAATTCTATCAGCGTCGTTGTCGAATCGCCGAGCTGCTATCTTGGGAGTGTCTTTTCCGTCAAGGTTAGAGGGAAGCTGAAAGAACTGGATCGAAGAGACATACCTAGGCCGCAGTCGGATTCGACCAAATCTCTGAAGTCACTGTCGTCTTTTGGACATTGCTTCACGCATTTGAGATATACTTCGCCGAAATCGCACATTTCGCTCCGGCGGTATCCAGTATGGGGGTTGTATGACGAAAGGAACTTTTTGGTGACCATTTGTTCAGCTGAATAAAAGGACCGATTGCACTGAGAAACTTACGCAACAACTCTTCCAGCACGGGTCTCCGATTTCTCTACAGTCGTAGTAGCCTTGTGCAACCGCCGTCCCAACTAGAGCTAACGTCGCAAGGAGGTAGAACCGCATCGTCACTCTGGTGTATATAATACTTCGTGAAGGATGGTGTGTATGGATGGTTGAGAGAAGTGTATGGGAAGAAAGAAAAAAGAAAATGATAGAAGAAGCGGAAGATTCAACCTCTTAAGGGTGTCATCCTCGAGAGATCTGGAAAGAGCTCACCCAAACTTCCAAACCTGCAAGAATACCGGGCTATCCTTCCGTAAGTAAGAGAAGTTTGAAAGAGCACTCCCATCTGCTGAAATCGCATAATGATTGGTGGTATTGCCCTATACAAGGCAAGGATGTCCAGTCTACTGACAAGGAGAAGGTTACCATAAGGCAATAGATGGAAGTTGCTGATATCGGTTGACGGGAACGAGAAAGTCCACGCAATGCAACTGCCGGCCGTTAAGCATAGTTACTACTGCCTCGGACCTCCTCGTCTGTGCCTCGACAGTTCCACGTACAGCAACAGACACATGCGAACTACGAGACGGCAAGAGGCATCATCAATCAGTACCATAAATCTCCTCTCCGCAAAGGCCCACAGAACGTTCAATAACATCAGTCAAGCCTCCCCAACCGGCGTAGTAGGACTAACGGGCGCCTTACTCTTCTTCCTCTTCTTACCTAACAACCCCGGCGCCCCAGGCATCGTAGGACTAACCCCCACACCCTTCTCGCCAGCTTTCGCACTCATCTTCCGCACCGAAATCTGGGTAGCCAGCGGTGCCGGAGTTGGGTTCCTGCTCTCCTGTTTGATGACTGCAGCTGTCGTCTGCGCTTGCGCCTTCGCTTCCGCTTCTTTAGCCTTCGCCTCCGCTTGGACGCGGTCGTGCGAGGATTTGAAGACGAAGGTGCCTGGTTCGCCGACGAGTGGGTTTTCGTCCATGTATTCGGTTTCGTAGCGGAGGGAGGTGAGCAGGGAGTTGCGGAGATCGTACACCGTGCCGCCGGTCTTTCCGCCAGGTGCCGGTTTGGGAGGTTGCGTGGAGATCTGAGATTGGTTGTCTGGTATTGGAGACCCGGCGCGGCTCCCTAGGGCGGATTGTGTAGCATTTGCGGCGGATGATTTCGTAGCTTTCGAGGGAGGTAGATAACTGTATCCTTGCGCGGGACTGAATATTGGGAGAGAGGTTGCTTTGTCGAAGAACTTCTGGAGCGAGAGTTCGGCAGAGAGAAGTCTCATCCTTAGAATGTCGCCCACTGATGGAGACTGGTATACGGCGTTATTAAGGATATAGTAAGAGCCTAAAACTACTATCTCATCAGGAAGACCGGGTCTCTTCCGTCTTTCCTGCTTTCTGATCACCCATATCCCATTGTCTGTTCCGTCAGGTAACTTCTGGGGCTCCTCAACAATGGCATACTCCAGCCCTTGCATAGCTCGCATGCGCGATTCCAGCGCGTTGCGATTGAGAAGAATCTCATCTCTAAATGGATTCTGGCTAATGATAGCCTGGAGATTCGAGGTTGGATCGAAAAAGGGAGACTTGGAGAAGTATAGGAGGACTTTGAAGCTGTTGTTAGTCGCAAAGCTCAAATTAGGTTTGACTAGAAGCATACTGTGATCTGCCTTCAGGCCTCCATGAACACTATACGCCCATTGAAGAAATTGGGGATCCTCCCACCTTCGCTCATCTAACGCTACATCTGAACTCATTGTTAAATTGTTCATGGAGATCGAAGAGGTTAAACGTTCAAGGGAGCTTCACCACCCGAGTCATGCAGCCCTAAATATCTTGGCTTGCTTGACTTTACCTCATTCCCGTCTCGAACTTCAGACCTTCCACTACTGCAAGACTACAAGCTACCTTACCGTTCACCATGGACTTGTTACAGAGCGTTAGGAAAGAAGGCAGTCGGTACGTAACCAGTAGCCCCAAGTTCTACCATAGCTGACCAAATCCACAGCGGCGGCCGAGCCGACTTCAAATGGGAAGACGTGAAAGGAGACGCCCAGCGTGAGAACTACCTAGGCCATTCCCTGATGGCGCGTACGTCCACTCAATCCCCAATCCGGTACTCACTACTAACAAGCACCAGCCGTCGGCCGCTGGCAAAAAAACCGCGATCTGAGCTGGTACGCCAAATCCGGGGACAACTCCGCGCAATCCGAAGCCGACAAGCGCAAGGAGGAGATCCGCCGAATCAAAGAAGCGGAAGAGGACGCCATGGCTGCCGCACTCGGCCTTCCCGTACCTGTACGTAATAATCCCAATCTGGCACCACTTGGGCAAAGGGCCAGTGAGGCGGACGTGAAGAGAGCGCTTGCGGAGACGGCGGCGGAAAATGAGAATGAGAATGAAGATGATGTGAAAGGGGTAGGATTTGGCCACTTTGAGGGTGTCCAGGGCAAAGATCAGGGCAGTCAGAGAGAGGTTCTCCAGGGCACAAGAGTGGAAAACGAACCGTATTCAGAGAAAGGGTTATCCAGAAGGGAAAGGAAGAGGGAGCGAGACACGAGAAATAGACGACGGGACAGGAGTCGAGATTGCGATCGGCGAGATAAGCACCGCAAGATAGATGACGATAAGGGGCGACGAAGGCGGCGACATTCACGTAGCCGATCGAGAGCTAGAGAAGGCGAGAAGAACAGACGTCGGCACCGTTCTTCTCGATCCAGGGAAGTACATCGGCGAAGATCAAGATCTATGTCACGAGAGGATTATTGGCGCCAGTCGCGATCCAGGTCTAGAGATGTACGCTGTCGTAGGCGGAGATCTACATCTAGGGAGCCACCAAGGCAATCAAAAGACGTATACCGACGTCGTTCTCCTCCGAGCTCCCCGGAACCTTATCGTCGTCGATCACGGTCGAGATCTCGAGATCGATATAAATACCGGGCGAGGTCGAGGTCGCCTTAGCGTAATATGGTAGTGCAATTGAACGAACAAAACCTTCAGGAATGAGGAAAGTGTTGAATATTATTATTGATTTTTTATCTGATTTCGAGTGCGGTATCCCTAGTAGTGTTCATGCGAACTTGTGGCTACAATAAGTAAAACTTACGTTGAATATCTTGTAGAAAACCCTCTAAAGTGGTAAATATAGCTAAGGGAAACGTGGACGTCTCTTAAGTCATATACTATAGTTGATTTATAACAGCTCTATAAATATCTTAATATTGACTTTAAACAAATCAAAACACAAGTTGAATATTAGAACAAGTATAAATATACTCTTAAAATTTTTAGATATTACTATAAGGAGATATAGGGACCGATTCTGATACTGTGAGTATGAAATACTACTCTAGACTCCCTCACATCCCGCACACAAAGTCACAAACACACCTCACACCTCTTCTTAATCCGGTAATAGACATCTCCAATATATTCCTTCCCAAGGGGCCACTTCCCGTGTTCCGCCGTGGTGCCGTTGGGGTTGGTGCTCTCCTTTGTCAGCTATCCTATCCAAATTTCCTTTCAGTCTACGTTCGAAACTCGCTAACGCCAATTTCACTACAGCGGAACAAAATTTTTTTTCTTCTTTTAAATCTCCCCTCTTTTCATTTTGCTTGGAGGCTAGGTTCCCCACCCCCCTTTTTTAAGGTAGGGTGGGAAAGGAGTTTTTTAATTATGGGGATTTGGGGTCAAGCTTGAAGTTCTAGTATCCTCGGAATACTTAGGGAAAGGTAAAATATCCGTTCATGTAACTATACATAAAGAGCGGACAAGTATATCATGAGGAAAACAGGGGCTACTAGGGAAAGAACTAGACAAACGACAGGATAGGGCCCCCAGGGTCTGTATTGGTTTTTGAAAGAGGTGATTTCACGAAAAAGGTGGATCAGTTGCGGTAGAAGCAATCAGCATAATAGCATTGTCGTAGACGCAATAGAATTGCAATCAGATATCCCTTTCCGAGGCAAACTAGCACAAACCTTACCACTCTCAAAAGCAGTTTGTACAAACTCACTATCACGGACAATCAACTCAAAGACCCAGTATAAAAGTCTCCAGCATCTGCTACTTCTGACCTGAACAAACCTTCACACGAGCAAGCTAAGCAACTACAGGACAATTGTACAAGAACTTACACAACTGCTTCTAACCTTCATAAATCCCTCCCGACTACTAAACTATCCGCACAAGGCAATATTTTCAACATGGGCA
>MU006101.1:280315-346333 GCA_010093705.1 Patellaria atrata CBS 101060
AAAAAAAAGACAATTACTCATTGCAAATCCGATGGAGAGGAAGAAGGGATTAAAAATAGAAGCACACGTACCGTCGAATGCGAACCAGACCCGACCATCGCGGTTGGACCCATAACAATAGAAGGGGTGCGAACGGAGACATTCCCCACTATTTCGTCGGCTGGCTACTCCAGCATTGATGAGTTAATCCCGCCTGGGCTAATTGTTGGGGATCAGGATGGAAACCCGTCACCTTGCGTTATTCCGCGTTTAACTTTGCGGAGAAGTAACAGCGACTTGCCCATTGAAAGAAGGTTTGGGTTATCTTCAGCCGAGAGTTGGGAGAATGCGTTACAAGGAGGCCCTACCGAAGTTGAACCCAAGATAGAACGGACAGAAGAGAAGGATGTGGATGGGCCACCACTTAAGCAGGAGGAGACTGGGGCCAAGGGAGTCCTTTGTTAGGTCCAATACGAAGTCTTACAATAAATCGAAAGGTCAAAGTCAAGAAGGAACCGGATGAGTAGTTATGGAGGATATATCTCGGACTGACCACCGATTATCTTCCTCTTTGTAATGATAGATGGTTCGATTAGTATTGAAATAAGAAATGGGGCATATCATGAACAGACCGTTCACCAAGTGGCTAAGGTTGTTTGAAATTTCCGAATCTGGTGAAGAACTTTTCTTGCCCAGTGACAGTATAGTGCAGCATTTCTACACCTTTACAAACATAAGTTGGCATATTTTGTACTTACATCCAATGATTCCCATCCGATTCAGCGTCCCAGGACGTCATCTTAGTGAATGTATAGAACATCCGATCGTGGTGGTTAAAGTTGCGAAGACGTACGGTAAAGAGCGCAATGCATCGGTTCACAGTTATCCAAACGCTAGAAATCGATTCGTCTGGAAATGAGGATTAGCTACTCCATGTATAATTGTATTCGAGGGGCGTTACGGCTGGATTACGGTTGAGGCTCTCCTGGAGGGTTATATTTCTAGATGTAGAGGATGAAGAAAAGATAAACAAGTAAGCTCTAGTGGCTGTGATAACCTAATTTGACATTCTTCCGGAACGAAATACTCAAGGTCTATTCCTGGAACAAGAAAAGCAAGTTTCCTAATGGTGAGCTAGAATAAACATTTCAAATAAGCAAGGTCTTTAACATACAATCGGTCCAGCTTTGTTCAATATACCATATTCTCATCGCTCTGTGTGAATGTGTAGAAAAGCATGAGCTTTCCTTTCCGGAGAAGAGTGGAGAGAAGGTAAGGTAGGTCGGCACCGTTGATGAGAACATGGAAGGTGCAGTCGGGATAGGGGCGATACTGACTAAGGGCGTTCATGTACAGTACCAGCGGAAGCTAACTACCCTAGAGAAGAAGTCGATAGAATTTATGGATGCAAGGCTATTGGAAGTATCAAAAGGAGAAACTAGAGCGTCCTAGAACGCATGAAATGGAATTCGTGGAGGAATGGTGAAAATTTTTAGGGAAAGGATTCTAGGCTACAATTCCTATATCTGCTCATCCGATCTCCTCGTGTTCACAGTAAAAGTAAATTCCACATCCTCCCAAAACAATTCAATCACCGATGGTGCTCACCCTGCCTATCGCCCATTTTGTGAATGTGAAGATGTACTCAAACTTATGATCCATTGTAAGAAAAGAGGTACTCCCACAGGTGAAACTTGCCCCCATGTTGTGCATACCATTGATCGTCTAACATGATAACTGAATACGCTTATTGGGGTCAGTATTCAGGAGGATGACCGGGAATTCTACAAGTCAAGCCTACCTTAGAAGCACTTGCGGTGAACGATTGAAGGACCGCTCTCATCGTACTCTTGCTTAGAGATCCACATTTGCTGGAATGTGGAGAGAGAAGCCAAGATGGAACCACCGATCCAGACGGAGTACTTCCTCTCTGGAGGAGCGATAATCTTAACCTTCATGGATGACGGGGCAAGCGCGGTAATCTCCTTCTGCATACGATCGGAGATACCTGGGTACATAGTAGTACCACCAGACTGCAACAGTTAGTGGGTGATAGCAATCATGAGACGGTAAATGGTACATACCATGACAATGTTGCCATAAAGATCCTTACGAACGTCGACGTCGCACTTCATGATAGAGTTGAAAGTAGTGACGTGGATACCACCGCTTTCAAGACCCAAAACACTAGGTTGGAAGAGAGCTTCAGGAGCACGGAAGCGCTCGTTTCCAATAGTGATGACTTGACCATCGGGAAGTTCATAGGATTTCTCCAAGCTGGAGCTCTGGCTAGCGGTCTGAATTTCTTGTTCAAAGTCGAGCGCAACATAGCAAAGCTTCTCCTTGATGTCACGAACGATTTCACGTTCGGCCGTGGTGGAGAAAGTATAACCGCGTTCAGCTAAGATCTTCATGAGGTAATCGGTAAGATCACGACCAGCCATATCAACACGGGAGATGGCGTGTGGAAGAGCGAAACCTTCATAAATGGGGACAACGTGGGTAACACCATCACCAGAGTCGAGCACAATACCGGTGGTACGACCAGAGGCATACAGGGAAAGGACAGCCTGGATAGAGACGTAGAAAGCGGGAGCATTGAATGTCTCGAAAACGATCTGTGTCATCTTCTCACGATTGGATTTCGGGTTGATGGGAGCTTCCGTGAGCAGGACGGGGTGCTCCTCGGGGGCAACACGGAGTTCATTGTAGAAAGTGTGATGCCAAATCTTCTCCATGTCGTCCCAGTTGGTGACGACACCGTGTTCGATGGGGTATCTCAGTGTTAGGATACCACGCTTCGACTGTGCCTCATCACCGACATATGAATCCTTCTGGCCCATACCAATCATGATACTGTCTTATCATCAGCGTTTGAAGAATATTAACACAACCGCAGCTGAATTAGGAGGATTTACCCATGATGGCGCGGTCGACCAACGATTGAAGCTACCAAAGCATTAGCATATTGTCATTTCTTCAATATATACCCTTATCGAATGAACAGCACTACGGTACCGTCTTCTGGAGCCTCTGGAATGTGGGAGGAAACTTACGGAAAACAGCTCTTGGCGCATCATCACCGGCGAAGCCGGCCTTGCACATACCCGAACTTCAAATATGTCAGCGATACATCGACGATGATACTTATGAGCTTGGAATATGGCGCGGTCCGGAACTGGTGGAAAGCGACGGGATGTTGCTGAACTGCCAGTGTGGACAACCCCACAATTCAACCATCAACGGTGCGGCTCTTACCCATTGTCAATTACGAGGGCGGCAACTTCTTCTGTAAAGAAAAATTGTATTAGCAATGTGTATCAATGAGTAGCAATGCGTTTCAGCGATGGTTGATCTCCGGCGGCAATAACGTGGTGGTAGAGATCTGGTTCAGCTTACCCTCCATTGTGATAGATTAGGTTGGAGAATATAGGATTGGGAGCGTAGTCGGACGATATCGGGAGGGTCTGAAAGCAATGACAGTTAGGTTTGACAGATGGATAATAGTGTCGAACAGAATATACCTGTGGAAGAGGTCGAATGGAGGTTTGGTTGAAGTTGGGAAAAGGAAGATGCACAAGCAACGGTAGGTGTGTGCTGAGTGCTGAGTGCTAAATAAGCGGCAACAACGTTCTTTCCAGAAATAGAGGGGGTTGGCTCCCTAAAATCCACACCCACAACAAAATTTTGATCTCTCAAGGATTTCGATAATGCAACTCTCTCGATTTTCTCTGTTATCTGAGGAATTCGGTAGGTTGACCGTTGGGCTACAACTGCTAACTTCATATAAACCTGTCTCGTCAGGCAACAGAATAAACCATAAAACGTTGTACACGCGTACGTCCTGCCACAACCTTACAGCCCATGGAAAGTTTTTCTTCGCAACACCCTCTTACACTCCGTCAAACCAGGCAATATCCATTGTAGCTTGGCAGCCATCCTTAGACGCCCGAACTGTCATACTAATTACACTGTGTGATAGAAGCTCGAGGAGGATATCAAACAGGATAACGAGCGCTAATAATATGCATCCTTTTCCCAGCCATTCTCACCGCCAGTGCTGTTGAGATGCCCTGCCCTTCCATTTGCGTCTATGGGGTCTGGCCGAGTTCCGCCCTCCCCGCCATATCAGTCACGTGAAATGAGGGGTAAAGGGGTGGAATCTCCCCCGACAGGGCCACCTGAAGCTTAGCGGAACTCCCGACCTTTTCATCTGGTGAATGAATGCGCAGCGGAATACCTGGAAAGGTATACAGTACTGTACTGGAAGGAGCTCGGGAGTCTTGATAGTCTCCGTCGCCAAAGCTAAGGTTGCTGATGGACATCCAGGGAAGTTGAAAGAAGCCCGAAGTTCATTCACGAACCCCGCCTCGTCATGGCGAGCGAGTCAAGGTACTTGTAGTATCAATACTTCGTTAAATAAGGTATATTTCTCTATGCAATAAAACTACGACAGAATATTTCACGATATAAACTTTTACAAGCTTTATATCTCTTCTTCAGTCCTCTCTAGCTATCCGATTCTAAATCGGGATACCAACCTGTTCGCGTTTCAGTTGAGATTTTTGCACGACAATGAACGATCCGGCCCTTAGCAACCTCCTCAAATGGGGAATTGAAAATTCGGAAGCATCTCGTAACGACCCACCTCCAGGACGAGAACCACGCGGCCAGCTAGATGCACAAACCCTCGCCGCTCTCTTAGGCGGACCCTCCGACGCCGACCTCATGCGAGAAGCCATGGCTGCGATCCAGTCCCCAGAACTTGATCTAGAAAACAAATTAGTAGCATTCGACAACTTTGAACAACTGATCGAGAATCTGGATAATGCGAACAACATGGAGCAGCTAGGATTGTGGATGCCCCTGGTAGAGCAGCTGAAGCACGAAGAAGCGGAGATGAGAAGGATGGCGGCCTGGTGTATTGGGACCGCGGTACAGAATAATCTTAAGTCGCAGGAGAGGGTAAGTGGGACTCTATTCGGAATCCCTTACTGCTATAGAGACTAACGGTAATAACAGTTACTCACACTCTCCGCATACCCAACCCTAATAGATCTGGGCATGAACGACGAGTCGGAACCCGTCCGCAAAAAGGCTATTCTGGCTCTATCCTCGGGTGTACGAAACTTCCAACCAGGCCTGGATTCGGTGGTGAAGCATCTTCCCGAGTCACACAAGCCGGAGGGGAAACTCGACGCCAACGATATGAAGGCCGTGGATACTGTAATTCAGAGGCTAAGAGACGAGTCAGCTAGTAAGGGTCGATAGTCATATATCCCACCATAAAACAAACCCACATATAAAATAGACGGTGTCGGCGTTGCAGGATGGAATAAGAGGTCACACGGGTACAATTGCATAGTTATAGTCTTCGATAGATATGCTAGTTCGATTAGAATACTAGCAACACAATTTTCATAAGCCATCAACATATCTCATTTTTTTTGTTGCCCTCCCACCCATTCTCACCTCACACACCCCTATATAACATCCAACCCCAACCCAACCAACTCCTCCCACTCCTCCCTCCCCACCCCGTTCCCCCGTCTCTCAAGCCCCAGCCCCACGATCATAGTCCGCTTCTCCTCCCCATCCCGCTGCACCACCGCGCTCGCCAGCTGCGTCGCGAGAACCTGCCCCACGGTGTCTAGCCCCGCAACCGTCCCTCCCAGAACAGTCGTCGCAGTCAGGTGCGGTAGAGGGAGGAGGTCGGAAGGAGGGTAGGCGGAGGGGTCGTAGGGATCTGTAGCGAGGGAGGCGAGGGAGGAAGTCGGGGTTGACGAGGTGAGGGGGACGTGGAGCTGGGGAGGTTAGCTGTGTTGGTGGTGTGAGGTGTGAGAGAGGGGAGGAGGATGAGGGAGGGGAAGGAAGGGGGATTTACCCAGTGAGCTAGCTTCCCCCGCTGCGAGATCGTGATTAGGATTTTGTCGGCGAAGAAGAGTGATGTGGCTGTTGTGGGGATGTTGGCGATTAGTTTGGAAGCTGTTTTGGAGCGTGTGGGGAAAGGGGTGGCGGTTGTTGAGATGGGTGGGGGATTTGTCATCGTCGTTGCATTATTGGAGTCGTGGATAGTTATTTGGAATGAGGGATGCAATCGTTTGTGTGGATTGAAAATAACGTATAATTTTGTAGCATGTGAGCTTTGATTATTTGCAGCTGGAGGTAGAAGACACTGCCAAGCAAGCGTCTTCCGCCCGCTGATCCCCGCTCCGCAAAACCAAAAATTATTTTGGTCCCAAGCGGAGAGCAACGACACTACCTAAGGGAGAATGCCCAAGTTCGTGCCGCGCCAGCGCAAGCACAAAGCTCGAGCGAGACAGCAGAACGGTACTCCAAGCCACGAAGCCGAAAATGGCGATCCTAATGCCCTCGAGCTACTACCGACCGCGCAGCGCGAGCGGGAAGAGAAAAAGAGGAAGTTGAAGCACAAATTGAAGGGGCAACAGAAGATTTCGGTGAAGAAGCAGAAGAGGTTGGATAAATACATCGTATGTTCTCTCCTTGCCCTGAACTATCGACGTGGATGGCTGATTGTGTGGGACTTTACTAGGATAGTAAATTGAAGAAGGAGGAGAATCTAGAGCTCATTAAGAAGCTGACACAGACGAAAGTCGATACGTCGTTATTTCGCAGCTCGAAGAAGTTGGGTCGTGTGTCGGAGTCGAAGCGGGAGGCGCTTTCTAGAGCTTTGAAAGAGAGGAGAGCTGGGATTGAGGTTGAGAAGAATGATGAGGTGCTGCTCGAGCCCCGGAGAATAAATGAAAATGGGAATGGGGATGAAGATGCTTCCGAATTGGAAGAGCAGGAAGATAATACTGAGCCCAGTACAATACCCGTCGAACAGCAGATCAACAGCTTCGGTAGTGGATTAAAGAGACCCCTGGAGCTGGATGAGAATGGAAGACCAATTATTAAGAAGAGAAAGGTTGCAAAAGCTGAGAAAATAGAACTGGTAACGGAAGAGCCGGAATGGGAGGGTTTTAGCTCCGAGGACGAAGACAAGGACGGGGAGGAGCATGATCATAGTGAATCGGAGAGTTTGTCGAATTCAGATGGGAACGACAGCGCAGCAACCGATAGTTCGCATGATGGGGGCGAGTTAGATGGATCAGGAGAATCTGAAGAGTCAAATACAGATACAGATGTCTCTTTGGATTCGGATGATAAGAGAAAACGGAAGGAAAGATCATCAGCTTTTAAATCGTGGGCCACACAGCAAAGGAACAAAGTTATTGGATTTATTCCTAGTGGCCCTATTACTAATGGCGATATTGAACAAACTGCTACGATACCAAAGGTTCCTGGTTTCGTACCGCGTCCCAAAGAGGATGATCCACTACCTCCAGAGTTAGAAATCAAGACTAAAGCAGAAGTGCTGAGAAAAGCATATCATGTCACTGTTGACAGATCCCAGGATATTCAGGAAGCTCGTTTAGCATTACCTGTGGTAGCGGAAGAGCAAAAGATTATGGAGGCTGTATTCAATAACGATGTTATAGTAGTGTGGGGAGCTACTGGAAGCGGGAAAACGACGCAAGTTCCGCAATTCTTATATGAGGCTGGATATGGAGATCCCAAAGGTCCCACTCCCGGCATGATAGGAGTTACCCAACCACGCCGCGTTGCTGCGGTAAGCATGGCGAAGCGCGTAGGCGAGGAGTTGGGGAGAGCGAAAGAGAAGGTCTCTTATCAGATCAGGTTTGAGAGCTCCGTGAGCGCCCAAACTGCTGTCAAGTTCATGACGGACGGAGTTTTATTACGGGAAATTGCTCAAGACTTCGCTTTGAGAAAATACTCTGCGATTGTTATAGACGAGGCTCACGAGAGAAGTGTGAACACTGATATACTCATCGGCATGATGAGCAGGATCGTGGATCTACGATCTACCATGTCCAACGAGGACCCGACGATTACTCCTCTAAAACTTATTATAATGTCTGCTACCTTACGAATATCTGATTTTATAAAAAATGAGCGTCTGTTCCGGAAGGGGTCACCACCGCTTTTGCAAGCAGAAGGTCGTCAATATCCAGTTACTATTCATTTTTCACGAAGGACGCAGAGGGATTACCTGGAAGAAGCCTTTCGGAAGATTAGTCGAGGCCATAAAAAGCTACCACCTGGCGGTATACTTGTTTTCTTAACCGGTCAGAACGAAATCACAACTCTTTTGAAACGGTTAAAGGCCACCTTTGCGTCAACTCAAGGGGATGTAGCCAAGCAGCCACCTGTCAGAGTGTCAAGCGCGGAAGCTCCTCTTGAAGTCGACGACTTCGAATTTGGCACAGCTGGGAACGACTTTGGATACGACTCAGATTCCGAGGCCGAAATCCACGGCCTTGATGACGAGGATGACGACAAAGAGTTTGATATTGGCGAAGAAGATGATTTCAAGCCAGATCAATTAAAGGTCCACGTGCTTCCGTTATACTCTCAGCTTCCAACACAGCAGCAGCTAAGAGTCTTTGAGAAGCCACCCGACGGCTCACGATTGATTGTGATAGCAACCAACGTAGCGGAGACCAGTTTGACCATACCGGGAATTCGGTACGTCTTTGATTGTGGTAGATCTAAAGAAAAGAAATATGACCCAATTACTGGAGTCCAGAGCTTCGAAATAGGCTGGATTAGCAAAGCGAGTGCAAGTCAACGAGCCGGTCGTGCGGGCCGTACCGGTCCAGGACATTGTTATCGTCTTTATTCATCCGCTGTGTTCGAACGAGATTTCGAAGAATATGCCGTGCCAGAGATATTGCGAGCGCCAATCGACGGTATTGTACTACAACTCAAGAGCATGAATCTGCAACATGTAGTCAATTTTCCTTTCCCAACACCTCCCGATCGACATGCGCTCGCAAAAGCGGAAAAAATGCTCACCTATCTTGGTGCTATTTCTCTAGATGGCAAGGTAACGGGTTCAGGTCGAGAACTCGCGCTTTACCCTCTGAGCCCTAGATTCGCTCGCATGCTTTATATCGGGCAGAAACGGAATTGCACCGCGTATGCTATTGCTTTGATCGCCGCCCTCGCTGTTCCCGATATCTTCGTACCGCAAAACCAAGTCAATTTCAATGATAACTCCCTTTCAAATGATATAGACGAGGAGGAACGTGAACAACACCGTAAAGATTTCAACCGTGCCCAGTCTAAACTATCGGGCTGGGACAGAACCAGCGACGCTCTCAAGCTGCTCACCGCTATATGCGCATTCGCAGCGGCCCCTTCTAATGGTAGGGAAGCCTTCACTACCTCCATGTTCCTCCGCCACAAAGCCCTCGAAGAAGCAACTCAGCTTCGCGAACAACTTACCGCAATTGTCCGCTCCACACGCCCCAAAACAATAGGAGCTTGGGAAGAGCAACTTCCGCCTCCCGACAAACGCATCCTCGAGACCCTCAAGAACATCGTCGCGGCCGGCTTCATCGACCAAGTTGCCATCCGCGCAGATCTTTCTCCTACCCCTCCCGGCGAAGAAACGAGAAAACCGAAACGGGCGATAGACGTGCCATACATCACGCTTTTCCTTTCCTCAATCGGTAGTACGAGGACGGAAGAAGTAGCAAGATACGTTTATATCTACCCTTCCTCCATGCTTGCTCACACCGCTCCGAAAACACTCCCGAAATACCTTGTTTACAGTCATCTCTCACGATCTAACCCCTCGGGTCCAATATCTACCATCTCTGACACCGTCTCACAAACCAAAACACGCCTTCATCCCTTGACGCCGATCCCGGAGTCAAGGCTCGCGGAACTGGTACATGGGACCCCGCTCATGGAGTTCGGGAAGCCGTTGGGTGGTATCAGGCCTTTACCGAGGGAGAACGGGTATGAGAGACGGGAGTGTACGGTCGGGAGGAGCGTGGTAGGGGAAAAGGGAGGGCAGAGCTGGCCGTTGTCGACGGTGAGGGTGGTGCAGAGGAGAAGGGGCACGGTTGGGTGGGTGGTTGAGAAAGTGGTTGGGTAAGTGTGAAGGTTTGTATTGGAAATTCCTAATGCTTTTCATGACTTCTAGATAGGGTATGTAGGATTCTACATCAGTTTTATGCAGGCGGGTGGAATTCGTGAAGTTGCTGCGAGTGAAGTTTACGTTGAGTGTTGGTGTATACTCTTAATTTGAGAGTATCGTCCTTGGGGATACGCCCTGACTTTCTCTAGTTTGTTCCGTTACTATTTGATGGTCTCATACTTCGCATACAACTATTGGCTCGACCCCTTCATCGGAGTTATCATGTAATGATACTTCATGTTTGACATCTACGGGTTATAACCCCATTTCGTATTCAAAATAGCTTCCCAGTCCATAAGCCATATAACGACCCCCCAAAAAGGCGTGTAACAAAAGAAATATAAGCAAAAAATATAATACCCCCCTTATAATGATTGTATTGTCAAGAAGAGCGTGGTAAGTCCTACCTTATGAAGAGTAACTAAGAGGTATGCTATCTAGTATTACTCGGCAAACCTTATGAATACTCTTGTTGATCTATAGCATTTGAGTTCTATACTGCTGATTCATGTAATATCCACGGGTTATACTGATACGTCTCCGATATTTGCTATTTGGTAGGCGGTATACACACTTATTCAACTTTCCCCCTCCCTCATTCTATATTATCTATATGGTATCAAAGATCTCTCTAGTAAATTAGTCTGTTACAGATGAAGCACAGTGACGGCATTAAGGTGTACGCAGGCATGTCCTAAAATGAACGAGGAGTGCTGTGTAAAAAGACGAGGTGTTCTCTACCTTAGAAACCGACGGTAGACATTTGCTGTATGACGAATGTACAAATCCGAAGTTAGCCAACCCGAGTAATACCCTATGTAGTACACTAAAGTTGGATCACGCCACAAGCTCCAGTTCGGATGACGGGAGCCACTGTACCATACATGAATCCTAAAGAAGCAGACTCGCCATGCTAATCAGAGCGATGGTGAAGACTCCCAATCCCCAGTTCCGCACGGTTATTCTACTTAAACCCGTAGCAGCCTCATCCTATCTCTAACACCATATCTTATAAAACATACAGGAAGTCAATACTACCCTTCAGCCCAAGTAACTCTATGGTACCCTCTAATAAATCTATTTCCCCCAAGATCTACGCTCCCGTAAGCGCAATCTTACGCAATTCCCGCTCAAGCTCCCAATCCACTATGATATAAAGGCCATAATGCGCTCCTCATTTCATCAATCTGCCGTGGCCCAGTGGTAGGACACGTCCAGCGCGTTTTCCCCCGCTCGTTTACGAGTTTGGTTCAGGATTACCCTACGAGGCCGAGGTATGATTCATTGCGGCAGATTCCTTTTTTTTTTTGTTTTTTTGCGTTGGTTCACTTTTTGGGGTTCTTTTTGGGGTTCTGGAGAGAAATAGGGGGTGAGGGTGATGGGGGGGATCGAGGTATGGGTTGGGGATATCGGAAGTTGAGCGGATGATGGAGTCGGGCTGAAAGGAAGGTCGGATGGGTTTTCAGAAGTGCTGTGTGAGGGTGTTATCAATGGTGGCGTGGCAATGGCCCTCGGGATTCGAAATATAACATACTTACCTGATAACCCTCTTAACCTCCCACCGAACTGTTTTGTGAGAGAGGGTTTAGCGATAATGCTTGAAGAGATTGGAGAGGAGGAAGTAGTGGAGGAGAGTTTCCCTTCCCGGCGTTAAATCAAATTGGAAAGTCACCCCACAGTTGCACTCTGGATCCAGTAATCGATGGGGGAAACCGATCCGAGGAACGGTTAAGCTAGGGGTTCCAGTAATTTCTGCGCTTTGTAACGTGCCTTGATAATTATCGTTAGAGACTTGGTTAAGGGGTAAATGTTTGTCTTCTCCTATCTCTTGTACTATCGATCTCCCTATTCTGAACGCACTATTGCTGCTTCCTAAACCGCAACTTTCTCCTCTCCATCCACCTTTGCCACCCCGCTTCAACAAGATCCTCCTCGACCACCAAATCCCTCACCCTAAACACCCTCGCGACCCACGTCTCCAGGCCCCACTGCACCCAGCCTGCCGATCTCAACCAAGTCGTCACCCCGAACCACAATAGTGCGAAAGTCGCCCCGGCGCCCACACCAACAAGTACCTGTTTCCGAGTGTGGTAGTTGAGATACATACGTGATGCGGCCACTAGAGAGGCGCCTAGTAGCGAGAGGAGGGAGAGTAAACCCCGCTGGAGGAGGGTGAGGTGGGAGTGCTCGATGGAGGTGCTTGGATTGGGAGAGTGTTTATGACGGAAGAGCAGGAAGAGGGAGAGAGAGAGGGAGAAGAAGGTTACGAATTGAGCGTGGGAGGAGGGCATGCCGTAGCCTTTGCCGTTCATTTCTGTGGGGAGGGGTTAGTGGGGGTTTATATAGGGGGTATATTTGAGAGATGGGGTAAACTGAAGATATAGGGCTAAAGGTGTGGATGGGAGCTGAGTTGATTGTCGAAGAAGAAGAGAATCAATATATAGAGGTGGGAGAACTGACGAGGGGGTCGCTCCTCTTTAATCCACCGCTTCAAGCCCCAATTCAAGACTTCGCATGTCATTTGGCCGATGAACATGAATATGATTTCAATCTCGCGTGTCGACCATATCAGAGTAGCATATACCATACAAAGCTCTTGTGGTACTAGTGCAAGCCAGGCGCAAAGATATGAGATTCTATCGTGTGGATTCTACAGTTGTTTAGTAACGCTGAATAGGAGATGGAGAAGCAAGCTTACGTAGTGAATGTGAGTGAGCGAAAAAGAGGCTAACGGAGCATCTTCCATGTTGGAGTTTTGTCAAAGACTACCTTGCTCTTGAAGCTGAACAAGGAGTGAAGGACTCTGGAGACAGTTTGTGGTGTAGTAGATATTGGGTATCACGGGTATGTTTCACCTTCGCTTAAGTGCCGTTTGGGCTTCCGTAGCGCTAACTTTTGCCGACGGCGATGTCATTTTCCGACCACCTTCAACTTATTGGACTCACCACCGAGAATTACCCTTACAATAGCTCTGTACTGCTATTGTCGACCCCAGCCACCCTTTTTTTCTTGTAGCTTCCAAAGATTCGACACTCTTGAGTGAGCTGCTCGGATTCACTCATCTTTTCTTTACAACGTTCTTATTACTTCTCACTTTACAACTCAACAATATCCGTTCGTCCGTTCACGTATCAGTCGCCACTCTACAGTCTCATGGCAGAGGTTCAGAATGAAGACGAACGCGAAGAAGAATTATCATCCATCGCAGCCATATTTCCAGAGCTAGAAATCGACCCTATTAACCCATTTTCCGCATCTATTAGCATACCTGTAGCGCCCGAGTCACCCTTAACCGTCCGCTTTCAAATCGCAACAGAGGAAGCCCTTCCTACCGCTCCACCTACCCCTCCTGATTCCGACGATGGCCACGGCGTACATCTTCCCGACTTCTCCGCGAAGGACGAGACACATCATCTATCCAATCTCCCGCCATTGCGACTTGAGATAACACTGCCAAATGGCTACCCTTCCGAGAAACCACCGCAGTTCTCGATTACTACATCCCCCAACTGGATTCCGGAGTCTTCATTACAAACATTGAAAGACGAAGGTTTCGCTCTTTGGGAAGAATATGCCCATGGTCAGGTCGTATACGCACAGATCGACTTCCTACAGCAGGCAGCCGAACGTTCGTTCGACATAGGAGAGATTAGATTACCAATGGATATGAAGCTGGCGCTTCTTGATTTTGATATCAAAACTAAGCGCGAGAAATTTGAGAAAGAGACGTTTGAGTGCGGTGTCTGTCTGGAGCCGAAGAAGGGAGCTGCATGCTATCGAGTGCAGAAATGCGGCCACGTGTTTTGCGTACAGTGCTTACAAGATTTCTACAACAGTTGCATCACCGAGGGTGATGTAGCTAATGTTAAATGTATGGATTCGACATGCGGGAAAGAACCTGCTGTCCGCGGAGCTCCGCGTCGGTATAAGAAAGAAAAGACCCTCAACCCTAGCGAATTGCTACGGATTCCTCTCGGGGAATCAACGGTTCGTCGCTACGTGGAGTTGAAGCGCAAGAAAAAACTAGAGTCAGATAAAAGCACGATCTACTGCCCCAGGAATTGGTGTCAGGGACCCGCCAGATCAGACAAATACCCAAAAATCACGGATCTTTCACTCGCGCTCGACTCGGAGTCGGATGACGAAGGACCCGCTCCACCCCAACGCAGTAACGGCTCCCCCACCGACAAAAAGTCCCCAGAGACACTCGACCGCCTCTCCATCTGCGAAGACTGCAACTTCGCATTCTGTCGTATCTGCAAAGCCAGCTGGCACGGCGACCTCGTACGCTGCTGGCCGCGCGACGCCACCGAGCTCTCCACCGAAGAGCAAGCCTCCTATGACTACATCCGTCTGCACACGTCGCCGTGCCCGACCTGCAACAGCGCCACTCAGAAGACGCATGGCTGCAACCACATGAGCTGCTTCCAGTGCCGCACCCACTTCTGCTATCTCTGCGGCGCCTGGCTCGACCCGGGAAATCCGTATAAGCACTTCAACCAGAAGGGCAAGGAGTGCTATCAGCGTCTGTGGGATCTCGAAGCCGGGGATAATGGTGGGGCCTTTGTGGTTGGGGCTAGGGGGTTTGAGCACCAAGCTGAAGCGGAGGCGGCAGCGATTGCGGCGGTTGCGGAACCGGTGGTTGAAGAGCAGGTTGAGGAGGAGCTGATCGTGAGACACGTCGCGGATTTGAGGGTCGATGAGCAGCAGTGGCAGGTTGCGCTACAGAGGTTTTTGCACATGGCGAGGAATGATGAGGAGGATGGTTGGGATAGCGATGAGCTGGAAGGTGCAAACGAGGGATTCGCGATTCCAGATAGGTGATTTACCTTACGGATTTCCTAACGTGAGTGTCGCGTGAGGTAAACCCTGTGGATGGTTCTTGGGTGCGCACGATGAATGAATGATGATGCATGGGGTCTGGCGTATAGCGATTAGGTTATCGGGTGTTAGGATACCTAGGTCGCACTCATATTCCTCTCTTTGAATGGGACACTTTAGCTTATTGAAGAACCAAACTGTTTACTTAATAATATGTCCCAAGCTCATATCAGTACCCATCAAATCCACCCCTAATCTGGACAGATTATGTTCAGTCCAGTGTTTGCACGCGGCACGATCAATTTTAAGCTCACGAGCGATCTCGAAGCATACTGTAGAACTAGTTCTATAGCAACGAAACTACCCCATCACATGAAGGTACAGTAGCAACCATGCCACAAAGTTCCATCGCATAGGTATCCCCTTTACTATTAATTCCCTCATTACATCTCAACCATCACGCCCCCCAAAACCCAAACAACCCACCTCCCCCCTTTTCCCACCTAAACTCCAAACCCTAATCCCAATAACTCCCCACGCTCGGCCCAACCCACCCCCCCCCCCCCCCCATCCAAACCTCCGGCCACGTCCCCTCCCTCCCCGCGGGCCTCTCAACATCCCGCGCAAACCTACCTGCAACCCCCCAATCTCCCATCCCGGAACTCGGATAACACGATCCCCTCACAGCCGGCAATCCCACCCGCCTTCGCAGCGCATTAAACGCCTCTCTATGTCCCCCGCTCCCCGCGAGATCGACGGGCATGTAGCCCGCCTTGTTCCTCGGCGTCGGTTTCGCACCCGCCTGGAGCAGGAGTTCGAGGACAGGCACGTTGTTCGCCCACGCCGCGAGGTGCAGCGGCGTGTTGCCCAGCGCGTCGGGGACGTCGAGGTCGAGGTGGGCGTGGAGGAGTGCGCGGACGCAGGGAGAGGGGAGCTTGGCGGCGTGGTGGAGGGGCGTGCGGGCGTCGGAGTCCGGACGGGCGGGGTCGGCGCCTGCGTCTAGCAGGGTTGTGATGTTTGTGGACTGGGAGGACAGGATGGCGTGGTGGAGTGGTGTTTTGGCAACGCCGTCGGGGAGGTTCGGGTCCGCGCCGCGGTTGAGGAGAACGTGCAGGAGAGCCGGGGTCGGGTAGCGGGCTGCGATGTGGATTGGGGCGAGTGTTTCGGTGCCTATGGGGCCGAGGACGTTGGGATGGGCGCCGGAGGTGAGGAGGTGGGTTGCGAAGGGGAGGTTGGCGGTGGATGTGGCGAGGAGGAGGGGTGGGGTGCGGGTTGTCGGATGGTTGGGGGAGGCGCCGTGGGTAAGGAGGAGGGAGAATGCGGGCGTGTTGGAGAGGCGGATAGAGGCGCAGAGGAAGAGTTCGCCGCCCGAGGAACCGTTAGGGTCGGCACCGGCTTCGAGGAGGGTCTGGACGTGGTTAGTATGGTCGGCGCTGTTGATGGCCCAACTTAGGGTGTGGTTGAGGGTTTCGGGAGTTAAGGTTTTGCAGATGTCGGTGAATTCGTTGAGGGTGAGATAGGGCCAGATGCGTTTCATTTGCCAGGCTATGGAGTCGAAGAACTCTTCTTTTCGTGCTTTGGTGAGGATAGGGGCCAGCATGTCTTTCTTGTCCTCATCTTGCCTATGACTGTCTGTGATGCTCCACATGCAGTGGAGGTAGTCTGGGGTAGCTAGTGCGGGTACAACACCACGTGAAAGGAGAGATTCGATGAGGCTTTTTGTGCCGAGTGTACAGGCTTCGTAAAGTTCTTTTTTAGATGCTGGGCTGGGTTTCAGCTTTGGTATATGTATGTTCGAGAATACCCCTTTAGAAGGGGTATTATCTCTTGAAACCACTCTTGCTGGATGGACTTGCGTTCCCGCTGAGCCTGTTGTGCTGGATATCTTTGCTGGTGGCTTCGGCACTTTTGACCGACCAGTTGATGTGGTTATCCCAGATGGCGATTGAGTGTTTTCTGTTATGGTACATTTTGAACCCCGGAAAACTGTAGGTGTGGAGTTTGATCCTGTAACATTTGTACTTGTCGATGTGGGACTGGCCTCGCTATCTTTCTTTCTCTTGATCTTAAACTTGCCTGCCGACCTCACCATCAGCTCTTTTAACCTAGGCATAATGAATTGCTAAGCATTGAACATGGACACAAAAACTAAGTGGAAGAGCCCTAATTTCAAATCCAGAAATTCGATATGGTAATGATCTTCTCCC
The DNA here is from genome assembly GCA_010093705.1 of Patellaria atrata CBS 101060. Classification (NCBI taxonomy): domain Eukaryota; kingdom Fungi; phylum Ascomycota; class Dothideomycetes; order Patellariales; family Patellariaceae; genus Patellaria; species Patellaria atrata. Next base: position 297,335 of record MU006101.1, read on the forward strand.
TGTCATGATTACCATGTTCCGGTCTCTATACGATTGCTGAACAACTATTAGTAGGTTGTCCAGCTCTTTTATTCAGAATTAAGACTTGTGTACCGTCCAGACAGGGACGCTTGTGTTGACCTTCCTGGACAGTAAAGTAAAGTATCAAAGGTCCCTTGAAGATGAATAGTAGGGAAGAATTGCTAATAAAGGGATAGGATTGGATTGATGATAAAGGCATTGGATCTGCCTTGACATCTCACGATACCCATCCCCGCATATTGTGGCGTTAGACAATTCTTCCTTTTGATCGCTTTTCTCGCATTCAAGCCGCTCGGTCCCTCTTAATTCGACAATTTCACATAGAATGTGGCTGGCAAAAGTCTTGTTGCAGCAATGTACGATAGGGATAACTAATCATTCCGACTGGTAAACAGAAATAGAGGTAGTGTTATGTATACTCAATAATGTAAGTTACAAGAAATTTGTAAGCCAAAAAAAAATTATTTAAGAATTAAATTGAAGAAAAGAAAGGAATTGAACCGTGTGCAGAGAAGGTAGTCTAATAATAGCATATCATCCCGCTATTCTGTTGTCGTCTCTAGTTGCAGAAGTTTCACCTTTCAACTTCCGCTCATTTTCTAAACCGACACGTACTTTTGAAAATACTGAAAAAATTCAAATTCCCCCCGAAATGTACCGTTGAATCTCCGAGTATGGCGCTAGTATTGAAGACGAAATTCAAGAAATTAACGGAGCGTCCGTCAAAAAGCAACACTGCATCCGAACATGCGATACCGACATCAGAGATAATCGGTTCTACAGCACAGGTGGACTCTTCGTCTTTTCGTTTTTCCAGGAAGCGTAGAGAGATAAGTTCTCAGAAAACTGCTTCAACTCCTTCTCTTACACCAATCATCGGGGAACAGACCCGGAAGGTGACTATTTCAAACCCGAATGACAAGAACAAGCCGGTAGTATCATCTAGTTCCTCCAACCAGCCAGTTTCAAATGGACCAGTTCCAAATCAACTGGCTCCAAGTCAACCAGTTGCCAATCAACCAATTGCGAATAAATCCATCAAACTTCAATCCAAAGATCCGCCAACACAGATAGATAATCCAGAGCCATCAGACAGTAAGGATAATCGCCAAGTACTTACTCTAAGGGATACTATTCCAGCCTCGGGTTACACGGAAGCCGAATTAGCAGAGAAAGAGCGCCAGAAAACCTTGAAACTACTAAGAAGTGAGCGGAACGCATTGATAAGACAGGGCGAATATTTATGGATGGATCATGTAAATGATCCGCAACCGTCACCGACTCCCGTAAATAGATGCTTGCAGGAAGAAACATCAGACCTAAGAGAGCCTATGGTAGTAAAAACATCGCCACCAAGAGAACCTGCGATAGTAAGAGGCCCGCTGCAAACTGAACCTGCGATCATAAATGGACCACCACCAAAGGTGCCTATAATAATCGAAACTCATCTCCCCAAGACCGAGGGGTCAAACAGACCGAAGTCGAAGAGTAGCTCATTCCTATCGTGCGTTACTCGCGGTTTCCCGAAGTCGTCGGCGAAATCATCATCATCCAGTGTTACTCAAGGTCGATCCCCGGTTAAAGAAAGCATAAGCCCCGCCATACCACCAGTACCTAGAGACGAATGCTACATTCTCATCGTTGGTGGCGGTGCCGGCGACAATTGGGGTGCCGGAGACGGTTCGAATTGGGCGAACCTCTTCTCCAGGTCGTTCTTCGGCCATTACTTCGATTCCGAAGCCGCTGTGGATCCTAGTCGTCCCTCAGCTCGTTGGGATAATGTCGGACCGTATAGTCAAATCTCGAGACGTGTAGGAACAGTGGACGGTAAAAGTTGTCTTGTAACAGTTGATCATTACTGCAATTCACTCACCTACAGCACCAGCGCTGCTCAGAGGGCATGGAGAGAGAAATTAGTGGCAAAAGCAGATGTTGTCATATTCGTCTATAACGCCTACGTCCGCCGGTCCATTGAAATGCTGGAGCCTTTCGTTGAAGAAATGAGAGCGATAAGGGAACGAGAAGTAAAGACAGGGTTTCTAGTGGGATGTTATAGAGATGACACTTATGCACCTCCATGTATTTGGCCAGACATGGGAGAAGAGATGGCCGAAAAGTTGGGCGTCCGATTTCGGGAAATGATACCGACATCCTTCGCAGTTGGTGACTTGATGCCAGACGCCGTCCGAGGCCATCGTGGGATCCTTGCTATACGGGCCAGCGCCATCTCAGAATTAAAGACCCTCAATGTTCCAGGCAACACGCTAGTGGAAGAAAAGATAATTGATAATAATGACGAAGAAAAGAAGACAGAGAAAATCCCGGATACGAAGAGACAGATAGTACTAGCATAAGATACTGAGGGAAAGATATCAGTACCGACTACACCGTTGTCATTTCCCGTCGCCGCTTTCTTCGGCTACTGTACGGTTACCTTCGTTACGTTGTTGGTCTACAAATCATGTACAAGCGGCTTCAAAACACAAACCCAAGGGGATAGTCCATGAAAGCTAAGCATATAGACCTTCTTACGGTACGCTTATTCTCAAAGGTGGTTCCCACCTTCGATGTGGGAAGGTCAAAATGTATGGATGATGCCCCAGCCATAGGTAAGACCTGAACGTACAGTGAGCCAGTTTTGTGGTTTCAGTTCATAATCCGGAATGAGCACTCTCCGTGATTGTTATCCAACAAGCGTACAAGAGATGAGGAATGCCAAAGATGATGGAATACGCATGGTGACAGTGTTTGATCACGCTGTACGAAAACTCAATCACAACGACGCTGCTTGACTCAAACTCATGTGCCCACAGTATCATCATTTGAAGCTCATGCGCTACATCAATAGTTTGAGTATCAGATTTGTGGATGTTCAACATGAGAAAACTAAGATAAGGTTAGAGCTCAGAACCCCACTACGCCAATCCCCCAATCCACAAGATCTACACCCGACTACCTATATCGGATCTTAATACATCAAACTTGAATAGAAACGACAATGTCCATTTGGGAGGTGTGACTGCTCGTCAATCGAAACCATTCGATTCATCTGCAACTAAATTTCCGTCCCGCACAGAACCAGTGGGGAACACTGTACGAAAGGTTTCTCGACCTAAACAGACCGCTGGACGCTCATCGCCACTCCTTCCTATTGATGAAAGATCATTGTCGAGGGAGGAGGTTGCTCGAAGTAAGGAAGAAAAGCCACCACGACCAAATCCAACTGCTAGACGTGGAACAGCCACAAGGGGCGGCCGTAGAGGAAGAGGAGGTACTATTAGAGCTACATCTAGGCTCAAACGTGAACTGACTCATGAATATGATGCCCTGGAAGAGCTCATAAATGGACTTGATCAATACGAACACGAATATTCGTACGGTTACAAAATCTCGAGCACGCCGTCAAGTTTTTCACCAACTCTTAAATCCTCCAGTGGGCTTGGTCTCATCAACGAGCGATATCACATCAAATGCCCTGACCTTCTTGAATGGGATTACGACGTGGATTCATTTACTCTCATCCTTACCCTAGACGGTGATACCATCTGGGGCGCATATGATTTTGGTATGTTTGAAGGTCTCATATTCATACCTAACCGTCCGTGGGAAGGGTACACTATCATATACGAGTTCACGTGGAAAGGTAGGGAGAATAGTGAGGGGGTTATATCATATAATACTCGTTATCAGACAGATGCGATCAGGTTTTTAGGTGATGGTCAGATAACTGGAATATTCGAAATCTTTACTGGGACGAAGTCAGATTCCGCGGTGTTCGGGTAAGCGGTCAGGAAGCTAGGAGCGAACGTAGTGCGGTGAGCTTGCAGGATCAGTGGGAAGAATACAGCTACGAAAACTATGACCGGGAGAGAGTGGGGGGGTGGAGATGACGGTACCAACTCATATTGTATCTTGAGCAAACTGGGCCCGATGTAAGCTTTGGATATAGGGACGAGTCGATGTATAATTGGGTATTTGGTTGTAAACTTGATTTCAATTGACTGTGTATTTGAAAGGATAGACAGCATGTGTGAGGTATATCAACAATCCAAAACGAAAAATCCAAAACGAAACGGGTATATATGCTAAGGTCATAGTCAGATACATGACCTTCAGTACTAAATAAATAACCATAACGGGGTTGGTTTGAGAAACTTTCCCCAAGGTACGTGTGCATAACCCCGCAAATTGATTATCAGGGTGCATGATGAATACGGCATCCAACTACTCCTGTTCTTGATTTCCACGCCGCATAGAGCACCATCAACATTCCCACATTTGGAAGAATGCTGTGAATACTAGCAACGTGCAATGCTCCTCGGAACCTCCGACCTATTGGCTTCTCTCTCATTGGAAGCAACATTAATCCTCCCAATATGACTGATACTGGCAACCCCCCGGGGCGGAACGGAGATCATAAGAAAGAGGAGTCGATTTGAAGTCATCTTAGTGAGATAAATCGAGCTCTATCACTTCCGTTCATTACTCTCACAGTATAAAGTCTCCAGTAATAGATCAATCCCGGAAATGCAGTATGTCGATCACCAACATCTCAGCTGACAATGCAGAATAGTCGAATTCCGATGTGTCAGATTTCAAAGAAACGCTGTATCCTACCAATAGATGTAACATAGCGAATATAAATATTTGCGAGGTGCTTTCGACGGGGACTGAGAGTACCTTACTCACCATCTCCATCTCCATCTCCTCACGTCATAAACTCGTTCGGATCCTTCAAAATTCAAAAAAGAATTTAACAAACAAAATGAAATTTCTTTCAATCATTGTTCCTACCTTCCTCATTACCCTCGCAACCGCTAATGTGATGGGTACAACCGAAGATCGTAACTTGGTAGCAGAGGCTGCTGGGCTGGAACCGAGAGTATGGCTTCATATCCTACTTCCAATCTATCCGGGTAGACATTCATTGACGATATTCTAGGATTGCAACGGATGCTGCTGTGATCCGTGTAATCAAGCGCCTTGCAAATATTCAAGATGTGCTGGTTGTAATTTGCATGGAGATCCACGATATCCGTGTTGTTGAACCAAAGTTATGTTAGAAAGATGATGGAAGTTGAGACTCGGGCAATTTATGTTGTTCGCTCGTTGAAAAGATGACGGTCGCGGTTCATACTTTTTCTAAGAGATTAAAAACTTCAATTAGGAGGGACAAATGTTTTTATGCTCATAGTTTCACTGTGAGGTTGGGTGAGGTTGAAGTCACACCGGGAATTAATATCTTGCTGACTCAGCTGACGAGTTCCCAATTTCAATTTCACCTTCCCTTTTCTTTCCTAGTTCCAAGTACCTTACTTCTTCCCCTCCACCGCTCATCCATCAACTTATCTACACAATCAATACACTCATGCTCATAATCATTGGCTATAGTACTGTACTCTAGGGATATCATCTCGGTGTGCTAGTGAACATTTCGTACAGCTTATGAGCAATACATTGCCGATCACCAATCGCCTCTCCACAATCTTCAACGTCGTGTCCAAGGTGTTGGCTATAGCAGAAGTTAGACAATATCGATTTCGAACCGAATCCCACCCTTAGTCTCTTATTAGATCTTACGCTACTAACATTCCTGCTACTCAGCTACCCGAGGAGATATCACCACTACTGATTCAAGGACTTATCTCCATCATGATGCCGCCAAGGAACCGGCTCGGAGTTGGACAGTTGAAGCCGACGATATCCCGCCCTAGACACTATCGGAATGCTACCCGCTGATAACGGAACGGTGCGGGATTCACATTTACATAACCATCAGTATTTCGCGTACCTCACTTTATACATCCAGTTGTACGGTTGTTGGACTTCATTGATAGAGCTAAAACCCCTTCCCAGCTTTTGAGCATGTCTAGCACGTGGAGTTCATGCAGATAACCAACTTAGCATATCTGTATGGGAATATGCCTCACCGGATTGGTCTTGGATCGACCACTCTTTGCCCTGTCTTCAGTATGGTTCGCTACGCAACGAGAAATGGTCATGGAAGGTGGGATATGGGATCGTTCGATTCAGTTGTAACCTGAGTATTGTAGTATATATGTGAACAGCGTGTATAAAGTGCACAGCAGCCTCCTCGTTGAGTATGTCTTTAAGCAGCAAAGTCCCTTCACTTCCTTAGTCCTTTTTTACCAAGTCTCACTTCCATCATGTTTTCGGCAATCCTCGCCCTTTTGTTTGTTGCCTCGTCTGCTTCCTCCCCAATCGACTTCCCTAGGTTGATTGTTCGTCAGGACATTGAAACTCCAATCAATGCTAGTCTACCGAATGTGACAATTCTCGCTACTGGTGGAACTATTGCTAGTAAAGGGAGTACCAATACCCAAACTACCGGTTACAGTATCGGACTTGGCGTTCAGGATTTAATCGAAGCCGTTCCTGAAATCCTTAACATATCTAACATTGCTGGATACCAGGTCTCAAACGTCGGCAGTGGCTCAATTAACGAGACGATCTCCCTCGCTTTAGCTCACATTATCAGCAAGGAACTTGCTAAGGATGAAGTCAGTGGAGTTGTAATTACTCATGGTACTGATACCTTAGAAGAAACAGCCTTCTTCATGAACCTCGCTATCAACTCTTCCAAACCTGTTGTCTGCGTTGGTGCCATGAGGCCATCAACTGCACTCAGTGCCGATGGGCCCCTGAACTTGTACCAAGCGGTTACTCTGGCAATATCTCCCAATGCTAAGGGCCGTGGAGCGATGATTACCCTGAATGAGTGAGTTGATAATATCACCACTTTCGAAAGTCAGTAGACTAACATATTTTGTAGTCGTATTGGAAGTGCATTCTACACCACCAAAAACAATGCCAACTCTATCGATACTTTCTACAGCATGGAGGCTGGTCAGCTCGGGTTCTTTATTAATCAAGTGCCCTTCTTCTTCTACGAACCAGCTGTTCCGATTGGACACACCTCGTTCGATCTGACTAATGTTAACGACCTTGCGCAGGTTGACATTTTGTACGCGCACCAGGACATGGACCCAGGACTTGTCAACGCTTCTATTGCCGGAGGCGCAGACGGCCTCGTCATTGCCGGCGTCGGTGCCGGAGGTACCAGTTCAAAGTTCGCAGTCGCCATGGAGGAAGCCTACAATGCAACCGGCATCCCAATCGTCAGCAGCCACCGTTCTGCTGATGGCTTCGTACCGGGTGATGAAGGAGACTTCACGATCGCTAGCGGGTTCTATAACCCGCAGAAGGCGAGAATCTTGTTGCAGCTTGCTCTAAGTACTGGAATGGGCTATGACGATATCAAGGGGATTTTTGCAAAGAGCTATCCGAGCCCAAGTGCTTGAGTAGCTGTTATGATAGTACGACTTTTGATGATGATGTTGATGATTCTTGTATATATTTACTCTAATTTCATATAACGCTATGAGGGATGAATCTATTCACCTTCTTACTTCCTTTTTCCTTGTCGTTATATTCTGCGTCTATTGTACGTTACCTCGTTAAATTGTATCCGCCTTGACTGTACAAGAATAGAGCGTATGTACCGAAAATCCTTAATCGTTTAATAACTTGTCTATGCTGATTTAGATGCCGTACACCCACTCTCCAAAATGTCTCTGACTCTACCGTACAGGAAAATCGAGATATACCCAGTTCCCCTAGCTGTACAGTACGTAGCATTTGACCATATCTAAAACGGAAAGGTTTGAATTGAAAATTTGATAGTCTTCCAAATATCGCTAACAGGCGTACAAAGTACCGGAAGTTCATAAGGTGAGACAAGATGAAGATTAGTGGACTAAGCTTCGGCTTTGGGAAAGGTACAGTGTATTTCTATCTGAACCGTACTGCAATTTTCGAATAGGATAGGGACTTGATACTGTTTTCAGGCGTATTGAAGGACGAGATAAAGTTGATATGTCCCGCAAAAACGATGTCATATTTGATCAATTTCCCATCACTCGACTGATGAACCATGGTAAATATACTGAGACCAAATGCTAAAAGACGAATAACTATAGTTGATATTTCTCGCTATTATCCCTCACCGACTGGTAGCACGGCGAATATAACTATCGCGACTACCATCCACGCCGCCTACGCTTTCCTTCCCCCTAACCACAACATCTACTCCGTCACCTTACGCTATTAGGCACACAAAAGTCGACAATTCAAGAGTCACAAACAGCGGAATACTGTTCCCTTTAATCGATTGTGCGATCCAACGGGACTTTGATCCTATGCGCGAAGGGGTTAATATACGGATTCTGCAACTCCGCAATAGTAGAGCAACAAGCAGCTGCTGGATCGGCACTGCTTGCCAGATACGACTGGCCGTACCAGTATTCGTTACCCGGGAAGCTCTACATGTCCATGTCAGCCCTTGCCCTCAAAAGTTCACAGTGGGATAACGTACGTTTCCGTCCCAGGCGAAACTCATCACCAACAGTTCATCTCCATCTAACTTGGCAGCGGGATCCCGTTGGTTGAATAACACTTTAATACCCACATCCTTCCCCGCTGCTATCAACTTCGTTTTGTTCTGCTCGGAGACCTGGTTCATCCAAGCCATTTCGAGCACGTTGACATGCTTCAAGCTTAGATTGCGTAGAGCCTCGATATACGCTTCAACGAACCACTCCAGTTGATTTTCATGATATTTCCAGACTCCGAGACCAAGGCCCGTGGCATGGATGTACGCTTTCTTGCTCACTTCGGCGGCGCGGTCATCGGCTTCAAGGAGGAGAGTGTCGATGCTGATCCGCATGCGAGCTTTGTACATCTCCACATTGAAGCCCACCCCAGTTCTCTTCACGCAACCGAACCAGGCCTCGAAGATTGCTGATAGCCTAGGATCTTGGATAATCGAGCCGGGGCTCTGGGGTTCGGGGAGGATGTATACCCCATCCATGCGATCCGGGCGTTCGAACCGAGCTCCCACAAGACCGATGATGATACCACGCGCCTGGTGCGGTTTCGAAGCGTCAATCCTCCCCCGGTTATGCCGCGCCCCGGTATTGATGAAATACGTCGGGCTCGAAACGGCGATGAGGGAGGAGAGCATGATTTCATCATACGACATGTATTGCTCGAGCTTGAGGTACTTATTTAGGGCCTCATTGTCCGTCCCCACGCGATCCCATTCCCGTGGGTCGGAAAACTTGTCTCCGTCGCGCGTAAAGGTTGTATCTCGCGGGTCGATGAAGACGAGAGGCCGCTTTTTGATCAGGCGCGCGACGAATTCGGGTTGGGACATTCTACTGTAGAGTTTCTTTTCTACGTCGGATCCTCGTGCCCGCTTGTGTCGGAGGAAGGCGGTTATGAGCTCTGGGAGCCGCGGGTGGAGGACTACTCTTGTCTCTTTGGCATCTTGGGCGATTTGGCTAGAGGGGAAGTTCGAGATTCGGTTGTTGGATGTTGGGAAAGACTGGGTGAAGAGATTGGGGGTGAGGAATGATAAAGGTGTGGGATCTCCGGACATACTTTGGGATATGATTTACAGTGAACCGGTGCCTCTGACTATGAGAGTGGAACAAAGTTTTATACGTAATGCTCTTCTTTTTTGGTGGATGGTATTGCTCGAGTTCTGTACGCTCCCTGAGCCGCTGCTGGCTATTTGGCGATTCCAATGGTTCGACAGACAGTACTGTCGGCTGTGCAGGGGTCTCTTGTACTTCGTACGTTATCCACTTCTCTGTAGTGTCAGTGAGCGCTTTTTGCGTGAACATATATGTCACGGAAAATGTCAGAATAGGAACATAGGTAGCCCTGGCCTAAGGTAATTTATGGATGCCTTTCGGTGTACTTTCAGGCGTTCAGCTAAACCTACCAAGAGCCGCCAATAAGTGGCGCAGTTATAGCTGAGCATGCAGGATTGCTGACCGGTCACAGTTTGGAGAGCTCGAACTGCAGCATCGATTACAATCATCAGATTCATATACTGAGGTAGAGTGAATTTGATGGACACTTTGGGGCGAGAGGAGAAGAAAACATAAGGTACGGTAAGGGAGAAGACGTTTTGGAGCTATCTAATTACAGCTTAGTGGCTCGTCCCGACCCCGGTCCAATTAAGATCCACAACCTTAACTATAATTCCAAGTTTGTTTCAACGATCAGACTCAAACCATAACCATCGCCTCTACAATTCCATCCGCATCCTCATCTTCTGGGACCATGAACTCGACGACCTGAAAACCTGCTTCCTCGAGTAATTTCGTCCATTGAGCTCGAGATCGCTCCATGCCGCCATTGATGTTCATCATAACCATATCCAGAATCCCATGTATCACAGTAGCATTGGAATCGGGCAGAATGAGTTCATGTATAAGAAGCTTTGAATACCCCGGAGTCATCGCCGTCCTTAGGTGCTTAAGAATGACCAAACAGTACATGTCGGCCCAGTTGTGGAATATATGATGCAAGAAATATGCACGAGCTCCTGTTCCAGCATGTGATTAGCTGATGCGTTTGGGGTTCTCACTTCAAGGTGATAGAATATCACCTTTGACTGGTTGTTCCGTGAAGAAGTCATGTTCCATAATCTTAATTGATGGATCCAGTTCGCCTTCTTTGATACCCTTCAACGCTTGAGGCAAGTCTTGCAAAAATAGCTTCCACGACTCGGGGAACTTGTCGTGGAAAGCTTGAAGATCATGGCCCCTCCCTCCACCAATGTCTACAAGCATTGGAGTCGCAGGATCAAAGCCCCGAATGAGACGAGAGGGGATCGGGTACCAATCGATCCAGTATTGTCTCTCTCCCAAGGTGTGCCCCATGAAATTGTTAAAGTCTTTTAATAAGGATGGCATAGTCCCCAAGAGCTCAAAGAAATTGAGTTTGCTTTGGTGTGCGTACTGGATGAATCCATCTCTGGGTTCTGTCGGGCAGACGTGTTTGTTTTCTCTGAGGAACTTTGGTGCCTTGACTATCGATGCAATTTGAATATCCCAACTGGAAACCTTTTAGTACATTTTATGGGTTATTTGTGAACGCTACGCATGAAAGACGATCTTACACGAAACGATGTGCTGCTGTTATGGGACCACTTGCAATTGCTTTTGTTGATGCATTTCCAGTCCATTTGTCATTGGACACCTCATGAACAAAACCAACGGCGGCCAGAACTCGTAGTATACGGTCTATATATTTCCTCTTTTAGTAGCTCTACCACGTGTACTTCAAAGTATGGTACTTACGAATCAATAGTTCTTCGCCGCCTGAGGCACTCGCTAACTGCGCGCTGGTAATAGGCCCATCATGGGTATTAATCCGTGTGAACAGATCTAAATCAACCGCTATTCTAGCCGCAGCTGGGAAAAGTGGCTAAAAAGAGATTTAATGAATTTGGCCTCCTGCCAAAGAAGATTGGAGACCTTACCGCGAATGCGAGCTCAATAGCTCTAATCAATGGATCCTCCAGCGTAGCGGTAAGTCTTTTGCTTAACTTCAAGGCTTCCTTTTTGACATTTGCATCATTGAGGTCTTTTGAAGCAAGATTGCTTAGTTCTTTTATCACTTCTTCTGGGTTCATCCTAGGGGATTTTCGGCAAAGTAATAGAACTAAATTGACAAGCTCTGAGAATTGAGAAAAGGAGCAATGAGTATCTTGTTTTTAAAGAAACCGAATTCACACGCTCCAGATTAGACCGGACATCATTAGGTCTAGAGAGGAGCCGGCCGAAGTAGCACAACGTTTGATAGCGGCGATCTCCATCTTTCCTCCGCTATAACACTTCGATATGGTGTCACAACCTCGTACCACCCTACACAATCTACGGACTGCGTAGTCTGAGCATGTCAAGGAGCTTCATTGTGGCCTCGTCTCTGCTAGCTGTCGAGGGAAGTAGGAGCAACATCTCCAATAATGCGAGAATACGTTCTTTTGGCTAGTTCTTCTCTTTGATCTCCTTCCTCCCCGTGTTCTGGTAATTGATGGGACCGAAGTGAAAGAAATATTCGGACATGAAGAGCTACGTTATACCAGAACGAGAAGGAGAATGATTAGAGGGCTTATGGGTAGCAAAGTGCTATGGCAATCCACTTCTAGAAAACGAACCGTCAATTCAGAAAATGAATTGAATGACATTTCCACGCGCCCAGTGCCTAAGGAGACAACTTCGACTGCTTAACATAAACCCCTTCCGATAACGAAGTGCATCCGGGATATCTTAACATTTTAGTTATTGGACAAGTTGGAAAGGGAAAGAGTAAACATGAGGCGCGAATTTCCCCAACGACCGATACATTGAAACAGTTGACGAGAATACAAGAGCCGCCGACTCAAAGGTAAAACGACAAGTAAGGATAAGTATCAGGACGTGAAGAGTTGGTGGCGTATTCAGTCAGTATTGGGTATGTGGCTGTGAGGTTACCGAAAAGGGGTAGGTGCTGGGCTTGGAATTCGCTTGTGCTTGCTCGTTCGCGTCTTGAGACTTAGGAATATCCTCCGTCTTCAACTCCGCCCCGAACTCCGCCAGTAACAACTAATATCACTTCATATCGTTCTTCGGTCCGTAATTGTCAATACTCACGACAGTAGACGATGATAACGTCGGTAAAATGGGTTTGAACAAATTATACCGTTTACAGTACTCAATCGAGTGGTATCGCTGTTTTGCTATCGAGGACAGAATATCAACCCAATGAATATTGAGGTCGACGACCATGATAGAAAAAGACCTTGGTGTTCTCTCCTATGAGTGGGTTATGCTACAGTCTGCATATCCAGAAAGGAGGTGTACCGCAGCATCTACCTGGGGAGTATGCAATGACGACGGCGCGTAAAAATCCGCAAGGCTGAAAGACGTTCGCATATATATATTCCACATCGGAGTTGACCAGTCAGTTGACTAGTACACCACTAGCAGAAAATTTTCAACATGTCGAAGCGCTTATTCACAGAGCCTGGACAATTAGATATTGTTGAAATGTTTACTGGTCGGCCTTCGAAGCGGAGAGCTGGCGAGAACCGTAGGCTCTGTGGCCGCTGCAACGATGTTGAACTACATGTGTTTCTCGATGCCGTCCTTAATGGGAAATACGTGCCTACAACTCACGGAGGAATAACTGTCTATAAACTTGGCCACCCGAGTGACTGGTCCACGTCTTGCCTGCTCTGTCGCTTGTTTAGTTACGCCGCTGAATGGAAACAGCACAGAATATTCGACGAATTTGTTCTACGACTAGTAACTCGTAGGTTATCCAATGGGCCCTTCCGCGACCGACCCACTGCATCTATTCCTGAACTGGACATCCCCTTTTTGGCTGTAACAACAGATCCTAACCAAGACATGTGTGCTTCAGGAGATCTCAGCCACGAGTTCGAATGTTTCGGTCACATATCATGGAATAGCTGTTCTACAAGCGCTCCTCCTACCGGTAGAGGGAGATTTATAGATCCCCTGCTTGCCGACTTCGAATTGGTTAGGAATTGGTTGACCTTTTGCTGCAAAAATCATACAAGAGACTGCACCGTCGAAAGCGGTGATCCAATAAGAATGTTTCAGCTCATTGATTGCAATTCCAACAAAATTGTAACGGCTATACGAAGAATGAAATACATCGCGCTAAGTTACGTGTGGGGCGTTCACTCCTCAGAGGATGCATTGGAGGACGGCAAACTAGTCTGGAAGCATTTACCACAAACTATCCGGGATGCTATTAAGATCACAAAACTACTTGGATATCGATATCTCTGGGTGGACCGTTACTGTATACCAGCAGATCCTAGACTAAAGCACACACAGATACGGAAGATGGACATTATCTATCAACATGCTCAAGCAACGTTGTTAGGAGCCGCTGGTAAAAACGCTACTTATGGACTTCCAGGAGCCGGAACACGTTGTAGAAAGACACAGCGCGCTGTGGAGATGGGACAACACAAGTTGTTTTCCACTTTTGCACGTCCAGAAACAGTGATAAAACAGTCTACATGGATGACCCGAGGATGGACGTACCAGGAAGCGATGCTATCAAAACGACGGATTTTCTTTACGGATGAGCAAGTATATTTCGAATGTGCAGGTATGCAGTGCTCAGAGGTTATCCCGCCGGATCTTGAGCAATGGCATACAGAGGATAGGCAAAGGTTTCGTGACGCATTGAGCCGACCTATGTTTGAGCTCTCGACGCTGAATCTGGCTCTACATGACGTATGGGGATACATTGCTGCTTATTCACAAAGAAATTTATCTTATGATAATGACTCTCTAAACGGTTTTTTGGGTATCCTTGCATTTCTGGAGACATCGACAACAGCACTACGGAACTTCTGGGGAATTCCCATTACCACACAGTCCGACTACATTGCCCGTCGAAGGGAATGGCACACCACGCACTGCTTCCTGAGCTCTCTGACCTGGACACATAAAATGAAAAAAAAGAGCCAACGACGGCCTGGTTTCCCAAGCTGGTCCTGGACCGGATGGGAAGGTGAGGTGGAGTTTCGACACGGCTATGTAGGATGTGAGTGCGACGAGGCGGTTTCCCCAACGATCATTGGCGCGGAAACAGAGGATAAGAAATTGGTAGACTGGGAGAGCCTCCAATTGAAACTCAATGCACAAACTCAACACGATATGCTTCCCCGAATAATCGTCATAGAAGCATGGACCATTTCGCTGCGCGTCAAATACGTTCCATTTCCAACTCCGACAGTTCTTGAGGGGCGAAATTCAGTTTATATACCAGTTCTCGATCCAGCAATCTTACCAACCGAGCGTATTCTTGAATTGGGGTACCATGTTTACGCCGAAATTGGACAGTACCAGGACGAAAAAATTACGATGGAAGACTGTACAGCGTACGCAAAGTTTCACCTCAACAACAGAGACCATGATCTCCTAGAACGATTGGAGTTTACCAAGTTCACCGGAGTACTCTTACGTTGCCCGAATAAGAGGCAGGAAACGGTGATTCTCGTACTTGGTCAACGGTGCGATGGCATCTATGAGCGGATAGGTACTGTCGATATGGGTAAAGGTACTACGAAAATTCACGGGAAACTGGTTCAAGGCCGTCTCAGTTACCCATTCAAGATTGGAAATCGGTATTACTTTCGCCCGTTGGATACTGTGATCGAGGATTGGAAGTTGGAGAAAACGTGGGAGAGGTTGAGGATTGGGTAATGGCCTCGAATTCCACCCTCCGATGTACTTTTTATCAAGTGGGGTTGATACACTTCCGATACTTTTTTCCCCTCGAGCTGGATCTCCACTCCCTCTCGACGGGGTTAATTTTGCGCTTTTAGCAATTTACCTTAGCTCCCCTCTTTCCAAGTTTCGCGATCCTCAGCTACAGTGAGCATGCTATCAATTCCTCGATGGACACTTATATTTAGGTGCCGATGGCTTTTATACAGAGTACACATTTTGCAGCTTGTACAGCTGGATCAAAGACTGTTGCTACTGCAAGCGTACGGTTGCACCGTGGTAGCATAGGGGTAGGCATAACAAGGGACGGGATAGGTTAAGCAAGCAATTAACGAATGATGTCTGTAAGATTTATGTAATATGGTTTAAGACTTGAGTTTTACTTAATTTGCAAGTGATAATATAAGAACGCAAATCAGAACCTTTTCCCGCATTGTACAGTACGACTAGAACTATGAGAACTTAAGGAGGGATTTTTCTAAGCGTGAGAATTATTTCATTGACACTCTTCCATATCTGACTTAATACTTGCGAATGCTAGATCCGAATACGAGGAAGTACTTCCGCAGATTTTCAAGCTGTGGCTTTGTGGCTGACTTAGCTCCTGTTTAGATTAAACCTCACACTTTGCTCAGCCTCGTGGTTATTCAGGAAGCAAGAAAGTCTTTAAAAGAATTTGAGCCTCCACCATACGATGTGTAATGTAGACATATTTTCTTGATTACATTTTGAGGTATCCAAAGTTTCTAGGAAATACACTTCTATCCTGTCTTACAAAATACCACAATTCTTGGACCAAAATTTAAGTCATGCCAGATCAACCAACCCACCCCTTTATCAATGTCACCACGCATTCCAAAATTCTCGGCACGTTTCTCGGTTCCGCGCTGGGAGATACCATAGGGTTATACACGGAGTTCCTCCCTCGTACGGAGTGTCTACGCTCGTACCCACCCGGGATGTTCTCTCTTACAGAACCAAACATCACCCCTTTTCGCGCAGACACCCATCGTGACAAATTCGACGAGGGAAGCTGGACAGACGACACAGACCAGTCAATCCTCCTACTCCTTTCCTTCCTCCATCAAAGTATCAAGAAAAACGCGCATAACCCGAGCCAACCCAGTCCGGATCCCAGGGATATTGCGCACCGCCTCCGCATCTGGATAACCCAAGGCCTGCGAGCTCTTGAAAGACCACCGCTCGGCATAGGCCGCACGACCAGCCTCACGGTCTGTCATCCGAGCTACCTCGACGATCCCGCGGCCAGGGCCCTCCAAGTCTGGGTGAACGGGAATCGCGATGTCGCCGCGAACGGTTCGGTCATGCGCACGCATCCCCTCGGCGTCATCTGTCTGAATAGCTCCCTGGAAGAGACGTTCCGAGCGGCGACTGAGGTGGGGAGAATTACTCACGTGGATCCCCGGTGCGTGGTTGCTTGTTGCCTCGTTACTGGTTTGATAAGGGGGATGCTCCGCGGCGAGGTGACCGAAGAGGAGCATCTTGACGAAATGATCCAGACGGCGTATGAGTGGGTGGCTTCTAAACCCGAGCTCTGCGATCCCGATGGAGGGATGGAAGCTAGTACAAGCACGGAGCCACGGTTGAAGTTGGACGAATACCGGGCCCACTGTCACGCGAAATCCTTCGCTGACTTGAAGCTTGATGAGGCGCAGAAGATCGGATATGTGTACAAAGCGCTCGGTGCAGGTGTGTTGTGCCTTCGATTGGCGATGAGGCGGAAGCCATTGGTTTCTACGAGTACACATGGAGAGGTATTTGAGACTCTGGTTACGGAACTTATTATGGAAGGTGGTGATGCGGATACCAATGCGTGTGTTGCTGGGGCGTTGTTGGGTGCGTGGCTCGGGTACGAGGAACTACCGCAGGCCTGGGTCAAAGGGATGAAAGACGTCAAGTGGTTGGTCCGGAAAACTGAACGTGCAAGTGTAAGGTTAGGTGTTCTATGTGATCCGACTGCGCAAGATGAGGCGGAAGATGAAAAGCCAGACGGGGGTAAGCCTGAAATGAGCAAATCTGAAACCGACGAGATGGAGAAGGCGGTGCTGACGAAGATTTTGGAGAAGCAGCAGAAGCGCCGGGAGGATGAAGAGAGAGCTAAGAGTAGGAAAGGTGCATTGTTCCGGCTTTTTAAATAATTGGATCTGGATGAAAAGTGAATAGGGAGTCCGTTAGATTTGTCGATTTAAGCTTAACCTTAAGGGCTTGAATGACTATTAATAAGCTTACAACAGTCTATTTTGACCACAGTATTCCCAAGGAGACATGAGACTATTCAATCTTTCATGAGTACATTAAGAAATCTATTTCGCAAAATTGAATCATTCTGCCACGATAGGTTGGTTGATTTAGAGGTTATAAGAATGAGATAGCAAAGATAGTCTCAGCTCTACGTATCCTAGGAGTCCTACTTCTAGGAATAAATGCTAATAAGAGATAAAGGAAAGTCCCTTCGAGCATGGCATAGATATATAGAACAGAGCCACCTCATGAACCTCTGGAACTCCCGTTGAGCATATCCAGACATCAAATATGCGAGCAAAATTCAGTCCGTGTTAGCTTAGGGCTATAACCCTTTTGAAGTAAGTACATCCGATGGTGAAAGCACCCCACAACACCCTTTACCTTGGTCATTCTTAAATTCTCATCTGGAACGGTTTCCACTATCCGCCCTCAGCGAGTCTAATTGAAAAATCCTCAAAAAATTCAAAGAACTTACTCCCAGGTTTGGACGTAGTGAATAACAGTAGCTCCGCATTCCCATAGGAGGGCATCATGACGACCAAGCCTTACCCGTACAGGAGACTACCCACAGCAACATCAATCCGTCTATTGAGCCTATATACCTATAAAGAGAATAGCCCGAATGGAATCTGCTCCTTGGATATCGTTGACATGAACGAGAACCCCCAGTTCGACGCTCTCTCCTATACGTGGGGAGATCCAGTTCCAGAAAAACTGAGATTCGACATCGCCGCTCAGCGTGATTACAATGCCAACCAATTCCTAGGCAACACCCCTGTGACGGGCTTCCTCTGCGACGGCGTATTACTTAAGCTAGAGCCCAATCTTCACGATGCGCTTATTGCTCTCTTGATGCAAAACTCGGCGAGAAATATCCCGCGTCAGCGATATTGGATAGATGCACTTTGTATAAATCAAGCTGACATGGAGGAAAAGTCTCACCAAATCGCTCTCATGGGCAGGATTTACTCTGTTGCGGAATCTGTGATCGTTTGGCTCGGTTTACAAGACGAGAGCGGCGTCGATGCTCTCAAGTTGATCGTGCAACTCTCCGAATTTCCTTCTGATTCGTGGGAAAGCATACGCAAGACTTCTGTAAACGTGAAGGAGCCGTCTGGTCATCCGCAAAAGGGTTTGATACCAACTGTCCGCAAAGAGTGGGTCGCATTTGGACGTCTGATGCTCCGGCGCTGGTTTTTCAGGGTGTGGATTCTACAAGAAGTCATTCTTGCAAAGACAGTCATATTATTGTACGGTCATCAGTACATCCAGTGGGAACATGTGGAGCGAGCATGTATGTTCCTGGAACAGACTAACTGGGATGTTTACTTGTGGAGGTGTCTGGAAGAGGAACATCCCGAAGCAGCATCTTCTGCGGAGTTACTGTTACGACGGTTTACGGTACCTGTAAGGACATACCTCTTAAGGGTAGATCTTGATCTTCGAGATACGCTAAACGTGCTTTACATCAGCCGCTATCAGAATGCTACTGATCAAAGAGATTATGTATACGGCTTGCTTGGTCTTATCAAATTTCCGGGAATCTCTGATAACTCAACATTAATCAGAGCAGACTATACAATAACTACGGCTGAAGCTTTTACTAACTTGGCTTGGGCGATCCTCTGCGCTAGTTCTAATCCCGATCAGAGTCCTCTCGCGCTCCTTTCACTGGTGCAGGATGTATCAATAACAAGAACCGAAGGTCTACCATCCTGGGTACCGGACTGGAGTGTACCAGCGAAGCATAACCTTCTAGAATCATTGCGGCCACCAGACTCCTCAAAGCCATTTCGAGTTTGTGGTAATCTCGTTCAAACCCAGGACAACGAGATGTCGTGGACAAGAACGCTTCCTGGGCTTTCTAGAATGTCGTTGCAGTCAATGAATTCACTTCATCAGGGAAACCTTTTAACAGTAAATGGCATGTTCGTGGACGAGATAGTCGAAACTACAGTATCTTATTATACTTTGACGAAGTACTTTAAGCTCGCAAGCGTGCTCGAACTAGTCTCAAAGGTAAGCGTTTCGTCTTATCGTACCGGTGAACATATCACACAGGTAATTTGGAAGTGCCTCATAGCGGACTCTGTGGACCGGAAGCCTGCCGAAGCGCACCTAACGGCGATTTTTGCTTGCTGGGTGGTCAACAAACTTCAAGGCATTGAAGAAAACTTGGATCAGGGTCTCTTGGGTAGGACAGAGGAACTGATATCGAACTTCGCAACTAATGAAAAATTGGGAGGCTTTTTGCCTCTGGAAGAGATAAGATCTTTCCCCGCACAGATGGGCCAAGATGTATGGGATAAAACAGCCCAATCGTTCGAAGATGCGCTTGCTTTCAGTTACATTGGAAGGCGAATGTTCAGAACCAAGTTAGGCTTGCTCGGAAGCGGGCCTGAGTCGGTTCGGCCCGGAGACTCGGTTTACATACTATCAGGAGCTAATGTGCCATTCATACTCCGAGGATCACAGGATACCCGCTATCGTCTCATTGGAGAAACTTATGTCCATGGTATCATGTATGGAGAGTACTTCAATGCAAACGTTGAGCAACTTCAAGAAATAGAATTAGAGTAATGACCATTCGTATGGCATCGGGTTTACCTCGAGACTGTTGGTTGGGGTATTAGGCGAGAAAGTGTATAGGTACGATGGTTATGCTATATCAGAGGGTTTTGCCAGTCACGCTCGCTCTGATTGATACTACAGCGAGAAGATAGAACCTAAGATCACTGTGTCTAGTTGTCAGCACAGCCATGACGAGACAGGGGGGTATCACAACAGGGAAAGCAAACAAATATACTTAACATCAACAAGTCGCACAATATGCGCCCCGCCATATGCTGGATGTCATTGTGGTATTCTATCCATTGAGAAGGGGTTCATGGGTCACTCACGAGAAGACTTGCTCCCTCCTAGCTTGCTCCCGAAACTAGAACTTGGACGTCACAAGGAACGTTTTAGCTTCAGTTAAGATCACCGGTAGACCTAAGTAAGAACCATATTCCTCTTCATACAGTCAAACTACAGCGAAGCTCCCTGGTTCCCTCAAGCTCTCTGTCCGCTCAGTATTTAGTCTTCTGCTTCCCATTTCGCTATTATACCACGCTTGACACCGCAAAAACGCCAGTTCTATGATCACTCATGCCCCAAAGGCAGCGAATGGTACGTCTGCGACTTCTCTGGGGCCTCAAGGTTCCTCGGGTGCTGTATATCAAATCTCTGCTCTAACGGCTGTTCTGCTGAAGACCTGCGTCCTGCTAGCTTCGACCCTTTTCATTATGCTGATATCCAGGATCAAGACTGTGAGGATGGCGAGTGGTGGAAGTGTGCAAACACGGGTCCGCCGTTCATCGGTTGCCGTGCGAGCAACCCATGCGAGCAGGGAGAGTGTCCGGCCGAAGATTTAATCGCGATGAGGTTGTTGGGAGGATTTCACTGGTCTTCTACGAGACTGGCGACAGTGATGGCCTCAACGGTGTCTCAATCAAGGAGAAATATATTTGTTCTATATTAATCACAGCGTCGGTGCGTTCATCAACAATAATTACGCTCGGAAGTCAAACAATGTCGGTACCTCCATCGACGCTCATTGTCACCGTATTTCAAACGCATCAAGGGACACAAATATCGACTCCGAGTCTGCGGAATGAGCATAATGGTTCAGGGTCGATACCAATTTCTGCGATAATTGGTGCCACATTAGGCGGTATCATCGCCATGTATCTCGTAGGAGCATATATTTTCTATTTCCGCCGCCGCAGACGGGGCAGACTCACAACCCTCAGACAGAAAAAAAGCAAACATCTCCGTAAGCGCAGTCATCGCTCGAGTTGGATTCTACCCCCGTGGCGGCGCAGATAGAGATGGCTGAAGTCTTAGCAGACTCTCTAAAGGAAATGCCAGCTAATGTACCAGTCGGACTGGACGCAACGGAGAAGAGAAGAGTAGAAGAGGGCACTTTTGCTCCGAAATTGTCCCCGCTTTCTTCCGCAGATGCATTTGAAGGGAATTCGAGAGGAAAATAATGGAATTCTAAAGTATCAACTCTTTAGTGTCCACATATCGGTTGCTATTCGTGTGGCGTTCTACTCTAAGAATTACGCAGATCAGGCGAGCAAGCGAAAGGATGAACTTGAGTTCGAATGGAGGAGTAAAAAGAAATGAAGGAATAACCTCACAGCGATTCAAAGGCCTCAAGCGAGGGTAACGCAGATTCACAATCTAGAAGCTCCTGGATGAGCTACAATAGTTTTAGAGGACTCACGATGCTGGTCAGAGGCAACCCGCATATCCAAGGTAAAAAAAGGAAACTCTGAAAAAGTATATTACAAAAGAAGGTCTCCCTCGGACCTTGGGCGATGATTCGGTAATCGAGTCCTTGACGCAGGATGTTGATATCATTCATAAGTGAGCTACTGGTGCACCACTAGGCCACAGTCCTTGAAATTTGAAATTTGGGGACGAACACTTGATTAACAGGTTATAAGAAAGAAGTTTTTTCTAGAATTCGTGAGACAATATGACTTTGAACAATGAAAGTGGAGACAGTAGCGAGACAACCACCAACTCGCTACCTGACGGTGAACTGAACGTATCCGGGATTTTTGTTGATTAGTGGACTTCGAACTTTAACCTCATGGTGGGAAATGGCTTGCAACTTCATGTTATGATAGAAATAATATCTTTTATATGAAGGATTTGGAAAGCCTTCACCAAACATCCTGCAATAATGAGCACACGGCTCTTACTTAATCCTGACAACAGACGTAACAAGTGAGAATAGCGCAATCAAGTGCTACAGTATCTTACCCACATTATCCGCTGTAGTGTTTCACTGGCTTTAGCTATTGGGCGAGGGGAAAGTGAATGCAGGGACCTTGCGGGAGGGTCATTCCCAATGACTGAGCAATGCTCCTGTAATCAATCAAATAGTTCTCCTCAAATAACGATCCTACATTTCTTATCCACCCAATTGGACACCATATTTAGTCTTTCGTATGTCAAAGCCGCTTGAAACCGCAAGGAAATCGAGCACATCGTTCGTGATCTTTCATTTGGGTCGTAAAGCAGTTGAATCGTTGTTCTGGTTACAGGACTCAGTTTTGAACACCCGGCGCGCAGAGAGGGAGAAGAGGCCTCGGTCAGGAAGTATACCGAAAATACATTTCCTATGTCAAAATCAGCCAACTTGAAGGAATTGAATGTTCAACGTATACGTATTGACGTATATTGTGAAGTTATGGTGCCTAAACGGTCATCATGAGCGTAAGATGCTCGATAGGAGCCTGATTCAACGAGAAGAGGTTGTCGTCGATCACCATCGCATTCCGTAGCTCGATTATGTAAGCTACGCTCTCATCCAACCAATGTCCCAATCCCACACTTTGATCCCTTGATCCACATCCACAGCACACTCACTCAGTATATTCCATAACGGATTCACTCGAAACGAAAATTTCCATCAAAGAGATGCCATGAGTCTATAATTTTACCCTTCATGGCCTCTCTATGACACCATAACAAGCGAGAGTCATTGATTGAGGAGCCCTTTCGTATTTCTCCAACTGAAGCCCATCCAGCTTCAGAAAGCATCCCGTCTGATTAATATGGGTCTTATGAGCTTCCACTAAAAACTTTCGGTTCGTTAGCTAGGTAGTTCTATACAGCCACTCACCATATTGTTTTACACTAAGAAAAAAAATAGCTCCCAGAATCCATTGGACTTATACCTCCCTCCTGTCTCTTTTCATGATTGCCTTGCTCTCCAACATTTGAATATAGAACTAGCTATTAGTTACTGTCAATTTGTGGCTCGCAACCCTTTTTTCTCGGTTTTGTTTGTTGATTGACTTCATACCTTTGCTATCTTGTAGCTTGTCCGCCAATGTGTTCTATCAACTATGTAAATAGGAATTTCTCTTTATCAACTTACCCTTAAGTTACCGCTGCAGTATATTGAGTAAGACCCCCGAGATCTATAAGACCCCGGCCGAAGCCACCACCTTACCCCGGGTTTTCAAGGCCCCTTGTCCTGTGGGTGACCTGGTTCTCCGCATTTACCGAATTCGGCATTCGGAATGATGTCAACACGAAACAATTTAAAAAGGAAGATGGGACCGTCAGATTCCTATCTTCCTACTTGGAATCCCAAACTAATCAATGGTGTGCTAATAATGATTACTATGATATCGTTCGCAACAATATTAGCTGCCCTCCTGGTCAGCCCGAATCCAGGTACCGCCCTTCCATCAAGGGGAAAGCACCATGGTAAAGAGATAAATGAATTCGTTTACGTGGATGGACTTCGTCTTAGGACTTCCCAGGGCCTCCACTACCTCACTGGGCTCAACTACTGGAGCTGCATGAATCTGGCTGCGGATGAATCTTTGGGTGGGAATTACTCACGCCTTGTTACAGAACTAGACCAGATGGCAGCCAAAGGGGTCAACCATCTGCGTATCATGGCATCATCCGAGGGTGCGCCCACACCTCAGCCGTTTAGGATGAGTCCGCCCTTATTAGAGGCCCCTGGCAAATACAACGAGGATGTATTCGTGGGCTTGGATCGATGTCTCGCAGAGATGGGAGCAAGAGGTATGCGTGCTACGATGACGCTCGGAAATGAGTGGCAATGGTCTGGAGGGTTCGCACAATTCGTAAGCTGGGCTAACGATGACGAACCGATACCATATCCATCATCTTGGAACCTAACTGCTCCGCCGCAGCGCGAGATTCCAAGGACAGGATGGGGAGATTACACGGTACAGGGCATAGACGCAGCGCCCTACCCCGAATTTGTTGATTTTGCGAACAGAATCTACAATGACACACGTGCGGAACAGATGTACAGAGACCATGTCGCCACGGTGATAAATCGTCGTAATACTATCACTGGCCGTGTCTATAACTCGGATCCAACGATCATGACATGGCAGCTTGCTAACGAGCCTCAAGCTCAAGCACCGTTGGGTTGGGAGGGTCCTTACGATATCTTCTTGAAACCTAATCCCGACGACTTACTCCTCCCCTGGGTGGAGCGTACTTCGGCTTGGATCAAGTCGCTAGCACCTAGACACCTTGTAAGCGTAGGCCTTGAGAGTAAACAAGGGGAATGGTACTTCAAAGAGGTTCATAAGTTTCCTGCGGTTGATTACGCGACAGCCCACTGTTGGGTGCAGAACTGGGGTATCTACGACATGTATAACTCGAGTGAAGCAAACCTGCGAAAAGCAGAAGATTTTGCGGTAGATTTTGTCAGGAATACCAGCCAGTGGGCGGTTGATATCGGGAAGCCGGTGTTTCTGGAGGAATTCGGAATGGCGAGAGATAACTGGGAGAATATTGGGAAGGAGTATCCATACCTAAGTTCAGCGAACACAACGCATAAGGATGCTTATTTTGAAGTATGTACTTTCCTCTTCGCTCTTCCTTCTTTCCACCCACCTCATCCCTTTATCACCTGATATGAGTAAAGTTAGATGCACATACTAACGTACCTAGACCATTATATTCACCGTTGTAGAGAAATTCAAGGATGACGGTGCTTACGTTGGCACCTGTCCTTGGGCTTACGGAGGTATCTGGCGTCCTGAAACACAGTATATCAATGACTTCGGCATGGTTTGGGCAGGTGATCCACCACACGAGAGCCCCGGATGGTACGATCTCTATGATACCGACTCTGCGATGGAGATTGTACATAACCAACAAAAAGACGTGCACGCATGGTTAGAGGAGGAAGGTCTCTGTAGGTAAAACAGATTGTGATCACTTGAACCTTCCCTGCACATAGCATTCCTGGTTCCTGTACGCTACCTGCCACTTTACATGGGAAAAAACAGAACGAACAAGGTACTCTTGAATCGTACCAGATTCCTGGTTGATTAGACAGGTTGAAGAGGCCCCTAAGCGATCAACTTCCCATAAGGGTTGTTCGCGGACTTGGTGACAAACTGGCCTTGCTAATAGAATAACAACACCATAGTAAGTGACAACGGGCCAGTGACCTGAAAGTCGATCATCCAGTCCTATTATCAGTGTTAGCACCTCGTAAAGCAGATCTGCAACAGATCACCACATTTCAAAACCGAACATCTCCCATGCAACCCACAAAGATCATCCCTTTAACTTTCCCATTACTAAATAAAAGTCAACCTACACTAACCCTCCAGAGACACATCACGTAGGAACTAGCGCTGACCGCTCCGATGACCTCATCTCCCACCTCCTTCCAAACCCGTAAATCCTAATTATCCATCTCTTGAACAAACTATACCCCAGCATTATCCCCAGACAGCAACCGACCCAAAACACAAAATATTCACCGAGTCGCGCACGTCCCACGGGTCAACGCTACCCACCGATCTAGCCACGAAAGCGCCAGATCGACGAGACTTGGCGGAGCGGGCGTCCTTGGCAACTATGGGGCGGAAAAATGGCGTGGAGTTCAATGTTACTCATGTCAGTGCTCAGGGAGAGTATTTCCATTTCGGGGATCCCACTCGAAATCCAGGATGAGGCGGAAAGATCTCGGTCTTAACCGTCTTAGCGAAGAAGCGTTTTCTGCTCTAGGGAAACGGTAGGAGAGGTTTGTTAAGAAGAGATGGGGATGGGTTGGGATTGTTTTGTGGAAGATGGGCTAATACCAGAACTGAAGGTGCTTGAACGGGAGAGAAGGACGCGAGTTGTGAGTGAAGACAGATATAGTGGCTGGGAAGGTTATATAAAGGGTTGTCTTCGTCGCTATTTAGCACAACGACAGCATCACGCATATCATCAACCCTCTGCAGACCAGCTTGTCACAATGCTCTTCTCAACTCTCAAAGTGCTCGCTTTGTCCCTCCTCGTCAGCAGCGCC
Organism: Patellaria atrata CBS 101060; assembly: GCA_010093705.1. Lineage (NCBI taxonomy): Eukaryota > Fungi > Ascomycota > Dothideomycetes > Patellariales > Patellariaceae > Patellaria > Patellaria atrata. The sequence goes on from MU006101.1 coordinate 323,615, forward strand.
TTCGCTGCTCCCCACGATGTTGCGGCGCAGAACTCCACCCTCGTCGACGCGGACTTAGAAGCTCGCCAGGTCGAAGCATGCCGTCCAGTCGGGCTCCGCGTCTTCCAGAACGATCGGTGCATTCTCGGCACCTGCACGCCGACCGGGAACTGCTTCTACAGCCCGTGCCATCAGATAACCGTTTTCAAGCGCGACGGAAGCATCTATAACAGCCAGCAGTACCCGGCCAAGGCGCCATTTGAGTATGGGTACCAGAAGGACATTGGCGGGGGATATACTTACTTCGGGAAGAAGAATGGGGACCCGGATGGTTTGGGGATGTCGGTTTCTAGCAGTTCGTGCGGCGGGATTGGGTGCCAGAACAATGCTGTTAGGCCTACGACAAGATCGGCTCCGGGAGTTATTAGGAGGTATTATGACTGTGGTCAGACGCCAGAGGTTCCTTAGAGGTTGATAAGGGACAAGATTCCGGTTCAGGTGAGAATTTTAGGTATCGTGAGGGTTGATGGATACTTACTCTGCACAGATGCTCGCCTGCACACGTAAAGCTTCAAGCTCTTGCTTTCGATTATATTCTCTTTCTGTCATGAGTCCTGGTGGCTAGGGGCGGAAACTTCGGCGGTGAAAGGTTTTCCATTGTTGAAATTAGCTTTTGGGGAATTTTTGTTTTCTTTTTATACTGTCATCTAGACCACTCTTTTGAACCAATAGAACACCCAAAAGTCCACTCGTGTCTCCAACCAGATTTGTGAACTTAGAAATCGCCAATTGTGAAGAGTTGGTTTCGTCAAGACCTCAAGAATCGAGTATGCAAAGGTAAAAAGAAATTAAATTTAAGTAATCGGCTGTAGCGAAACTTATACCTAGGTCATGGTCATTTCCCACAGAAGAAATCGCTTCTTCTTCGCTATAGCAGGTTCTAAGGAAATCCATACTCTTAACACAACGACTACCTAGTTTTCTCTCAAGGGATTTCATCCACTATCAGATATCAACATATGGACAAAGTAAAGATCATGAAGGGTAGTTAGTACTAACCCTCTAAAATACCTTCCTTAACAAGGTCTTCCGGCTTTGGTCTATTCGCGAGGTGCTTATCTAGACTGTCTGCACGCATGTGCCGCTCGAGTTCACGCTGATTAGCCTGCAGCGCAGGAGCGGCAGTCGAGTCTGGGAGAATATTTCCTGGGAAATAATAAGTACAATAGAAGGGAGGAGAGGCTTTCTTATTGTGGGGAAGCAGTGGTAGAAAGTGATAGCCCAAAAAATATATGTTATGATCTATGATGTGAAGACAACGTACTCCCAACAAGCGTCTCCCGATCTGGTCTCTTCTCGAGGCTCTTCTTTAAGCTATCTGTGGCCCTTTGGCGCTCGAGCTCTTGCTGGGCTGATTGAATTGCTCTAGTATGGTGGACTTAGTTAGCCTATGTGCAAGATATATCAGATAGCAGTGGAACAGGTCAATACAGGTATTTTTCGGCAGAAACGTAGATCCAGCGGTGTTACAAAGAATCGAAGGATATTACTTACGGTGCAGCATTAGTGTCTAGAAGGATGTGTCTGTTTTTCAAGTCCTGCGCGTCTGGTCTCATCTGAAGATGCTTCTCCAGGGAGTCGCGGCGCTCGAGGGGTGAGATGGGAGTCGTGTCGACGCTAGCGGGATTCTGTGCGCTATCCTCTGATGCCATGTTCAAGTTGAAGACTACGAGTTAGGTATAACAGATTGAATGGCGAGTGTTCTAGAAATGGTTCGTCTTTGTTGTTTTTACGCTTGAGTAAAGTGTTTGGTAGAGATGGGTGAGATGGTAGGTGCAAGTAAGCTGTCGGAGCTTCCCTGTGGGCTGACGCAGTCACATTCCCCCCGTCAGCCGTTGCGGAGGAAACTGGCACGTGCAGCCGTTAAGACCCCTTTGTTCCGGGGTTCTTTGGTGCGTGTGCCCCGCATCCGCTTTAGGCTAGTGTCTCATAAGGTATGGAATAGTAAACCGAAATGTTTCAAGCGAAAAGTCAAGATATATTACGATACGTTAAGATCTAATCTAATCATATCATACCCGACCTATTCAGGTTGAATCATTCTCATCCATTTCCTTTGAGTATAAGAGTATCTCCCCTAATTCATCCGCTCAATTCCTGCCTCTCATTCCTAGTTACGGGTTCCTTCTCGTTACCAGCGGCAAGCTCTGCACCGCGGGGGCTATCTCCACCTTTTCCCATATGATTTAATCCGACCTCGCGATTTATTCGGTCCATCAGCTCTTGATCAGCTTGTGCTGCACCAACACTTCCGAAGAGCACATCCATTTCTTCGAGCGTCAATGCCTTTGTTTCAGGGACAATGAGCCAGACGAATAGCGCTCCTCCGAATGTCAGAAGACCGAAGAAGATGTATGTGCCATAGCGCATACTTGTGAGCATATCTGGTGTTACTTGGCCGACAATGAAGTTGTTCATCCAGTTGCTGGATGCTCCGAGAGCAATTCCATAAGGACGGTTGGATAGGGGCCAGATCTCAGAAATGACAATCCAGGCACAAGGACCCCATGAATATCCGAAGTGGATGACGAAAAGCCAAACCATGGCAACAGCACCCCAACCTGCTGCTTGATGTGTTGGCCATTGGTCCTCATTCTTAGCAAAGATAATGGCGATGATGATATGGCAAGTAGCCATGCCAATGGCGCCGACAATGAGGACAGGCTTTCTTCCAAGACTATCGACGTACATGACCGCAGGAATAGTAGCCTAGGTGCAAGTTAACCGGAAGTTCTAACATCTGGTATAGAAACCACTTACGATAAACATCACAATTCCGACAACACCGGTTGCCAGAAGCTGGATAGTATTACCGCTTAATCCGAGCCCCTCGAAGATTTGAGGTGCATAGTATCTAAACGAAATTAGCACTCCCGCTGGAACACATGGCAAAAAGAAAAAGGAAAAGCGAAGGGCTCTTACAAGACAGCGTTGATACCAGTCCATTGCTGGAAGAACATAGTAACTGTTGCAACAATCACGCGGCGGAACATGGGCATCGTCTTAAACAATGAGGCGATGGCGACAAATTGCAGTTTGAACACGTTCAAGGGAGTCTGTTCCTTCAAGTGTGGGAACTTTTCTTCAAGAGTTCGCCTCTCGAAGTACGCCTGGGCTCTGATTTCCGCGAACTCAATCTCAATGAGCTCATGGTCCTGGTGTAATCCTCTAAGGTTTGCAAGAATACGGCGGGCTTCTGGTTCGCGGTCCTTGTAGACAAGCCAACGAGGGGAAAATGGCATGAACAGAATTCCACCACCTAGGAGTACGGCCGGAACGAGCTGCAAGCAGAGGGGAAGAAGCCATGCAGCGTCCTTCTGGCCAAGGCCAGTACCTCCGATGAAATGCTATGTGCAATTGTCAGAGAATTCCAATTCGAGTCTATGAGCTTGCCTAAGTGGTAACTTACAGTACCGTAGTCGATCCAGAAACTGATCATGATTCCGAGTGTGATAGACAGCTGCTGCAATCCGACTAATGCACCTCTAACTTCCGGTGGTGCAATTTCGGCATTGTACATTGGTACTATCATAGACAAGGAACCAACACCCATACCAGTGATAAATCTTCCAGCGAGGATGGACTGGTATCCAGCTGTGATTGCAGTGGCCTGAATGACAACTCCGATTATAAAAATGGTAACGTTAACAAGAATTGCCCATTTTCTCGAAAGAATCTGTGCTAAGAAACCACTGTAGAGAGTTCCAAGCCATGCACCCAGTTCGAGAATCGAGGTAAGCCAGCCCTTCTTGGTATCGTTGGTAACATAATCACCCATATCTACCCATTATCAGTCATGTTCAGAATGTGTTTTTTGGGTCGGGATAATTCAGTCCACATACGGTTGCCGAACGCGTTCATGGTAAGGACACCACTGAAGACTCCCTGATTATAACCATAGAGAAGTCCACCAAGGCAAGCAAAGCAAGCAATACCGAACACCTTGATATTCTTCACTAAGGCCATTGGACCAGAAGCTCCAGCAAGCGCTTGTCGGCGCGCCAGTGCCGCATGGTCGAATGGTCCACCACCGCCGATGGGAGCCATGATGATTATCTATATGGTCGCTGGAACCCTAAAGTCTGAAGTTTGGATAGTTGATGCAGATGGAAGGTCCCAACGCTGGAGAAACGGTTCAGTCGCGAAGAGCTCTCGGTTCTTCGAAATCCTTCCCTGCAACGACAGGGAGAGAAGTGGGAGAGCTCCAATATATGGCATAGCTACTCGCTGATCAATAGTCATTTCGGGTGCACGGCGTTTGGAAGATACAGGACCTCCTCTCTATCCAATGCTGCGTTCTGCAAGGACCAGATCGAAGCTCCTAACCAATTGCAATTCTAGCTTGGATAAATCAACGGTTAAATGGTCCCGCGCCGATCTGGGGTGCTCAAGCTTCCCCTTGTTCGGTGAATAAGCTCCACCTTCTGTCACCACCGACGCCTTGAACTTCTTGAACAGCGGGAGAACTTTCTTTGGCGTTTGCTTAGTTTCGTGGCTAACAGTAAACTACAAATTATTATTCGTTCTACCCTCTACTGTCTGGGAGCGGGATAGAACGTCTACATGTCAGAACGATGTAATGGAGGAGTTGGGAATAAGAACATCAACAACTACCGAAGAGCCTGTAAGAGCGCCACACTTCGAATTTGATGTCAAATTTTTCCAACTGACGGTAGATTACAAATGCCGGGATAGTTGAGCTTAGGTACAGGTATTTCCCCAACAGGCTCATCAACTTTGCCCGAATGCCTGGTGTAGAGATATATGTAGGGTCGAGACCAAGAACCAGAAACAGCCTACAGTTATGTGGGACCCCTCGTTGGATCGGTCTTCTGGAAGGGTGAGATTCACGAGATGTAAGGGCTGCAAAGGCGACAATGTCGAATCAGAAGACATCTGTCAGATGAGTTTATACTACATCCACGCCGAATCTAACCCAGCCTATGATCATTTCTGCCTGAATTGTTGCGCTACCTTACTCGTTAATGTTACTGTGTTGCTTGAGTGCTGATAGAATATGGGCCACGCTTCATCAGCTTGTTGGCATTATTATTAGAATTATGTCTCTATTACAGTAAAACTTCCTTCACTGCTAGTAAGGCAGTGGGAGGCCTATGTAAAGAAACTCTTTGGATCATGGATCTGACACCATCACTTACATCTGCAGATAAAACATAATAATGGGGGATTGTATTCATCTTTTGCTTGGACAAATTTCCCAAAACCATCCCCTTATAGCAATAGTATAATCGACAGCTCCCTGAAAAGGGATTTATGTGTATAGGAAGTTGCGCAATAGCTTAAAGGCTGCATGCGCAGTATTGTAGGTAATGCAATACAATGGGATTAAAAAAAAAAATCAAAAAATCGACAGCTCTAAGTAGGCGAAATGTACACCTACTAACCAACTGCGAACCCAACTTACTTTTGTAGATAAACTGTTATCAACCATAGAAAATCTCCAATCTTCAAATATATGTGGAGTCAAAGCAGCGCCTTAAAACTTATCAATCTCCAGCAAAATCTGGTTGTCCGGGATAACTGCTTTTTATGTTTTTTATGTTTGCGCACGCCCCGTGCTTTAGAAGTCTCATTGTCTATGAGGTTGCATTTTTCATCTCTCTACTCTCCTGTCATCTCTCCTCTTATTAGGAGGTTCCCGGATTATAAAAGGAATGTCGTCGCATCCGCTCAGAATTTCTTCGCTGCGCTACGTGTACAGTACAGTACATTCACCGCGACTTTTTACACCCAGCTCTCTAGGAAAGGATGTAACACCTTTCTCAAGGCTGGTCTTCGACCTTACCTTTGATAACTCTCTTCGCCATTATCACTTTAACTGGCATATACCGCGAGTTCCAGGTATGCGTTTATCAGGCAACCATTTAATTCTAGCAATCGTAGGATCTAAATATTCTGTCAACTTTTCAGGCATCACAGTTTCATGAAAGGACTGTGACAGAATAGTCTCACGCTCTGCCGTGTATTGAAGGTTTGGGGGGCGGAATCTCTCATATTTCTCCATTCGCTAAACCCCCTTGAAGAAGGCTTCGAGCGCCAAATCTCTTGGTAGCAACAAAGACAAAAGACCCAGAGGATGACCGGGGTAACGCTCAGCTGAAATGTTTCGCATGGGTTAATGAAAGAATTTATACTATACTCTCTTCTTTATCTCTATTTACAAATGCTTCTTCTAACTTCACCTTCACTCACTCATGCATCTCCTTTCCTCCCTCTGCTTGTTTTAGTCAAAGCTAGAGCAATTGTTCAAATTGAAGTCAGTCGAAGCCTCAATTCTGTTCTTGCAAATATACGTCACTCGTTCAATGAATATACCAATGAGAATGTGTATTACACGTATGGTTCATGCTGCGCCAAGCGGAAAGATGACTCTCAACAACTCATAGCTTCAACCAACGGAGAGACTCACGATAGACTCGTCTGGAAGATCGCCAATCACCTGGAGAGCTCAGGGTGCGTCTCTGCATAACATGATGATAACCAATTACTTGGTCGAAGCGGCCCCAAAGAGTTATCGCGTCCGGATCTTCGAAACCCTGAGCTCCGAAAGAAGAGGAAAAGGTCCATTAAGAGGTCGACTCCGTACACAGTTGTAATGAGCAAGAGAGCGACATTGACACAGCTGGTCCCTGGTTCGATGGAGTGACTCTTCTCGAAGACAATATGACCGCGGTGGATACAGCTGCGGCTAAAGCTAAAGATATTGCTATTATTGGAGCAGGTATGGCGGGCTTGATGATCTGGACGTGCTTATCAAGCTTAGGTATGAACATCATTCGCATCGTTGAAGCAAGCCAACGCTTGGGGGGTCGTGTTCATACTGCTTACTTTGGCGATCCATCAGAACGGCAATATCAAGATAAGTTATTGAGTTCTTTTTTCTTTCTTTTTTCTTTCTCTACCGTGGCATTCCTCAGCTGTTGTACGCTCAACCTTTGAAAGCAGCCGAGTCTACTGTATAGTCAACCTGAGAAGGTACGAAGAACTTCTAACCGTACCAATCAATAAACTTTAAAAATGTCGGATATTTACCCGTATTCTTGGCTCGAATGCTCGAGATATCTTTCAATAAAATTATAGACGCTGAGGAATGCCGACTATGGCAGGAAAAGAGATATAACCTAAGAGTATGCTAACAATTACCACAAATGGGTCCAATGCGCTTCCCACATATCATCCGATATGCAGGCACGAATGAAAGCCTTGAAATCCAAGACCAGAAACTTACGTTCGATTTCGTCAAGGAGGTCAATCGGCTCAATTCGAACGATCCAAATGTGACTGTTAATCTGATTCCGTGGATCCAAAACAGCCCGAATGGACTCACCCACCGCTCTATTTGTCGTACTCAAGACGGGACAATACCCACCATTTCAGAAATCGTTGCGAATGCATCTCTGGGGCCTCCGCTCATGATACCTGATGCTGAAACGACCGAGTTACTGACAAAGTTGACAACTGAGCTCTTTAACCCAGCTTTCATTAGTGAACTTTTCAACAACATGTTCCAAGCACATAATGAATGGTTAACCTCTGGTCTTGGTGGACAAGGAGAGAACTGGTCTGAATTTGGACATATGCACAACTATCTTGGATACTCGCTCAATGCCATCGACCAAGCACTGGAACAGCTGTATGGAGGACCGGCAGGGTCATTCCGGGAGCTCCTAACGGAACTCAACTACTTTTCCGCGACAGATTGGAAGACAATTGACGGGGGTCTTTCTAGGCTACCCGAAGCGTTTCATCCATTGGTTGACAATATCACGACTTAAAACCGTAAAACTAGTCAGATCCGATACGAAGATGGCAAAGTACATCTGGGTTGGAAGGATAACTTCCTAGATCCGGGATATTAGACTGAGACTTTCGACTATGCGATTTCCACGGTGCTGTTCCCAATTCTGCGTTCCTGGCGTCTTCCAGCTGTCACGGGGTAGACCCGATAGGTATATGCCTTGGATGATCCAGCGGCTTAGTCATACTATACTTCAGTAGAACAGCATATGCTGTCTCAACACTTTCTTTCCTTAAGTCTAAGCTTCATGTACATATAGGAATATACCTTTCCGCTTTCATCTGAGGTTGAGCCATGACACCAGCTTTCAATCCGACAATTCAAAGTGCTATAGCTACATATCCATACGCAACGGCATGCAAAGTGGTCCTCCAATTCCGGACGAGATTCTGGGAGCATTTGAAGAATCCGATCTACGGTAGTTGTTCGACTACCACGGATATCCCAGGGATTGGTACTGTCTGCTGTATGTCTCGACTCACTTAATCACATATGTTCCGTTCCATGCTATTCTTACCGCTTCTATAAAGCTCAACTAACTTAACTAGACCCATCTTATGACATCAACTCCACTGGCCCTGGTGTCATGCTCGCTCAATATACTACCCCTAATATGGGCGACACCTTCGTTTTCTGATCTGAAAAGCAACACGTCGAGTACGTCCTCTCCGCCATTTTCGAGATTCACGGAGACATTGCTCCCGTGCAGTATACTGGTCAGTACAACAGGCGCCGCTGGGCGCTCGATGAGTACGAAACCGTGGGATGGGCGATGGCGCCGGTTGGAGCGCGTTCGAATCGGTTAAAAGCGTTCTTTGAAACGGAGAAGAATGTAATATTTGCGGGTGAAGGGGCTAGTTACACGAGAGCGTGGAGTAAGTACTTTGAGCGGCATATATAAGGTGAGACTTCCAATGCTGACTGGATTGTAGTTGCGAACGCTTTGGAGAGTGGAGTTAGGGCTAGTGTGCAGCTTTTACTTGGTGAGTCCCCTATAAATCAGATATCATTACAGAGAAGTGGATGGCTAGGTGGATCAGTATCTAACAGACGAATGTATAGCCCTATAATATTAAAGAATGCTTTGGGTTAGCGGCTTATCGCGCTCTAATTCGCTAGAGGACTGTTCATTATAGAAGAATTATAAAGCTGACAGGTTTAGCAAGTGTTGTCCTAAGACTTTAGCGTATCGCACTCCACGTTAACTACGTAAGCAAACTTTCGCCAAACTTAATATCCGATCGGACGCTAGGGAATTCCCTGCCGGAATATATGAAATACTTAAAACACCATCTATATGCAAAATTGATAATGCATTTCTTGGGATCACAAGCAACAAATTCGACGAACGTCTCTGATTTAAATCCCGAATAAGACTTGGAGCATTGACCTTCCACAAATGAAGCAGGCCCATTCTTTACAAACTACTTTCCCAAGGTCCAGTTTATCACGATCATGGACTCACTTAAGAATATGTGATCTTCCACTGGTTTCAAGTCTGTGGTTGAGGATTTGTTAGACGCTGCCCTTCGTTCAAGATGAAGCTTTTTGCATCTTCAAGCATTGCCCTCGCAGCGCTGCTCCAGAGCAGCCAAGTGGCCGCCCATACATTCATTTGGGTATGATAATCTGTCTTATCTTCTCTTATTGTGGTTGGCTCTATCCAGCCACTGTACGCTTTGTACAGACAGAAAAACGTCTTCTCCAGTTCGACTGTCCATGAGATCTTCGGGACATGCACAGCTCGAAGGAAGCCTAAAGCCGTAGCACCAACTAAGAATGCAATGAAACAAAGAGAAAGCACAAATCTAACAAACATACTAACTCCTCCCAGGGCGTCTTCCTCAACGGCGTCGACCAAGGCAGTTTCCGCGGCATCCGAACGCCCGCCTTCAACGGTGCTCCCCCCTCGGGCTACAACAACTCGCCCGTCAAAAACCTCACCTCGATCGACATGCGCTGCAACGTGCTCGGGGACTTCCAGAACTCGCACACGATCAAGGTTGTCCCGGGCGACACGCTCACCTTCGACTGGCACCACGACTACCGCACCCCGGCCGACGACGTCATCGACACCTCGCATCACGGCCCCGCCATGATTTACCTGAGCCCCGACCCGCCGACCGAGAATAGCTTCGTCAAGATCTGGGAGAAGGGGCTGTGGGATGCGGGGGAGATGCTGAAGCCCGGGAAGTGGGCTACGACGGCGGATATTAAGGCGAATGGGGGGTTGATGCATATGCGAGTGCCTGAGGGTTTGAAAGCGGGATTGTAAGTCCATTTACCTTCTCAACCTCTTTCTAGCACGCATCGGGGTTTTAAGGGTGTACTTTACGTGTTGACGAACGAGACAGTTACCTCGTCCGCGCCGAACTGGTCGGCCTGCACGAGTCCGACGCCCGCTTCGACCAGAACCCCATCCGCGGCGCCCAGTTCTACCCCAACTGCGTGCAGATCGAAGTCACAGGGGACGGGACCGTCGAGCTCCCCGAGGGCGTCGGGTTTCCCGGCGCATATAAATACAGCGATCCGGGCGTTCATTATGATGTAAGCACTCTCTCACTCTTTTCCCTTCTCCCTTCCCCCCACAAAATAAATCACCCACACTAACACCCCCCTAGATCTACTGCTCAACCAAAACCAAAATAACCGCCCCGTGTACCCTGACCTACGAGATTCCCGGTCCGACGGTATGGTCAGGCGCTTATCCCGACACGACGGCCGTGGAGGTGGGACCGGTGTCGGGCGCGACGGCGAAGCAGCCGTGGTCGAGTTGGATCATCAAGAGCGTTGTTACGAGCGCGACCTATAGCGGCACGAAGGCGTTTGCCACCGCGACGAGTGTGTATACGGCGAGTTGGAGTAGTGTGTATCAGACGCCTACGCCTGCGCCGATGAGTTAGGGGTAGAGGGGGGGTATGACAGGGATTTGTGGATCATGGACGTGGTGGATGATGGATGGATAGATGGCTGTATATGATTAACAATGTTGTGGATGTTGAATGCTACCGAAATGAATAAGGGTACAGTTGGTTACTTGCCATTTTGTGACAATTCGTGCCGATTGTACAATTATCTTCCGAATCGATTTTAGCTTGAGTTGTACTGTACAAACCTGTGCGGTCTCAAGGAACGAATTTAGTAGGACGCCATTGCGCGTACGGTGAAATGGACAGTGACCTGAGGCCATCAAACAAAAGACTGAAAGCAACAATTCATATCAATTCCCAAAGCACCATAGACTCAGTATACACAATAAGAACAACCGAACGCCGCCGTCCCAATTCCGAATTCCAGCCGATCTCATCCCAACCGCGCCACTGCACCAACTCTTAAAGTCCCGAGTTTGGTTAACCAATCTAGCAAACAGTGATGTACGCACCAATTCTAAAAACCAGTTAGCAAATGGAACCTATACCGAGGAGGACAGTACTCACGGAGCAGGGTTATAGTCTTGGAACCAACTCAAGCTAGTATTGTCGCAGCCCTTCATCTCAACGCCGATGCTCTTACCAGCCGGGCAGGGGAACGTAGCGATGAGCTTCGAAGTGCCAGGGGTGAACGTGAAGACACCGAAGTCCTTGTTGATGGATGGAGCCGAGTTCCACGTGACGTCCTCCTCAACGGCGTCGCAGGCCGCAAAGCGGATGTTGCCGGGACCGGACATCGCGTAGTCCGATGTGGTGAGGTACTTCTTCTCGGGGAGAAGAAAGACCAGACTGCATGTCTTGCCCGAGTATTCCTTTTTGACGTCAAAGTTCATGATGGTGTTGAAGGTGCCGCCGATGGTGCCGAAGTAGGATGTGCCGTAAGACTTGTCGGGTGCTGAGGAGTCAACTGGGACTATGAGATGAGGGAACTGTAGTTGTTAGGGATTGGATGTTTGGAGGGGAGAGGCATATATACCTCCCAGAGTCCAGTAAGCTTTGTGTGATCGCATGTATCCGCGGGTGCGGGAGCTGGTACATCTGAGCCACAGGACTTGTGACAGCCATCCGCCTCCAGCGTTAAAGGTACGCATCCACCTTGGCCAGCAGGAGCAGTAGTGAAAATGTTGAAACCACCGTGATCACCGGTAGGGCATGCAACGAACTTGGGGTTATTCTTGTAGGTGAGTTGGCCCTTGCAGTCGACATTGAAGAAGGGTGTTGGAGCCGCGCCCTGGTCACACTGCCATTGGGATGTCGGGGGTGTCAGAATGCAGCCACGGCCGTCCTGATCGGTCACGCCTGTATTGAAAGGCAAGTTAGAAGTGGTCGGTAAAGTTATGTGCAGAGAATAGATAACTCACCACCATACTTGTCAATGGAGTATGTAGATGCAGCAAGCCCTTGACCGATACGGTTTTGACCATCTGAGAGTTGTCCAATGATACCACCAGGACCACCCTTTCCAGTAAGCTTGAAGCGGCTATCCTGCATTTAGTACAGCAGTAATAAAGCGTAATGATTGGCGGTGGGATGATTGGAACTTACCAAGATGTAGGGGCGGGTTTGGCAAATGCACCGGTAGCAAGACTAAGGGCAACAGCTAAGGCAGCAGTCCGCATTCTGTATAGGATTGATGAGGCGACAGATGCGTACGAGGTTGTATATGAATTTGTTTGCGAGAAGAGGACAAGCAAGCGTTGACTTCAATTGTATGGGATAACGATGCTTGAGAATGAATACACTGTTGTAGAAAGTATACAAAAGTGATATGAAGAAAAGAAGAAATGGAACAAGAGGACGAGAAGAGCAGCTTATAAGAGAAACGGTAAACTGGGCCTTCCGTAACGAACGTTCCCAAGATCCTTCATAGCGCTTTCCAAGTACATGCAGAGAAGGAAGTGAGGACCATATTACAGCAAGAACGTTTGATACAGCAGGTAAGAGCAGGTAATACAATGCAGGAGACTTGAACCACTACTAATATTAAGGAAAGTAAGGTTTACAACGGAGGTCATAGAGCCCTGACTGACTGTACCTTTTACACAAAGTTGACTTTCGATTGATTGTATAGATCGTGAGAACAACATTATCGGTCGAATATGATACTGTTCCACTACAAGTACAGCAAGTGCACGGTAATTCAAAAGTGAAAAACCCAGAACTGGAAATGATACGCAAAGGAGGTGCAAGTAGACTAACGTATAAAGCGAGCACTTACTGTCCTTCTATCATATGTAGTGAAGTCCTTGCATCCAGCTGAAACATGACGAAAGGTTCCTACTCTGTTGTTCAAAAGACATCATATACCGCAGAATTTTGCCTTACCTTAGAAGACACCCCTATTATATTGATAATCATGGAAGGTACCAATGTAATTAATGATTGCCCGGTAAGAGAAGACATCAGAATTGGTGAAAGAAGTAATAGTTAAAGAAGTATGTATTGACTAAGGACTCCATATGGAGAAGTCACCATCCTAGCTCACTCGATACTGAATAATGGCGAAAGAATTGTTGTTGTTACACGTATATCTAATCTCTAGTATGAGACGCATTGATTCACACTCAGATCTTCCCTCCCGTGAGCTCCTCAGCAATCTTTTTAAGTCGTTGTCTTGCCGGATCACTGAAGCCAGCACCAGAAAACATAGCCGTAGCATTGCGGGCATTCTCTTGATTAAGAAGGTCCTGAACAGAAGGTGGCTTGGTACCACTTTTAACGTCCCAAACACTTGTGACGGCCTCTCCTTCGAACATCGCGGGCTTCTCTGGGGTTCCGAATACTCTCTCCACAGCCTCATCGAGCTGTGCTTCTGTTGTGATGAAATTACGAGCTTGCATGTATAATGTGTGCAGTGCATCTTTCTGCTCGTCAGTTTTTCTTTTTTCCAACCGCCGCACTCCAGCCTGTTTCCTCTTCAAGTTTTCTACCCTCAGCACCGATAGCTTTCCATTCATCAACATCTTTAGTGGTAGATCAACGCTAGCGCTTGTCAAAATCTCATCGTCACGCTCAGGCCGGGAAACAAGCTCTTGATTCTTTGCTTGCCGTCTTGTTGTCCGTTCGACCACTCTAAGGTCGGTCTCCTCTTTGCGTTGGTAAAGTTCCTGTAGACCAGAACGTAGATTTTTCCGTCTCGTTTCTGCTAACCGTTGTTTCCACAATAATCGCTCCGCATTGGGACCCCGAGGGGATTTCGCTTGTGAAGGTTCTTTCGTGGTTTTGCCCAAATACTCAGGGGTAACTTTTTGGGAACCAGTCACTGGATTGAATAGCGTTCGCGGAACAGGTAAGATGCCTTTGAGTCGTTGCCGCGTCTCAAAATCCGGTTGGGGAGCTTTTGGGATATCGATGTATTTAGGATGTTCTGGTCCTACAGCTTGCTGAGGGGATAAAGTTGAGAATGGACGCGACCGCATCGCAAGGGTGCAGGACCAACATGATGACGATTTCGAAACGATAAGACGTGGTGCCGAGGTAGATTGCATCCTTTCGGTGCACAATTGAAAAATATGGAATAGATTTGATGGGATGCTGAGAAGAAGAGGATAAAATGTCTGTAAGTCGGGTTGCTGGTCGGGGATTAGTGCAAACAATGCAAATATATCTTGGCATGAATTTGTCCGCCAAAATTTAATTTGCATGTCTAGAGAAAAGCTCGATATTTCTTAACAACACATCCCCCAGACCATTCCTCCCCGATTTTTCGTCAACATGGGTACTGGTAAAAAGGAAGCAAATAGGAAGGCAAATCTGCCTTCCGGAGGAGATGGCATGGCCAACGTCAAAGTTAAAGGCGAGAATTTCTATCGGTATAATCCCTCGATTCCATTCTACAACTGGGCTACGGTTAACGAATCATGGCAGGAGTGCGAAGAAGGTCAAGACGCTTAATATATTCAAGGATGGAAAGCGTATGTTTAACCTGGGGGATGCGGAATCCAACTTCTTACGGCGGCTGAATAATTTCTAGCACAACGTAATGCGTCTGGCAAGATCACGAAAGCGGGGTCCTACCAGTCTCGCGATGCACCGATTGCTCGGGTAGAACCTAATAGGAAGTGGTTTACGAACTCAAGAGTCATCTCACAAGATGCTCTGGCCGCATTTCGGGGAGCTGTAGCAGAGCAGAGTTCCGATCCGTATTCCTGTATGGCTTCTACCTAACAGCTCAGTTGCGTCGATACTTATCACTTCATAGACCTACTCAAGCAAAACAAACTTCCCATGAGTCTAATCCGGGATTCGTCGACTAAGAACGGTCTCAAACAACATCAAGCCAAAATGACAGTTGAAACTGCCCCATTCAGCGATACATTTGGACCTAAAGCTCAACGTAAGAGGGTCAAGATTGGAGTGAGCTCACTGGAGGATCTAGCAGGAGAGACGGAAAAGATGCATGATACATACCTCGATCGTTTAGAACAAGCAAGACTTCTGAGTGGCAACTCTGGTGCTGATGCGGACAGGATAGACGATGACTCCCAAGACGGAACACTGACTACAGCACGCGAAGCGATATTCTCTAAAGGCCAGTCGCGGCGAATCTATAACGAACTTTATAAAGTAATCGATTCCTCAGACGTTGTGTTGCACGTCCTGGACGCGAGAGACCCGGACGGAACTCGATGTCGAAGCGTAATAAAATATATACGTGAGGAGCACCCTCATAAGCATTTGGTTTTTGTTTTGAACAAATCGGATCTTGTTCCCACCAACGTTGCGGTAAGTCTAAGAACTTCGAATTTCCTTTTTTCACTACCAAGTCTCCCTTATTCCTATGCTCTCCGAACGACTACAGCAAGACGGTATCTCCTTAGCTTCCAACTTAGCAGGGATATTTGTCATAGTCCTACAATCGTCCAAGAAACCGTGAAATCGTGAAATCTTGAATATCCATAGTTAAGTCAAGGTTACTTCCCGTACTACGTACGACTCGATGGAAGATACCTGTTACAACTGTGGGAGAATAACTACCTCCGCCCCTCTCAATGCCGTACTGGTTGCGAGAAGATCTGGCTCGTTTTGAGCTGGATCACCAAGGAGCGTAGATGTTTCATTTATGAGTTGAGGAACAACGCTGTCTTTGGCAGCCCCATGTTGTTTTTCATAGTAATGATCCATACAACCTTTTGTGTCACTTACTAATTTTTCTGTTTATTACTACTTAAGGGTTTATTTAGCGTTAGAGGCTAATCAATTTTTGTAGGCATCGTGGGTACGGAATTTGTCGAAAGAATATCCGACTTTGGCATTTCATTCGTCAATTAAAAATAGTTTCGGAAAAGGTTCGCTGATTTCCCTACTACGACAATTTTCCTCATTACATTCCGACCGCAAACAGATATCCGTAGGACTTGTCGGATATCCGAATACAGGAAAGTCCAGTATCATCAATACATTACGAGCGAAGAAGGTATGTAATGTTGCACCGATTGCAGGGGAGACCAAAGTGTGGCAATATATCACTTTGATGAAACGGATTTACCTGATCGACTGTCCTGGAATCGTACCTCCAAACCAAAACGACACCGAAGAAGATCTCCTGCTCCGTGGGGTTGTTCGTGTCGAAAACGTTCAGAATCCTGAGCAGTATGTTGCAGCCGCCCTTCGTAAATGCAAACAACATCACGTCGAAAGGACGTACGATTTGAAAGGTTGGACATCAGCTACTGAATTCTTGGAACTGCTAGCAAGAAAAGGAGGAAGACTGTTGAAAGGCGGTGAACCAGACTTGGACGGCTGTGCGAAGATGGTACTCAACGACTTCCTAAGAGGCAAGATCCCTTGGTTTACACCACCGCCAAAGGTCGAGGGAGACGGTGCAGTGAAGGAGGTTGGGATTGCTGGGAGAATAGGCAGACTGGGCGAGATGGGAATGAAGAGGAGAAGGGAAGAAGACCAGGATGAAAAAGAAGTTACCGAAGACACCGATGGTGTTGTCGAAGATACTAATGTTGATGAGGATGAGGATTTCAATGGATTTGATAACGAAACGGAAGCTCCTGATATCGACGACACGTCTTCACGTTCAGACGACATAGAAGGCGACGAGGAAGCCTCTATAGGGAATGACGCTACCGATGTAGAATCAGCAGGTGAGGGGGATGAGTCGGTCATGGAAGATGTCAAAGCAATATCTGCGGTTTTGGCAGATGCCAGAAAGAAAAGGAAGGGATAGATACTTGACGAACATGATGACAGATGATACCACTTGAGAATTCGCATTTCACCTAGTTGATGTGCTTTCAATGAATATGGCTGTGCTGTACTTTACTGTACAATAGGTAAAACATACAGGACTATGGTTTTTTGCGGTCACTTGCAGCGACTCTTACTTCTACACACTTTCCCGACACTACTGAATTCTCTCAAATGTCTAGAGCGAAAGTATAGAGTGCATCTCACTATAGTTACGCTTGAAAAACCCCCTGTAAAAGATACTAATTTAAGCTCAACTGAAAACTACATTAACTCAATCCGGCTAGCTCAAGACGGTCGAGCCTTACCTGCATTTCATGACTACATACAAATATCTGGAACTTCACCTCAAACCACCAGTGCTACACTCTCCTGGATGAGAAATCCGTATGATCATGAAGTATTCAGCACAAACATAACACGAGGCACGAGTATGAAAAGAGGAAGGACGAGAATGAAATACTAAGGTACTGCGGTTCATGCACGACGTCGGAGCTGGGTCCTAAGGTATACACGACGCTCCGCTGAAGAGGGAGAGTCGGGACAGTTTTAATCCTGATATAGCATGGTATTCTATAAACACGATACGCGAAAGCTGGGTTATCATCCCGTTCAACCAAAGTTATACCATCCATCAATAGGGAACCCCCTCCCCTGTGTCAATTTCCAGACTCACATGAGATCTCGGCATAGGAGGTCTCTCCCGGTAAGTCAAATAGAAATTTCATCCGGCATCTCGATAGTCTGTGGCGTGAATGTGACCCTGGTACAATATAAACCCCTTCTACACCCATCTCTTAGCAGCTTCCTTGCATGGTCTGCGAAGCGTTCTGAGGGGATGGAGGTCGTGTGTTGGTTGGATTGACATCGGCCCATCCCGTCTGCGGTTGTTAGGGGAGATTCCTCCGATTTAGATATCGGAACTTCCTCCAGTCTCGATAGCGACAGTCTCTCCGTCATTGAGAATAGAAATGTCCCCTGGATTGTGAGTGGAGGTTCCTCCGGTACTGCAACTGCTCTTCCGCCCCCGCCCTTGTTCACAGTACGACTACCTCCATCACTAACAGCAAACCTAAATTTCCCCCCTCGTTCAAACCACAACACCTCCATAGCCAACCGAACACCCCTACGGGAAAACCGGAGCTAGGTCTGGCATATTGGTAAGACCTGAGGGAGGCAAGTCCGTATATTTCGTCACGATAGCTTTTTGGGTATTAAGTCGTTGGGGTGGGAGAGAGGGAGGGGAGAGGTAGTGGAAGTCTTTCGCTGAATAGTCAAGGTATGGGTTGGAACTGGACTCCCAATTGAGCTATAGGAATCAACGGAACAAGAGAAAGAAAATAGAAAATAGAAAATAGGAAATAGGAAATAGGAAATAGGAAATAGGAAATAGGAAATAGGAAATAGGAAATAGGAAATAGGAAATAGGAAATAGGAAAAGGAAACGGAAACGGAGAACAAAAATAAAGACGATATTATCCGTGAGTAAGCTAACCAAAACGGGTTGTACATTGAGTTTTTTTTCGTCCAACGTCTAGGTATAGGAAGCAGCTCCGGAATCTTGTGTCTTCTTCTGATTGGATCCGCTTCGAAGTGATATATTCCCGTACCTCAGCGGAGACTCGTAGTAGACTGACAGTATTTGGGGATTGTATATTCGAGTATTGGAAGTAAAATAGTGGTTTTGTTTAGAGTGAGGTTGTTAGGTTGGTGAGGAGAGGAGGGTGATGACGGGCCGCTTTGGGCTTAGCGTTTACCTGATTGGGTATTGAGAAGTGGAGATTGCCCTGGGAGATGGTGGAATAAGAACACGGGCCAGTTTGTCTTTGTTTTACGATTCCATTATGTTGAACTACATGTTGGATGTCAATTTAAGGGTATATTAAGGTGAGAAGTCACTCATCATACACTTGATAAAAAAAAACCTTTTATTGAACAGCCGTGCGAGTGACCCTCGTTTACACTGATTGGGTATAAAATACTAGCGCCCTTAACCTTTCATACTCATAAGTAAATGTACATCAATAGATAGTTACAGTCCTGCAGGAATCGAAAGTATGCAACCTTTTAATTTCCCTTCGTGATGCGCATGTCTTCATTACCTCTGCTAAATTGAGCCAGGAGGATGCCAAAAGGTTCTGCGATAATCGTATACTAACCACCCAATTCGCATCTCTTATACTCCAGAAGACGAGGTTTGAGAGGTTTCAATCACCTTTCTTGAACGAATCCACGCCCCGGACGATGCTGTAACTCGTACCCGCGGCCGCAGCGCCGATGAGTAAGGTCTGTCCAGCGCTAAAAACAGCCGCTTTCCTTGTCGTCCCTGTTACGATCGCTTTGACGTAGCCGAAGACTAGTAATATCACGATCGTGATGCCTATGGAGCAGAAAAGCGCCGATTGTACGTTATCCTGAAAGAAATAAGGGAGCATAGGAACAAGGCCGCCTACAACTCATAAGCCCACACCCTTTAAAAAAAAAAAAAAAAAGGTTCCAGACGCGCAACTCACCAATAAAATACGACATTCCCATAACCAGCGCACTAATCCAGGCCCTCGACAGCGCCGGCTTCTCCAGCTTTAGCTCAAAGTCCATCATGAACTTGACCCACATGTCCGGATTCGCCTTCAGGCCGTCCACCACGCCGGCCACCGCGTCGCGCCCGAGCCCGTACTCGTCGAAGATCTCGTATATCTCTTCCTCTTCGGCTTTCGGGGATTCGGCGACTTCGCGCCATTCACGCGCTTCTTCGACTTCGTAGTGCTTAGCCTCTGTTGTTGCAGCTAGCCAGGCCCCGAGACCCATCGATATGGCGCCTGAGAAGAGCTCGGCTAGACCGCCGAGGATGACGAGTCGGGAAGAGTTGAGGCTAGGAGGGTCAGTGGGCGCGTTGGGGATGTGGTGTTTAAGGGGGGTGTTTGGAGGGAGCTTTTAAGATAGCAAGGGGGAGGGGAGTTAAAGGAGGTAAAACTCACGATGATAAACCTGCTGTCAGTGCAAAAGGGACGGTAAGGCCGTCTGCGAAGCCAATTATCACATCTCTGATTATTTCGTTGTGATTCTTGTGTTTTTCTGTATGAGGATTGAGGCGAGACTGGGGGAATGTCTGATAACCGGCCTCCTCGGGGAGGATGTGCTGCTTTGAGAGGAGTGACATGTTAGAAAGTTAATGTATTATCTCACACCGACTGGTAAGATGGATTTAGTAGGATTCGACTGTAATCGCGGTCCTTTGAAGCATATATCAAGATCCTGAGTTTCGGCAAGAGTGACCTAAGTAGGTAGTACACTAACGCGGGGAATAGATGTACAGTATAAGAGTGCTGAAGGCACAGCACAACTGAATAGTAGTATAGAGTAGTAGGAGTCAGTATGATAGAGTAGGTAGGCAGTCAGATTGAAAAGCACAAGAGTGTTTATAAAGTCTTTCTATGGAGTTTAGACCAAGCTTCATCGAAGGTGGGCGAGCTTCCCGTATCACACTAAATTGACGAATCAGAACAAAGAGATTTCTAAGAGAGCAAGCTTCTAAAAGAAAACGACGTCGTATGAGTCTCCTCTCTCCTCCGTCAACTCTTCGTGTTTTCCTAAAGACTATGTTTGTTTTGCCACTTGCTAATGTTTGAATAGCTTACATATGTGGTGAGAGATGCCACGAGGCTAGAAAAGGACCGATGGACATCTCAGCAATGGCCTTTTCTATGCAAAGACCGGGCCTCTGGGTCTTTATGGAGATATGTGGGGATTGCCTGACCATGAGCTCATCCCAGTTGGACTCCAGCAATAGTAATGGACGAAGGATCGTACGGATGAATACTCAGACATGTTCTTCGCGGTCGAGAGAGCGCTGAGAGCACAGAAAGATCTCACCGCCTTGCGGCCAAAAACCGGGGGAGCTAAGAAGACAATAGCCCCTTGAATCTCTCCACCTTTATAATAGTACTGCTCGTCCTCCCTCCGATCAAGTCTTATATTCATCATTCTGTCCGGGTTGTGGCGAAGATGATTGTTAATCCACCGCGGATGAGCAGAATATCACAATTACCAATCCCTTGATTCTATGGAGTACTCATATCTAGTAATACCACGATGACAGGAAACTCAAGACCGCCTTTACCGTTATTTCACGTATTCGATCTGCTGCTGTGACCGTTACGATGATTCCTTTGAAAGCTCGTGGTGACTTGATATACGTAGACATACATGGGTATGGAACTTATCCCCTTGGACTCATCAAGCAGATTTACCAATTACCAGAGTATGAAAACAGCAGGAATTGACAATCATAAATAACTAGAAACATATTCACGCATACCGAAACATATTTCTTCTAGATATAGTTGATGCGGGCTGGATGTCAGATCGTAGACCCTAATTCAAGGTGAAATGAATATTGTCTTTGCGATGCTTTTGATGGAAAACTGAGATTTAGTACCATATGCTACTTGGAAACTACTTTTCCATTTATGTCCTCTTCTCTACCCCTTTTACGCTACGTATTCCCGCTTTTCGCTTGAATATTCTCTTATTCAGTTTTCTATTCAAAACTTGGCCGAAATGCTTCAATCGCAATTCTATCGTGTTTTCTACTTTTATTCATTGTCAACCTGCACCGTACTAGTCTATAAAAAAAAATTATTCTTTGGTATCAGTCATCCTACTCAATTTTCGCAAGGCGTTGTCATTACAACGACTGTTAAATCATCCCTCGGATATTATGTTGTAAGATCCTCACAAGGGAGAATGCTAAAACACCAAGATGTCACCAGTATAGACCCTCTTAGCACTTAAGCCCCTTAGTAATACTGAATTTTCTAGGGAGTAGTATCCCGAATATTCCTCTCGGTATACATTATATCAAAATTATACCCCGGATCCGCCATCCCCGACACCCTTGTTTCCCCGCGTTTTGCCTTCTATACAACATCCCCGTGGATAACCCTTGATACAATCTTCATATAAACTACGAGTATTTCAGGACCCGACAACTCCCTATTCGTGGGATCAAACGTATTCACAATCATTTTGCGGAGGTATAGTTCGCTACTATCAATATGGGCCTGAGGAAAAACAATTGTCATCGTACTGTACCAACGACCCGGTGATCCAGCTCCTTTCCAAGTCACGCAATCATCTGTACTTCTACCGACAATGATATATACCTTCCACTCGACGAATCCCCGGTTTGCGCTACAAAGGAGAGATTGTGACGTTTCTGCAACCGAACCTTCAAGATGAGACTCTTCAGCATAGTCGCAGCTCTGTCTACCTGCGTTTTTGCATTACCAACTCAGTCTCTAGACTTCTCTTCCCTTGCCCCGCGGGCAGATCCGAATCTGGTAGGTTATTTGGGCGCCTTCTTCCTCGGAGACCAGCCCAAGGTCTACCTCTACCTGAGCAATGGCAACAACCCGACCTCCTTCCGCGCATTGAATAAAGGTAATCCCGTCGTCGTTCCCACGCTGGGTACCCGAGGCGTGCGTGATCCGGCTATAGTGGCTGGAGGGGGAGAGGAGGCGGGTAAGAAATGGTATATGCTCGGGACTGACCTGGACATCGGCAAGGTATCTTCTGCTCTGTCCGTCCATCTGGCCTCTCGACGACGAGACTGAATGTACACAGGTGAGCTGGGACACAGCACAACGGCGCGGCTCCCTCAGCATCTTTGTCTGGGAAAGCACAGACCTAGTAACCTGGACCAACGAGCGCTTAGTGAAAGTCGAAAGT